>OX596275.1:26126011-26452954 GCA_951394225.1 Harpalus rufipes | reverse complement strand
GCTCATCCCCTGAAATTTAAAAAAAATTTTTTTAATCAAATTAAGGGATGTACGCTGAACAAACCCTGCAAATATGGTTTTATTACAGCTAATATTACCAGCTATAAGGGTGGTTAAATTTACATAATGCTGCTCTTGCACGTGTTAATATAATTTGCTGTAAGACACCCTCATCCCCTGAAATTTTAAAATTTTGTTTTTTATTCAAATTAAGGGATGTACGCTGAACAAACCCTGCAAATATGGTTTTATTACAGCTAATATTACCAGCTATAAGGGTGATTAAATTTACACAATGCTGCTCCTGCAGGTATTACAAATAATATAATTTGGTATAAGACACCCTCATCCCCTGAAATTTTAAAATTTTGTATTTTATTCAAATTAAGGGATGTACTCTGAACAAACCCTGCAAATATGGTTTTATTACAGCTAATATTACCAGCTATAAGGGTGGTTAAATTTACATAATGCTGCTCTTGCACGTATTAATATAATTTGCTGTAAGACACCCTCATCCCCTGAAATTTTAAAATTTTGTTTTTTATTCAAATTAAGGGATGTACGCTGAACAAACCCTGCAAATATGGTTTTATTACAGCTAATATTACCAGCTATAAGGGTGGTTAAATTTACATAATGCTGCTCTTGCACGTGTTAATATAATTTGCTGTAAGACACCCTCATCCCCTGAAATTTTAAAATTTTGTTTTTTATTCAAATTAAGGGATGTACGCTGAACAAACCCTGCAAATATGGTTTTATTACAGCTAATATTACCAGCTATAAGGGTGATTAAATTTACACAATGCTGCTCCTGCAGGTATTACAAATAATATAATTTGGTATAAGACACCCTCATCCCCTGAAATTTTAAAATTTTGTATTTTATTCAAATTAAGGGATGTACTCTTAACAAACCCTGCAAATATGGTTTTATTACAGCTAATATTACCAGCTATAAGGGTGGTTAAATTTACATAATGCTGCTCTTGCACGTATTAATATAATTTGCTGTAAGACACCCTCATCCCCTGAAATTTTAAAATTTTGTTTTTTATTCAAATTAAGGGATGTACGCTGAACAAACCCTGCAAATATAGTTTTATTACAACTAATATTACCAGCAATAAGGGTGGTTAAATTTACATAATGCTGCTCTTGCACGTGTTAATATAATTTGCTGTAAGACACCCTCATCCCCTGAAATTTTAAAATTTTGTTTTTTATTCAAATTAAGGGATGTACGCTGAACAAAACCTGCAAATATGGTTTTATTACAGCTAATATTACCAGCTATAAGGGTGATTAAATTTACACAATGCTGCTCCTGCAGGTATTACAAATAATATAATTTGGTATAAGACACCCTCATCCCCTGAAATTTTAAAATTTTGTATTTTATTCAAATTAAGGGATGTACTCTGAACAAACCCTGCAAATATGGTTTTATTACAGCTAATATTACCAGCTATAAGGGTGGTTAAATTTACACAATGCTGCTCTTGCTTGTATTAAAAATAATATAATTTGCTCTAAGACACGCTCATCCCCTGAAATTTTAAAATTTTGTTTTTTATTCAAATTAAGGGATGTACGCTGAACAAACCCTGCAAATATGGTTTTATTACAGCTAATATTACCAGCTATAAGGGTGGTTAAATTTACATAATGCTGCTCTTGCACGTGTTAATATAATTTGCTGTAAGACACCCTCATCCCCTGAAATTTTAAAATTTTGTTTTTTATTCAAATTAAGGGATGTACGCTGAACAAACCCTGCAAATATGGTTTTATTACAGCTAATATTACCAGCTATGAGGGTGATTAAATTTACACAATGCTGCTCCTGCAGGTATTACAAATAATATAATTTGGTATAAGACACCCTCATCCCCTGAAATTTTAAAATTTTGTTGCTGTTTTATATTAAGGGATGTATACTGAGCAAACCCTTTAAATATGGTTTTATTACAGTTAATATTACGAGCTATAATGATGGTAAAACTTAAAATTTATAAGGAACAGCAGCTTTACAGCAATTGCGCGTTTATGGCGCCAGGGCTGTCCAAAGTATTTCATTCACCGAATCGGCCGCTAGCTTCACTCTCATTGTGATGGTGCCGGAGTCTGTAGCAATCCTGCTGGCTTCAAGTTCGTTGCCTTAAACCTTTGGCAGTCAATACAATTCTTTATGTAATCGGCAATATATTGTCGCATACCGGTAAAGTAGTATTTCGACTGTATTTTACGTAGTGTTCTTTCTACACCATAGTGTCCTCCTGTTGCTGAGTCATGATATTGTTTCAATATGTCTAGTCTTCCTGACTTTGGTATCACAAGTTGAGGTTCCTCACTCTCAGTGTCATGGTGGTAGCGGAACAAAATACCATTATTCGTAATGAATCCCCTCTCTGACCATCTATTCACTCCTTCCGGGTCTTCTCCTTCTAAACAATCGATGATTCGTTTTAATTCGACATCCTCTAGCTGACTTCTTCGAATATCCTCGTGTTTTGCTTGAGGCATTTCTACAGAGACTTGGTATGCATCATTCTCTTCAGTCTTACCAATAGGTCTTGATAACATATCAGCTAAAACATTTTGTTTTCCGGGAACATAAGTAATACTCATGTTCATTCCCTGTAAACGAAGTGCCCACCTGGCCAATCGACCTGAAGGTGTCTTTAATTTAAATAGCCACTGTAAAGGCTGATGATCAGTTATTATTGTAACTTGATTTCCTTTTAAGTAGTATCGGAATTTTTCTGCAGCCCACACAACAGCTAACGCTTCCCGTTCTGTGGTAGTATAATTCTTTTCAGCAGAAGTAAGTAACCGACTTGCAAATTCTACAGGAAGTTCGTCATTTCCCTCCCCCTGCATTAAAGCGGCACCGATAGCAAAGTTACTGGCATCGGTTCGTAACACAAAGGGCTTTGTCTGATCAGCTTGAATTAGAATAGGTGCGTTCACCAATTTTTCTTTTAGAATCTCATACGCTTTCGATTCTTCTTCTCCAAACTGAAATATTTGATTCTTCTTCAATAGATTTGTTAATGGCCGAGCTGTATCCGCAAAATGTGGCACGTACTTTCGGAACCAAGAACACGTTTGAACAAAAGATTTAACTTCCTTCACTGAAGTTGGTGGTAACATATTTTTAATTGCCGAAATCTTGTCCGGATCAGTTTTTAAACCATCCACAGTTATTAAATGTCCAAGGTATTTAATTGTTTTACACAAAAAGACGCACTTCTCACGACGCGCACGTAAATTAAAAAGTTTTAATCTGTCAAATACGGCTTGTAAATCGTCCATATGTTGTTCAAAACTTTCTGACAGCACTAGTATGTCGTCGAGATAAGCGAATATTGCACGATTTCCTAAACCGGCTTTAAATCTGTCCATCAGTCTCATAAATGTCGCTGGACTGTTCATTAAGCCAAATGGCATCCTGTTCAATTTAAACGTTCCAAATGGTGTAGTGAAACATGTCTTCTCACTATCTTCATCTGCCACTGGAACCTGCCAAAATCCTGATTGTAAATCAATAGTACTCATGAACGGAGATTTCTTGGCTCTGTGTAGCAGTTGATCCATATTGGGAATCGGATAAGAATCTGCGACAGTTATTGAATTTAACTGCCTAAAATCCACACATAATCTGTAAGTACCATTCTTCTTTGGAACCAAAATTACTGGACTTGCCCAAGGAGATTCACACTCTTGTATGATTCCTTTGTTCATTAAATTATCTAACTCCTTACGAAGAAATTCTCTCTTCGGACCATTTATTGGATAGGGAGGAACAGCAATTGGTTCATTCTGAGTTGTTTTGATACGATGAACAGCAAATGTAGTGGGAGGTCCGTCTTCTGCAAAAACATTGACGTTTGCCAGAAGAAGATTGTTCATCTGAGTCCTCTCTACAGGCTGTAAAGTATCTCCTTCATTGTCTTTCAAAAGCACATCTGGTCTTTCTACCAGTTGTATTCGGTGTAATAACGGATTATCATCCAAAAATCTGTTTGTCTTGGAAATGCCAAGTTTGGTTTGCTAGATTCAGCACAATATTTGCTTCTTTAAAAAAATCTGTGCCTAAGAGAGTTTTATTGTTCGTTAACCGAGGTATCACCACAAACGTAGCAGGAACAATTTTATTAGATATTTTTACTTCAACTTTCGTCTTCAGAATATCTTCTTCCCTGTGTACTCCATCAGCAAACGCAATTTTCATTTTTGTTTTAGAAAAAGTTGCATTGTTTTCTACCAAAACTTTGTATAACGCAGCACCCGCTATACTAACTTGTGCGCCTGTATCCGCATAACCCGTACCTTTATTCTTGAAGATTTGTATGGGTAGTAACGGCTTCCATTTACTTTCGGTTATTGACGTTTGGCAAAATGTTAAAACATTTGCATCTACCTCTTCATCATCATCATCTTCTTCTTCTTCTTCTGTTTCACCCCGTTTCGACTTTTGGTGGTTAGGCGAGCTCTGTACAGCTTGTACTTTAGCACTAACACAATTAGGGCATTTCGATCTAATTACATTCGGTTTGCCACAACCATAACATGAAATTTCTCTCTTCTTACTTGAATCTGCAGAAACACGTACTTTGTTATCCTCGGGTTTCCTTTGTAGTTTTGGACATCCTTCTTTCTCGTGTCCAAAATTCTTACAATAATGACACTTTAATCGCACTTTTATTCATTGCTTCGATTGAATTCTTCTCTTGACCGCGAGTATTTTCTTTCGTTTCAAACATTGACTGTTCGATTTCCCGAGCACGCGTTAAAAGTTTTTGAAAGGTTTTAACTTCACTTATCGGTAGACGTTTACGAATTTTACGCGACAGGAGTCCATATATCATGTCAATTTGTAAAGTCTCGTCTAACGCGTACGCTAATTGCGCGATTAATGCACGAAGTCGACAAACAAATATCTCAGTGTTTTCACCAACGCCTTGCTCTCGTTGAAAGATCTCCCTGAATATTCGATGTGGGGGTAACTTCTTGGAAAAACTATCTCTTAGTGCTTTAATTGCACTATCCCAGTCGTTAATAGTCGATTTAACTCCTTGCCACCACGTAGCAGCAAATTTTTCAAGTAGCATTGGTAAGCCTTTCACAGCGTTTTCATCGGAAACACACGTACAGTCCTTGTAAATTGTCACGGCGTCAATAAAAGCTTCAACATCCGAACTGTCATCACCACTGAACCTTGTAGTACATTTTGCAAAACTACCGGTTTCGGAAATAATAGATGAATTCGCATTAGAACGGATTTCTTCACTTACACCTCTCGAGGTTTCAACAATTTGTTTAATAAAGTTACTGAACTGTTCATTTGACATTGTAATTAAATTCGTTGCACCTCCGGATTCAACAGAATCTGTTTGACTTTCAGCTTTTCCTTTCTGCCCAGATTCAGCAGAACCTGCAGAATTTCCAGCTTTTCCTTTCGGCATTGTTCCAGGTATGGTAGTCAATTTATATTTCACAATTCGCGGTTTCCACGTACGCGACACAAAATTGCAAAATATTTACTTAAAATTCAAAGTGTTCGTAAAATTAGTATAAACTTGCGGAATCCCACCACTCGTGCACGTTACAGAATCCCTGCACAATTTCTGCCGATCACGCACCGTTAAGCTGGATTCAGAGATTGCGTAGTAAACACAGCATAGGAATACACAACACAAGAAAACATAGAAACTTAAAACCAATTCAGAGATTGTACAGAAAACATAGAACTGTTGTATGTAGATAACTTCATGTCAGTATTTGTTGCTGCTTTCACAAGTTTTATTTAGCTGTCACTACTTAAATAATTATAATAAACACAACTGTAATACAAAATAACTTAAAAGTTGTCTTAACCAAACTTCAAAACAAATGTCAGCTAGTTGTCAACATCAACGCGCTGTAGAAGTAGGCGTGGTTTAACTACGAATACTCACGAAACATAGCGCACATGGCCGAACATGGCAAAACATAGCTTCGAAATAAAATATGACCAATTCCCTATGTTATGCTGTGCTGTGCTGTGTTGTGCTATGCTATGTCTGTAACTGTGAATCAGTACATGCTTTTCCGTATGTTCATTTTCTATGTTTTTCTGTGCTATTCTATGCTATGTATACTACGCAATCTCTGAATCCAGCTTTAGAAATAACACAAAGATGGTCTCGTTTCCAGCACAATTTTACACTATTTTAAATATGTGTTTACAGTGGTAGTCTTAGCCGCACGTTGGGTAGCCAATTTAACATATAAACATGTATATTTATTATATATATGATACGATTACTACACACTATTTTGATACAAATAAACACATAAGTCTGACGCATATGTCCATCCACTTTCAATTCCGAATTCCTACTGCCAGGTAGCTGGATCGACGACTCCCCTCTCCCCAAGCACAAGTACAGTCACCAACAAATCTTTCGTCTTCACTCTACAATAATTAATTAATAATACAATAATATATATTGAATGTACTCATACCTCCCAGAAAAATCTGACAGACATTTTGCATTTATTTGTCAATTATAAAAACTTAAATATCGCAGCTGTTTTTTGGGCAACGAGATTTATTACAACAGATTATTCTATAACATTATATACTATATCTCCAAACCTATACGAGATATATATTTTTTTAAATGTGTCAGATTGAGAATTTAATTATCTTTATTATTTATAATAACAAATTTTCAGGAATTAATATTTAGAATTTTTTTTAGAAACTACCACTCCCGGTTATCCAATTGTTACCAGAACCTATACAGGTCTTTTGTCTTATTTGAGAAATCGTACCTCCAACAACCTAAAACACATCCACACACACACACACACACACACACACACACACACACACACACACACACACACATCATCGTCAAAATGTTATAATCGGATTCTATGGACCTTAAAACGTGCTTATTTATTGAAATCTGGATATGAGATTTTTACCATGAATCCAATATCTCCCTTAGCTAGAGGTAAAAATCTATGGTTCAATTTTACTTCCAAAGTAAATTTATTTGTATAAATAAATTTGAATTAGTTTTCATGTTCTTAGGAAATTAAATTCATCAAAAAATCGCGTTGCAGTTGTTCAATTTAAAGTTAAAAATTTAATCATTTTTTTTTCATGGAACCAGGCCTTTAATTCGTTATATTCAATAAAGTTTATAAATAATTAATTTCTAATGCAAGAATTACTAAACTTTTATCTAGCATCTTTGTCGTACACATATGGCATATATGAGACTTATTCGCTATCTTATTATCGTAGGTATTTCAGGGGGGTATCTATATGCTATCATCACCGGCAAAAAATGGAGTAGAAACAATATTGTAACCGTGGTAACAAATGTCTTTTTTTAAAAATTTGAATTATTTGAATATTCATGTCATTCTGTTATTCGTGCCATTAAGATGATTTTGGCGCCGAAAATTTGTGTTTCGTTGTCTATTGGTAGTTTTGTTAATTCTTGGTGTTACACTGCGCATTGCTATTGCAAAGACGCTGTTTCTAAGTTTGCAGATACCTAATTATTACAACATATTGCTTTTTGGACAATAAAAAGAGGTATATTTAATCCATTATACTTTTATCGTATTTATTCAATTGGTTTACTTGACATGTATTGACATATGTCAAAAGTAATGTACCCAATAACACTCAGGGGGCAATAGTTCTGTGCTGCATTGACTTCCACTTCTCGTTTACGTTGTTTTGTGATTTACTCTCTCATATTTCATCGTAAAGTTCATGTTTTTCGGTCGCTCGCAAAAAAATAATATTATTTATTTAATTATATATTTACAATATTAAAATAGATTTTACACTTTTGGCAAGTTTGAATATTATTTCCTGAGCTCAAAATTATATTAGATAAATTTTTCGTTACTTCCAGCTTGTCAATTTTATTTTAGAAATATCGCTATATAAAACAAACGTAGAAAAAGAATATCTATATGACCTATTACGAACGTAAAGTGTCATTATCGCTTTCGAAACATTACAGCACTCCGCTAATCACTTTACGCTCTTAATACACAGATAACTACATTTATCTACACCCGTTTAGTAATATATTGATTATGTACATAACCATGGATACATAATACGTTCACTAACTATGCCGCGTGAATTATGACTCATAATCCACGAGGCGTGGATTATGAGTCATATATTCTATATTTTGGTATAAAAAAAAATGATAATATTGTTTTCACAACGTACCTGGAATCATGGCTTACCAAATTAATTATTCATTATTTTCTCCTCCGTTTTGGAAATTTATTTTCTTCATTAAAAATTAACTTCAAGCATATTGTTGAATTCATAATTTTACGTAGATTCTAAATATATAAAAATATATAGGATTTCTCATTTGAAATATGAAATTTAATGTCACTTCCGGTTGAACCGGAAGCACTACCATCATGCCAAATAAAATGATTTGTGAGCCCTTGAGCCTTACAAATATATAAAAATAAAATAAAAAATAAATAAATAAGAAAATTATTTTGAGTGGACCATTTTTTAGTGGCTCCCGGTATAATTTGATTACAATGGCAGGTGTAGATAAAATATCGTGTTCTACTCGCGTATAATGGGTAATAATTAACCCTTAACTAGCATGGCGGAAATTTGTAACACTTATAGTATGGCAGGGTCCATTTGGACCCTGTATGGTTTTTTTACAATTGTATTAGTTATTTTTTAGGTTTGATATATTTATCACATTGGCATATTCTTTATGAAGAGAATTTCATATTAAATAAAACAAAAAAATATATAATTGTTTTTATTGTATATAATACAAATGAACAAGAAAAAGTAACACATTATATTCTATAACAAATAAACAAACTAAATTCGACATTTTTTTTCTTTTTTATAATTTTTCGGTAGTAGTACAGTCTAGTCTGCACCTCTATAATAAAAAAGTCATACTTTTTTTTTACATATAGAATCTATCCAAAATGTACTTGACCTTACTTTTCATCGCATAATTCGCATAGTGTAGTTATTTTTCTGTGGTTCATGCATATATATTTTTTGCATACATCACAAATGACAGTTTCTTTTTTTTGTAAAAATAGTTTTGATTTGAATCTAAACATTCTTACCACTTTCCGAATTATCACTTTCTAGTTCTTCTTCTGAATCGGTGTTGTGCTCGCTGTGCTCACTGGGGTCCCTCCGAAAATTTATCATCTGTATCAATTCCATATTGCATGATATCTTGAGCGATATTTTCAAGTTCACATTGTTTTAGAGGTCTTTTATATCCACTACACCCAGCCATTTCTTATATATACACTGAGCTTCACGAATGGGCTCCGGAAAACAAGTAGGGTTAATAGTAGTTTGTCCAATAATTTCCATCTCTAATAATCCGCGTAGAATATTCAAATTTTCCTCGTGAGTTCCGGTATAAAGGCAGTTTCGAATCTGGAGCTCGTAGCTGACTTCGTCGTCTCGTAGATGGCTGATTTGCTCCACGGTGAGTGTCATTTTGGGATACAAAAATATTTAAAAAAAAATTAACAATTATAAGGGAAATGTTAGTAAAGAAATAAAGAGACAGTAAAGAAGGAAAAGGGTAACACGATCCAGCGATACCACAATATAAAAAAAATTTGGAAAAAAGTAAATTAAAAAATTTAATTGAAAGAAGGCCCCACGTTGCGGGTGCTATTTATTTATGTGTGACGTAAAAGTAAATAAAATAATAGAAAAATTTAAATAAAAAAATTTAGACGTGATTTTCGGAAGGAAATCACGAGTCACACACTTACCTCGGCAGCTCTATGGTTGGTGGTGGTTTCGCGAGGTCGTGGGTCGCTGAGAAAGAGAGAATTTAAAAAAAGGAAGGATTAGGGCGCCAGTTATGTCGAAGGAAAAAAAAGTGGACATAACACACTCAAGAAAAAATGATATTTAAAACTTTAATAAACTACTTCAAAAAAAATAAAATTGTTATGGCCTTTACACACCTAAAAGGGGTACAAAAAAATGATGGATCCCCAATTGACCGGCAACAAAGGCGTCGTCCTGACTGGCCTTGACGAGCCTGCCTCGCTGAGTTACGGTGACCACTGCTACCAGGACCTCGTTCTTAGGGCGTGGTAGTGCTGCGCCGGAAGCTAGGGCAACTTCGCTGGTAAATATCGGCTTAGCAGCCTACGGAAATCCCACTAGCCGACCTCCAGTTGGTGGGAAGGCTTCTTGCAAGGGATCCTGAGCTCTACTAGAGGCAGTGAACGATGAAGCCAGCAGGTAACAGGCGGCGGCGTCTCGACGCTAACCTCGACGGTGATGGTCCCCACCACCCAACGGATCGACCAACCCAGGACCAGGGCGGAGTAGACAAACAAAACAGGCCATAAACCCTTTACAACTGATAACAAAAAGTTTAAACAACTTTACCTAAGTCAAAAAAAATTACTGAAATGATACTAAACCATTAGTGCACTTCTAAAAAAAAACAACAGCTGGCCAAGCTGAAGAACAGGAAGGAAAGAACAATAGTGGGAAGGCTAGTAGCTCGACGTTCTTTTGAGACTTGTCTCGGAGGCAGAATTTTTGTATAAAAGTTGCAAAACGGCAGCCCAAAAAAATAGTTAACTTGAGATAATATTTTGGGCTTACCAAGATAAAGTAAGATAAGTTAAGATAAAACCTAACCAAGATAAAGTAAGATAAATTCAGATAAAAATCTAATATGCTTGCAAAAAATTTTTAAACAAACAAATACAACCTTTCCTGTGACGTCGAAACAGCCTTGGCTACGTCTTCAAATTCTGCCGTACAAACAAACTAAAACGAGCTAGATAATTTAAGAAACAAAATAAATTTAAAATAGAAAAAAAATCCCATAAATATGAAATAACATATAAATTTTGACCTAGAAATTTTGAAGAAAATTATTAGACAAACAATAAATAATTTATATAAATTTTGAGATAAATGACACCAAAAAAATTGTTAATATTGACCCGTAATAAAATTGAAACAGATTTACGAAAAAAATGGTATACTAATAACTTTGAAATGCGTTAATGTCACGTAGAAAAATCCGTGAATTGGAAGGTTGCCACTTTCACTAAAAGTTAAACAGAAATTACTATACAAGGGATTGTAGCAAGTTTGAGAGCGCTTCGCGCTGGGAACCAGTGAGCTGTAAGGTTAGAGTTCACAAAAAAATGAGAAAAATTAAGCTGTGGAAGTTAAACTATCGCCTCGCAACAAAAAAAACCTTAATTTTGATACTGAGGGCCAAAAAGGAGGCGACACACCCCGAGAGATAGTCTTGTACTCGCAGCTACGCCATGTGCAAGGGTATGATACAAAAGACAAAAAAAAAAAATACAGATAAACTTACCTCAAACAGGTGTTACATGAACCAAAACAATGTATCATAAACAAGAGAAACTTTAACAAACGTGGATGGTAAAAGATAACTAAATGTTAAGCCAAAATTTGGAAAAACAAAACCCACACATGTGCGTCGCTTCAAGTAGCAAGACCAACTCACTGTCTCCACAAAAAAACTCTCCGTCGCACGCTAACACCGGAAACACTACGTGACATCGAATTCTTGGCTAGTCAAGAAAAATACTAAATAAAATTTTGAATAAAACCGCGAAACGAAATTTGAAATCGTTTCAACTTATTATGTAAATAATAACTACAGTTATTAAATTAGATGTGATAATAACAACCTATATCCTATATTCCACATAATCTCTAAATCTGTCATAATAATAATTGTGTATCTCTTAAATAAAATATTTTTTATTATCTTTATAGATTCATAATGTGATTATTTAATATTCTTTTATACTATGTCACATTTTTTATAAATAAATAGGGAAATGGCTGCGATCTTGACCCATGGCCATACCCTCTGTATAGAAGTACCCTAGCGATCAGTTGCTCCCAAAACGCGTATTGCTGAGTAGATAAATTTTGCAGAAATGATAGTTTTATCATTTTAGTAATAAGATTATTGCATGTTTATTCTATAAGAAAATATTTAGCAACCACAATAGTGTTAATATCCAGTTCTAACATATTAAATATCCCACTTGAAAATGATTTCATCAGTTGTACAACCACCGTAATGCTTTGCTGACAAAAGTTAGCAGTATTCCGCTTTTTATAATATGAATATGTTTTTACTTACCGCAAACATTTTGGTTGTTTTATAGAAATATCAGAATATTTTGTCTGCATTCCTCTATAGAAGGCCATACAATAACTGATTCCATTTTTTTTTTACAATATCTAAATAAACTCCTGGAATATTATTGAACAAAATGAATGAGATGTATTAAAAAATAATGACATGACCCTAAATGTAATGCCAATAAGTTTTAGTTTCATGAAAACATTTAATTAAGTCAAAAGTCTTCATTTCAATGGATTTCATTGTAAATTAGGAAAGGCGTAGCAATTAGTTTCACTCGTGGTAAAATTTCCTATAATAATTGATTTAAAAATTTGTTTAATTTAATCTGAATTCCATTCTATATAACAGAAAGGGCAAGGCCCGCTAATTTTGTTTATGAAGCTCAAACGATTGCATTTAATTCCACTGTTTCTGCTTTCCATGAAGCGTGAAGTTAGCGGGGTACAATGAAATACTTATTTTTGGGAAACGGTAAGGCCCTCTAATTTTGTGTATAAACGCAAACGATTGCACTTAGTTACAATGTTTGTGCTTTTCACGAAGTGTGAAGTTTGCGGGGGACATTGAAAAAGGTATTTTTTGGAAACGGTAAGGCCCGCTAATTATGTTTATGAAGCACAAACGAGCAGAAACGAAGCACAAACGATTACACTTAGTTTCAATGTTCGTGCTTTCCATGAAGCGTGAAGTTAACGAAACACATTGAAATACTTCTATTTTGGAAACGGTGAGGCCCGCTAATTTCGTTTATGAAGCACAAACGAGCAGAAACAAAGCACAAACGATTGCACTTAGGTTCAATGTTCGTGCTTTCCATAAAGCGTGAAGTTAGCGAGACACATTGAAATACTTCTATTTTGGAAACGGTGAGGCCTGTTAATTTTGTTTATGAAGCACAAACGAGCAGAAACGAAGCACAAACGATTGCACTTAGTTTCAATGTTCGTGCTTTCCATGAAGCGTGAAGTTAACGAAACACATTGAAATACTTCTATTTTGGAAACGTTGAGGCCCGCTAATTTCGTTTATGAAGCACAAACGAGCAGAAACAAAGCACAAACGATTGCACTTAGGTTCAATGTTCGTGCTTTCCATAAAGCGTGAAGTTAGCGAGACACATTGAAATACTTCTATTTTGGAAACGGTGAGGCCTGTTAATTTTGTTTATGAAGCACAAACGAGCAGAAACGAAGCACAAACGATTGCACTTAGTTTCAATGTTCGTGCTTTCCATGAAGCGTGAAGTTAACGAAACACATTGAAATACTTCTATTTTGGAAACGTTGAGGCCCGCTAATTTCGTTTATGAAGCACAAACGAGCAGAAACGAAGCACAAACGATTGTACTTAATTTCAATGTTCGTGCTTTCCATGAAGCGTGAAGTTAACGAAACACATTGAAATACTTCTATTTTGGAAACGGTGAGGCCCGCTAATTTCGTTTATGAAGCACAAACGAGCAGAAACAAAGCACAAACGATTGCACTTAGGTTCAATGTTCGTGCTTTCCATATAGCGTGAAGTTAGCGAGACACATTGAAATACTTCTATTTTGGAAACGTTGAGGCCTGTTAATTTTGTTTATGAAGCACAAACGAGCAGAAACGAAGCACAAACGATTGCACTTAGTTTCAATGTTCGTGCTTTCCATGAAGCGTGAAGTTAACGAAACACATTGAAATACTTCTATTATGGAAACGTTGAGGCCCGCTAATTTCGTTTATGAAGCACAAACGAGCAGAAACGAAGCACAAAAGATTGTACTTAATTTCAATGTTTGTACTTTCCATGAAGCGTGAAGTTAGCGGGACACATTGAAATACTTCTATTTTGGAAACGGTGAGGCCCGCTAATTTTGTTTATGAAGCACAAACGAGCAGAAACGTAGCACAAACGATTGCACTTAGTTTCAATGTTCGTGCTTTCCATGAAGCGTGAAGTTAGAGAGACATGTTGAAATACTTCTATTTTGGAAATGGTGAGGCCCGCTAATTTCGTTTATGAAATACAAACGACCAGAAACGAAGCACAACCGATTACACTTAGTTTCAATGTTCGTGCTATCCATAAAACGTGAAGTTAGCGAGACACATTGAAATACTTCTATTTTGGAAACGGCGAGGCCTGCTAATTTTGTTTATGAACCACAAACGAGCAGAAACGAAGCCCAAACGATTGCACTTGGGTTCAATGTTTGTGCTTTCCATGAAGCGTGGAGTTAGCGAAACACATTGAAATACTTTTATTTTGCAAACGGTGAAACCCGCTAATTTTGTTTATGAAGCACAAACGAGCAGAAACAAAGCACAAACGATTGCACTTAATTTCAATGTTTGTGCTTTCCATGAATCGTGAAGTTAGCGGGACACATTGAAATACTTCTATTTTGGAAACGGTGAGGCCTGTTAATTTTCTTTATGAAGCACAAACGAGCAGAAACGAAGCACAAACGATTGCACTTAGTTTCAATGTTCGTGCTTTCCATGAAGCGTGAAGTTAACGAAACACATTGAAATACTTTTATTTTGGAAACGGTGAGGCCCGCTAATTTCGTTTATGAAGCACAAACGAGCAGAAACGAAGCACAAACGATTGTACTTAATTTCAATGTTTGTACTTTCTATGAAGCGTGAAGTTAGCGGGACACATTGAAATAATTCTATTCTGGAAACGGTGAGGCCCGCTAATTTTGTTTATGAAGCACAAACGAGCAGAAACGTAGCACAAACGATTGCACTTAGTTTCAATGTTCGTGCTTTCCATGAAGCGTGAAGTTAGAGAGACATGTTGAAATACTTCTATTTTGGAAACGGTGAGGCCCGCTAATTTTGTTTATGAAATACAAACGAGCAGAAACGAAGCACAACCGATTACACTTAGTTTCAATGTTCGTGCTATCCATAAAACGTGAAGTTAGCGAGACACATTGAAATACTTCCATTTTGGAAACGGCGAGGCCTGCTAATTTTGTTTATGAACCACAAACGAGCAGAAACAAAGCACAAACGATTGCACTTGGGTTCAATGTTTGTGCTTTCCATGAAGCGTGGAGTTAGCGAAACACATTGAAATACTTTTATTTTGGAAACGGTGAAATCCGCTAATTTTGTTTATGAAGCACAAACGAGCAGAAACAAAGCATAAACGATTGCACTTAATTTCAATGTTTGTGCTTTCCATGAATCGTGAAGTTACCGGGACACATTGAAATACTTCTATTTTGGAAACGGTGAGGCCCGCTAATTTCGTTTATGAAGCACAAACGAGCAGAAACGAAGCACAAACGATTGTACTTAATTTCAATGTTTGTACTTTCCATGAAGCGTGAAGTTAGCGGGACACATTGAAATACTTCTATTTTGGAAACGGTGAGGCCTGTTAATTTTGTTTATGAAGCACAAACGAGCAGAAACGAAGCAC
Source organism: Harpalus rufipes (assembly GCA_951394225.1). NCBI lineage: Eukaryota > Metazoa > Arthropoda > Insecta > Coleoptera > Carabidae > Harpalus > Harpalus rufipes. Next base: position 26,437,310 of record OX596275.1, on the reverse strand, counting down.
AAACGATTGCACTTAATTTCAATGTTTGTACTTTCCATGAAGCGTGAAGTTAGCGGGACACATTGAAATACTTCTATTTTGGAAACGGTGAGGCCTGTTAATTTTGTTTATGAAGCACAAACGAGCAGAAACGAAGCACAAACGATTGCACTTAGTTTCAATGTTCATGCTTTCCATGAAGCGTGGAGTTAGCGAAACACATTGAAATACTTTTATTTTGGAAACGGTGAAACCCGGTAATTTTGTTTATGAAGCACAAACGAGCAGAAACAAAGCACAAACGATTGCACTTAATTTCAATGTTTGTGCTTTCCATGAATCGTGAAGTTAGCGGGACACATTGAAATACTTCTATTTTGGAAACGGTGAGGCCCGCTAATTTCGTTTATGAAGCACAAACGAGCAGAAACGAAGCACAAACGATTGTACTTAATTTCAATGTTTGTACTTTCCATGAAGCGTGAAGTTAGCGGGACACATTGAAATACTTCTATTTTGGAAACGGTGAGGCCCGCTAATTTCGTTTATGAAGCACAAACGAGCAGAAACGAAGCACAAACGATTGCACTTAGTTTCAATGTTCGTGCTTTCCATGAAGCGTGAAGTTAGAGAGACATGTTGAAATACTTCTATTTTGGAAATGGTGAGGCCCGCTAATTTCGTTTATGAAATACAAACGACCAGAAACGAAGCACAAACGATTGCACTTAGTTTCAATGTTCATGCTTTCCATGAAGCGTGGAGTTAGCGAAACACATTGAAATACTTTTATTTTGGAAACGGTGAAACCCGGTAATTTTGTTTATGAAGCACAAACGAGCAGAAACAAAGCACAAACGATTGCACTTAATTTCAATGTTTGTGCTTTCCATGAATCGTGAAGTTAGCGGGACACATTGAAATACTTCTATTTTGGAAACGGTGAGGCCCGCTAATTTTGTTTATGAAGCACAAACGAGCAGAAACGAAGCACAAACGATTGTACTTAATTTCAATGTTTGTGCTTTCCATGAAGCGTGAAGTTAGCGGGACACATTGAAATACTTCTATTTTGGAAACGGTGAGGCCCGCTAATTTTGTTTATGAAACACAAACGAGCAGAAACGAAGCACAACCGATTACACTTAGTTTTGAATGTTCGTGCTATCCATAAAACGTGAAGTTAGCGAGACACATTGAAATACTTCTATTTTGGAAACGGCAAGGCCTGCTAATTTTGTTTATGAACCACAAACGAGCAGAAATGAAACACAAACGATTGCACTTAGGTCCAATGTTTGTGCTTTCCATGAAGCGTGGAATTAGCGAAACACATTGAAATACTTTTATTTTGGAAACGGTGAAGCCCGCTAATTTTGTTTATGAAGCACAAACGAGCAGAAACGAAGCACAAACGATTGCACTTAATTTCAATGTTTGTGCTTTCCATGAATCGTGAAGTTAGCGGGACACATTGAAATACTTCTATTTTGGAAACGGTGAGGCCCGCTAATTTTGTTTATGAAGCACAAACGAGCAGAAACGTAGCACAAACGATTGCACTTAGTTTCAATGTTCGTGCTTTCCATGAAGCGTGAAGTTAGAGACATGTTGAAATACTTATATTTTGGAAACGGTGAGGCCCGCTAATTTTGTTTATGAACCACAAACGAGCAGAAACGAAGCACAAACGATTGCACTTGGGTTCAATGTTTGTGCTTTCCATGAAGCGTGGAGTTAGCGAAACACATTGAAATACTTTTATTTTGCAAACGGTGAAACCCGCTAATTTTGTTTATGAAGCACAAACGAGCAGAAACAAAGCACAAACGATTGCACTTAATTTCAATGTTTGTGCTTTCCATGAATCGTGAAGTTAGCGGGACACATTGAAATACTTCTATTTTGGAAACGGTGAGGCCTGTTAATTTTCTTTATGAAGCACAAACGAGCAGAAACGAAGCACAAACGATTGCACTTAGTTTCAATGTTCGTGCTTTCCATGAAGCGTGAAGTTAACGAAACACATTGAAATACTTTTATTTTGGAAACGGTGAGGCCCGCTAATTTCGTTTATGAAGCACAAACGAGCAGAAACGAAGCACAAACGATTGTACTTAATTTCAATGTTTGTACTTTCTATGAAGCGTGAAGTTAGCGGGACACATTGAAATAATTCTATTCTGGAAACGGTGAGGCCCGCTAATTTTGTTTATGAAGCACAAACGAGCAGAAACGTAGCACAAACGATTGCACTTAGTTTCAATGTTCGTGCTTTCCATGAAGCGTGAAGTTAGAGAGACATGTTGAAATACTTCTATTTTGGAAACGGTGAGGCCCGCTAATTTTGTTTATGAAATACAAACGAGCAGAAACGAAGCACAACCGATTACACTTAGTTTCAATGTTCGTGCTATCCATAAAACGTGAAGTTAGCGAGACACATTGAAATACTTCCATTTTGGAAACGGCGAGGCCTGCTAATTTTGTTTATGAACCACAAACGAGCAGAAACAAAGCACAAACGATTGCACTTGGGTTCAATGTTTGTGCTTTCCATGAAGCGTGGAGTTAGCGAAACACATTGAAATACTTTTATTTTGGAAACGGTGAAATCCGCTAATTTTGTTTATGAAGCACAAACGAGCAGAAACAAAGCACAAACGATTGCACTTAATTTCAATGTTTGTGCTTTCCATGAATCGTGAAGTTACCGGGACACATTGAAATACTTCTATTTTGGAAACGGTGAGGCCCGCTAATTTCGTTTATGAAGCACAAACGAGCAGAAACGAAGCACAAACGATTGTACTTAATTTCAATGTTTGTACTTTCCATGAAGCGTGAAGTTAGCGGGACACATTGAAATACTTCTATTTTGGAAACGGTGAGGCCTGTTAATTTTGTTTATGAAGCACAAACGAGCAGAAACGAAGCACAAACGATTGCACTTAATTTCAATGTTTGTACTTTCCATGAAGCGTGAAGTTAGCGGGACACATTGAAATACTTCTATTTTGGAAACGGTGAGGCCTGTTAATTTTGTTTATGAAGCACAAACGAGCAGAAACGAAGCACAAACGATTGCACTTAGTTTCAATGTTCATGCTTTCCATGAAGCGTGGAGTTAGCGAAACACATTGAAATACTTTTATTTTGGAAACGGTGAAACCCGGTAATTTTGTTTATGAAGCACAAACGAGCAGAAACAAAGCACAAACGATTGCACTTAATTTCAATGTTTGTGCTTTCCATGAATCGTGAAGTTAGCGGGACACATTGAAATACTTCTATTTTGGAAACGGTGAGGCCCGCTAATTTCGTTTATGAAGCACAAACGAGCAGAAACGAAGCACAAACGATTGTACTTAATTTCAATGTTTGTACTTTCCATGAAGCGTGAAGTTAGCGGGACACATTGAAATACTTCTATTTTGGAAACGGTGAGGCCCGCTAATTTCGTTTATGAAGCACAAACGAGCAGAAACGAAGCACAAACGATTGCACTTAGTTTCAATGTTCGTGCTTTCCATGAAGCGTGAAGTTAGAGAGACATGTTGAAATACTTCTATTTTGGAAATGGTGAGGCCCGCTAATTTCGTTTATGAAATACAAACGACCAGAAACGAAGCACAAACGATTGCACTTAGTTTCAATGTTCATGCTTTCCATGAAGCGTGGAGTTAGCGAAACACATTGAAATACTTTTATTTTGGAAACGGTGAAACCCGGTAATTTTGTTTATGAAGCACAAACGAGCAGAAACAAAGCACAAACGATTGCACTTAATTTCAATGTTTGTGCTTTCCATGAATCGTGAAGTTAGCGGGACACATTGAAATACTTCTATTTTGGAAACGGTGAGGCCCGCTAATTTTGTTTATGAAGCACAAACGAGCAGAAACGAAGCACAAACGATTGTACTTAATTTCAATGTTTGTGCTTTCCATGAAGCGTGAAGTTAGCGGGACACATTGAAATACTTCTATTTTGGAAACGGTGAGGCCCGCTAATTTTGTTTATGAAACACAAACGAGCAGAAACGAAGCACAACCGATTACACTTAGTTTTGAATGTTCGTGCTATCCATAAAACGTGAAGTTAGCGAGACACATTGAAATACTTCTATTTTGGAAACGGCAAGGCCTGCTAATTTTGTTTATGAACCACAAACGAGCAGAAATGAAACACAAACGATTGCACTTAGGTCCAATGTTTGTGCTTTCCATGAAGCGTGGAATTAGCGAAACACATTGAAATACTTTTATTTTGGAAACGGTGAAGCCCGCTAATTTTGTTTATGAAGCACAAACGAGCAGAAACGAAGCACAAACGATTGCACTTAATTTCAATGTTTGTGCTTTCCATGAATCGTGAAGTTAGCGGGACACATTGAAATACTTCTATTTTGGAAACGGTGAGGCCCGCTAATTTTGTTTATGAAGCACAAACGAGCAGAAACGTAGCACAAACGATTGCACTTAGTTTCAATGTTCGTGCTTTCCATGAAGCGTGAAGTTAGAGACATGTTGAAATACTTATATTTTGGAAACGGTGAGGCCCGCTAATTTTGTTTATGAAACACAAACGAGCAGAAACGAAGCACAAACGATTGCACTTAATTTCAATGTTTGTGCTTTCCATGAAGCGTGAAGTTAGCGGGACACATTGAAATACTTATATTTTCCAGTCGTGTACCGATTGTCTAGACGAGCGGACGTTTATTGTGTTGGGGTTCAGTGTCTACTGATTATATATAATTAATTGATTATATTGGGTAATTCTTTTGGGTTACCGCATACTTTCTGCAACAACTGGGAGGATTAATATAAAAAGTAAACTATGGCCCCTGGGACCGAGGAGGGGTACATCCCTCCTAATTCTTCACTACCTATACCAATAAGGGAAGTAAATCTATATACTGAATGTAATATCCAAAAATACTACAAAGTATTCATCCAAAAATCAGTAGAAAATGAGGTAAGACCATGAATTAGTGCGTTGAAAGTAGCAGAAATCTTATTCTCAAAGCAAAATATCTGAAATAAGAAAAATAAGAGAAACAGAATAGTAGTGGAATGTCTCAACGGAGATTGATATTAATATTGCCCAATATGTACCATCTAATCTCTAAGCTCAGACCATAAACAGGATACCTGTCAAGTGGATAACTTAACTTGCGCTAACTGTAAAGAACAATATTACGCCACATTTAAACAGTGTCCCGAGAGAATTAGGCAAGAAAAGATCCAGCAACTTATCGGGACACACAACTTAAGCTACCTAGAAGCTAGTTTGGAGGTACCACAATTGTCGCAAAGATCTAATGAATATTCTATTAGAACTTCAAATAGATTTACAGCCTTAGAAAATTATGAGGAAGAATTCCCATCTCTACAAAACAAAGCTCATAAGCTTATCCCTACTACTCCTTCTATTCCAGCTTTTGTTCCCCCTCCTATTTCTAAATTTTATCATCCCAAACCTACAGTTAATTACAATAAGCATACTAAAAACAACAAACATGCCATCCAGGCGAAAAGAACTAGAACGAGTAGTAATGAGGAGAAAATAAATGATAAACCTGGTACTGTATCGAAGAAAAGTAAAAATGAAGAGAATCCTATTAAAATCAGAATAAGGAGAACTCAACCTAACTACTCACAAGTAAGTAGTTTTAATGAAACACCAACGCAAAGTGACCTGTACAGTGTTTTGCAAATTACTACGGAAGCACAGATCCACAATTACAATATAAATAGTCGAGCTATATCTCCATTTAATTCAGAGGATACAATGACGATAATAAGGGATAAGGACGGTATTGACTAGTTAAACTCACACCACAGACGCAATATATACAGACAGCTAATCCAATGCTTTGTATGAGCAACGCTTGAAAATGTATTATTTTAAACTAATAGATGACACTGCATTTACTGTTTAAGTCTAGCCCTTCTCTAGTCCGATAAAGTACAGTTCTATTCAAAAGCAACGTAGTGTACTCACCGCTTCGCACGCATACTTCTACGCTCGGATACTGTTTCGTTTGAGTTCGCAGCGCAGCTATGTACTGTAGTCTTATATTCGATGTTTCTTTAGATTTAGAATATCTCGGATAATATTAATAATGAAGCAAAAATATTTGCACGTTGCAGGGTCAATTTTAATATTTTTATTTTTGATTTACAGGCTAAGCTTCCTATTTTCGCTCATTTTAAAAATACATCAAACCTCGCTTATTATTAGAGATATAAATAAAATGGTTACATTAATTTTATACAGTTATTTTACGTAGAATAACGCTGTGCAATTAGATTTTTTTTTAAATTTAATAATTTTTGAGATATTACACTTATACAAAAGAACAACAATATGGGAAATAAAATAGCGATCTTCGATTATATGGAAATCTATATTATGTTGAAAATAAATTGTTCTTATTAAATAATAAAAAATCTGTTGTGGCCAGCACAATACCTTCCGTCAATGCTGTGTATAATGTATAAATTCCATACATATTTTTTCTTGGAAAAGATTCTAAATTTCCAGTAAAATTATTTCATAAACAAACTATTCAAATTGCACATGACACTGACATCTTCTTCCTCTTTAGCTTTTCCCATTCGTTAGGAGTCGATATTTTTGCGTGTCGTTCTCATTCGGTTCTTTTTCTCTCAAGTCTTCCGCAATACAGTCCTTCCATCTTATTTTTGGTCTTTCTCTGCTTCTTCAACCTCCCATTACTAAACTACTCATTCTTGTTCAAATATAATTCCTCATTTCTCCTCATGACATGTTCAAACCAAATCGTCTTTCTTGTATCTTTCTAGAAAATTGTAACACTAGAGTTATTTTATTACCGTATCTTTCCGTGTGTTCCCCAACATCTACTTCAACATCCTCATCTCTGCCACATTAATTTACTTTTTATTCATACTGACATCTGTCAATTTTAATTATATGAATATATTAGCAGTTTCCATGTTTAGCATAGCTGGCTGAATTATAAAATTTAATGTCTTTAAAATTCTTTAACTCTGTATCTATTGAATATGAAGTATAAAATGTAATCAAATCGTATAGAGAATAATATATTCTTTAAGTTATAATAATATTAAATGTCAATAAATCAAATTTAACTGTTAAATCTTCAAATGAGGCTACTTCCGGTTCACCAATTATAACCAAAATCTAATCACTTGTTCTTCTGGATGTAAACTTGAGGAATACGAAAAAATTATAATTTTTGGAATCGTGGTATTGAAGTTATGGGATCTGGAACTTTTGTCACACACACACAGACACACACACAGACACACACACACACACACACACACACACACACACACACACACACACACAGACAGACACACACACAGATAGACACACACACACACAGACACACACACAGACACACACACAGACACACATACATACACACATCATCGTAAAAATGGTAAAATGGTATTATAGGGACCCTAAAACATGCTTATTCAGTAAAAACTCATCACTGAATTTTTTGACCAAAGACAATACCTTCCTTACCTAAAGGTGACGGAGGGTAAAAATGAGACAATACATAGCTTCCTATTTAAGTATGTTTGTGTTATATTCGAGAATTATTATTTTCCCACAAATATTGTTTCACTACGTCACTATATGTAAAAAGCTGTATATAAATATATATGAGTGAGATATAAACCAAAACCAACTTTTAGAAAAAGATGCCGAATTTTTAATTTCTCGTAAATTAGTTGGGCTGCTTAAAATAAACAATAATTATATTTAACACGCGACTCGAAAATTAAATTGATGATACATGGACGGAAGGAGTCTAAATATATATATATATATATATATATATATGCTTAATTCAAATGACCATAACTCGTCATTTTCAAATGGAACACCCTATATTTTATTATTCAGTTGTGTGTATTTTTGTATGATCTTCATATGTTATTAAGCGTATCCTATGCCTAAAACCAATAATTTCGGAGATTTTCACCATTTTTCTCTAAATTGATATATTCACTTAAAAATTAAATCTAATATGCCATTGATATTGTTTTTGAATAAGAAACAATTGCAGTAATGATAGTATTTTCATTAGCCAGGTTATTATTAATAACAGTGGGATTAAGTAAATTAATTTATTAATATGAGTCTCTCGCAAGAAGAACTTACGAATATGGTGTACGCACTTGGAAAAGCGGAAAGAAACCCTCTTTTATCGTACTGAACATGACCAAATGACCAGTTCTTTCAAACCTTTCCCTTAGTTTTTCAAAAGAACGCGGATTTGGATGTCGTCTTCCCGGAAACCGTTGTGCATAAATTCTTGATGCCAAAAGATAAGGTTTGTTGCCGCTTCTTCAAGTGCGTACACCATATTCGTAAGTTCTTCTTGCGCACTCTCCACGCCAGCATTGAGTGCCCGTGAGGTGACGCCTGGCCTGACCAGCATACACCATATTCGTAAGTTCTTCTTGCGAGAGACTCATATTAATAAATTAATTTACTTAATCCCTCTGTTATTAATAATAACCTGGCTAATGAAAATACTATCATTACTACAATTGTTTCTTATTGAAAAAACAATATCAATGGTATACTAGATTTAATTTTTAGTTAAATATATAAATTTAGAGAAAAATGGTGAAAATCTCCGAAATTATTGGTTTTAGGCATAGGATACCCTTAATAACATATGAAGATCATACAAAAATACACACAACTGAATAATAAAATATAGGGTGTTCCATTTGAAAATGACGAGTTATGGTCATTTGAAATTGAGCAGATTTGATTCGCTTTATTGAACAGCCTGTATAATTAAATTTAAAAAAAAATATGTCAGAACATAGAGTATAATTACAGTTATATTGAAAAGAAAATTCTTAATTCTTACTATTAAAATAAATTCAGTAAGCCTTTATAAAGCAATGCGAGTATTCGGTCTTTTTTAGAGAAAAAACGGAATAACTTGGCAACGCCGTGGAAAACTAAAACAAAATTCATATGTTCGTATAGGTGAATAAAATACAATTCAAAAAATATAAAAATATATAGGGTGTTCCATTTAAAAAAAGACAAACAATTCTCGCCGAGCCGTAATGCAACACCCTGTATATGTGAAAATAATTTTACGTTATGCGCCTTGAGTAGTGGAATAAGTTCTGTTAATAAACTTATGCTGTATTTCTAACGACAAGGGAGATATCGAAGACGGCGATTTCGGTGACACCCTGTATATATATATATATATATATATATATATATATATATATATATATATATATATATATATATATATATACAAGGTACTCAAAAAAAAAAGTTTATAAAACGGTACAAGACAAAATTAAATGATATGAATATATAGGTATATTTTATTATAAAAACCAAAAATTTTAATTGTTTTTTCATTAGAAAATGAATATGTCGCAAAAAACATAGCTAACAATCATTTTAATTTTTATATATTTTTCAAAATATTCAATTTTCTATTCTGTTTCTTCTTATCATGTTTAATTTTCTCTGCTATCCATTTGCATTCTTTATGTATTTTTGTATATATTAGTAAATTAATTAAAAATAACTTATGTTCCTTACATTCATCTAGTCAACCAATATACTGCTCTTTTATGAATGAGACATATTCTTTAAAAATTATTGCTCTTATACATTTCTTATGTTTCATTCCATTAAACTTTTTATGGAATATTTGTAAGCAAAGTTCTACTATCGTAAATAATTGTGTTGTGGGCTGTTTTAAACCTTTTTCGGTACCGCGTACAGAATAATAATTAAACATTTTGTACTTTATTAATACATTATGTTTTTGTTTTAGATTACTTTTTGTATCTATTAAACTGTCCTGACATTGGCAATTAAATTTGGATATGCATTTAAAAGCTAAATAACTCGCAAAGTAGAATGTAGAAAAATATTCTACTGTTTCTTGTTTTAAATCATTAATACTTATATTATTGTTCAAGTTAGTGTTTTGGTTCATCGTTGAATCATTTAATAAGTAGTATCTGTATCTGTGCTGCTGCATTCTGATTCAGAGTCACTATTCACATTCGCAGTGTTCTGTTCTTCTTCATTTACTTCTGTCATTCATATTCTGTTGCAAACTACTTAACTCCAAATTATTGTCTAAAGCGTTATAACTATTTGAATGTTCCGATGGTTGCAACGGATTTGCGTAATTACTCTGATACTTGTGCGAAATGTGCATACTGTTGGATTTGAATTAAATCCTCCTCGTTGACGTACAATGGAGAAAGTATTTTCGAGAAAATCCTGATTTAATTTTAACGTCATAACATATCTAACATCATTTTGAATTAATTCCATTTTACACAGCATCAAAATAGAACGAATGCTTGATTTCAACCCACAGAAGCAATCAGGTTGACACTTACTGGCTTACTTTTTATTTTTACTATATTTTCTGCAAGTTCAATGCCTCTAGAATATTAAAAATATGTTTATTATCTTTAGATACAGCACATTTATTTGAATTTTTGTTATACAATGAATGACTGTTAAGCGCATCAAATAAATCATTTAATTGCCTTATGAATATAGCCGTATTTCGTGCTGTTTTACTTTTCTACTCACCTGTTTTGATCGCTGTTTCTATTGACGATGCTACACTATTACTAAATATTTGTAATGCAATTTTACATGACATTTTATCAAAATTGGATGGGTTAACATGTATATCAGATAATTTGCAATTAGAGCGTGCTGCTGTACTGCACTTACCGATTTCATATATTTTAAATACATCTTTAAAAGAAACGGTTTCTCTGTTAAATAAAAGATCAGATTGCAACCAGTTGTTTCTGAATGATTTTAACAAGTGAGGAACATCATATATAACAAAAATCTTTCTGTTTTTAATTTCAAAAAATGGATTTTCTACAGTCATGCGTAACTTTTTAATAAACTTACGTTACAAGGAAAGTATTGTCAACAACGAGTATCGTTTTAAAATGGGATGTCCTTAGTCGAAACAATATGATTTTTTTTAAATACAAGCGTGTTATACCCATCCTTATCGCACACGCTCGTAGATAAATGTATGCCAATTTGATCGGGCACCTTTAAAAAAAATTACTGTATTTAAAATTAAACATGTCTTAATAATTTGTATGTTTTATGAAAACATTAATCATAATATTGATTAGATGATTTTTCTACATTTAACGTTTGAAACTTCTGATTTTATAGATATAGATTATAAAGAGAGATCAGAGTTTTGTCATTCTTTACAGAATTTCGTCAAATTTTACTCTTTTTGTTGTAAAAATAATACCCATATTTGGAAAAGTACAAATTAAATTTTTGCTTTTGTTTGTCTACAAACATGTTAGAATTTATCATAAAAATGCGAGATATATGGTAAGATTTTGATTATTATATTTGTGAAGTTATTGCTCAGTGGCTGTGCAAGGCGATACGATTTCAAATGTGCCCATTGTGATTATTGTTTTGTTTTCTTTATTTTACTACGATTAAGGAAAAAAATATTTACTTTATGTAACATGTACATAAGCGTAAAATGAATTACAATAAAAAGAAAACTAGATTGGGTTCGGCGCCTATTTCTTTTACGGCACCCTAGGCTTTAGCCTAGCCAGCCTATTGAGATAGCGAAGGTCACGTGTGATTAGTAAACTTAACTACTTGGTTCACTATTGAATTAATAAGAAATACAAAATTATATAGGTAAATTAATTAGAGAAAGAGTACAACGATGAATTGATAAATTAATAAATGTAAAATATACCATATACCAAGGTGGTTTTGCACTTAATGTCATAAATTTAAGGGTAATTAGTATGACATGTGTAGATTATAAAACAGAAAGATTTTTTTAAAAATTCGAAAAAAGAAAATTCGACTTTTCTTAAGGAAACTTTTTTTACTGCTCTTTTAATTGATATTTTGTTAAAAATATAGTTATCAAAAATACATTCAAAATTAGTTGTATAAGATATTATTGTTAATAATTAAATTAAATAGCATTTTTAACAAAAATAATTGTGTAATAGATAAAATAATGCAAATGCGTTGCCATTGGTCCAGTGGTACTAAAAATGTTAGTTTCATGAAAACTACCCTTAAATATGCAATTTTTTTAAAAATATTTCTGTTTCGTAATTTACACATGTCATACTACAAATCCTTAAATTTATGACACTAAGTTCAAAACCAGCCTGTATATATGAGAACGGATTGTGGGTTTGACAGTCGGAAATTTTGTAGGCTGTACACTCTTTTTACTTTGTCAAGATTTCGGTTATATATAGGTTTAAGAGGTAATGCATCCAGTTTGCTGGCAATTTTTTATAAAATTCATTCGCTAAATCATCTACGCCTGGTGCTTTGTTACTATTACTATTTAATATACTATTTTGTAATTATTTATATGTAATATTTTTGTCAAAAAACGAGTGTCTGCCATCATAAAATGTAAAGGGCTCTGCTGGTATTAACATACATCTACACATAGAGTTAAGAAATATATATACATAGAGGGAGCGTGCAGTATGATTGTAGGCAATGACTTTGATGCCTAGTGACGGAAGGGGAATGAAGCGTCAACCATATTGTGTAGCCCCATTTTAGCGCGTTATTTAAATATTTCCATTTTACACCTATTTGTAAAATAAAGTTATACTGGAGTAATAAAACAATAGGAATAGTGTAATTTACTTGAATAAATCCAACGTAGGAAACAAATAATATCTACTGTAATACAATGTTTTTATTTATACAAGATAATTCTGTAACTAAAATAAAATACATAATTATTTTTAAAACCTAAAGAAATACAATAAATATAAATATCTGAAACTAATAATCTTTCAACAGAATTAATTAGTTATATTGTTGTTGTCGACTCTGTGATAAATCTTTTATATTTTTGGCCGTATAGTATAGTCATATGGAAATAAATTTTTCTCGAATAACTTTAATCAAATAAATAATATGATTTTCCATTGGATTCTAATCATTGGCGTGTTCGGTTAAATGTTCAAAAATATTTTTATTTTGATAATATTGTAACACTGATGTAACTAAATACAAAATAGAAAACTTTTTCTTCAAGTGAATTCTACCACTTTCTAATAAAGCTTGTCTTAATTTTTTCCGCAATTTTACTAATATTTCTTACACATGACGAGGAATACACAAGGCCACCTTTATTTTTAACATTTATTAGAGATGAATTATTACTGCTTACATGGCCACTACGTTCATTTTCTTCCAATGCTTCAACACATTCTTCACAATGGATAACTTTTTTTAAACGTTTAACTATACAAAACCACTTAGTACGATCGAAACTATCTTCTGGAAAATGTTCTGATCATAACGCACTTCCTCTTGACGGATTCCATATAATTCTTCGTATCGCTGTTAACCAAGCATTTCTTTTTTCCAAGTTTTTCGGAAATCTTTATACAAAAATTGAAAAATAACAGCAAATTACTTATTACCAAAGAATATTTTTCTTTTCCTTTCAATAACTTTCTGCACAGCTAGTTATGAGTCCGGTCCTGTCTATTCTGCAGGAAGAAGACACCTTATGCATATCAGCATAAATCTAGTGTATTAGCTTATCATTTAATGTAATTCTTGTCTTTATTTGTATTTTTGCGATTATAACTTTACATCTCTGTAAAAGTACAATAAATTCCACATAATTGGCGCAGTCTTGGTAGGATACCCGAAGTTAGGCGTATCACACAAATAACTTTTGTTTTAACAATTTATCGGGTATAATTTTTTCGATTCGCGAGTTTGCGAATGTAATCGAAGGCATATCGGTTTGTCGCGAAACACCCAATACCGAGACAGCGAGAAGAAGTTGAAGATTTCAACACCCTGGTCGAGGACAAGCATCGCCAACATCAGCCAACACACCCTGGTCGAGGACAAGCACAATAATATTTTAAGCAGAAACTTTCAAAATTAATTAAAAATTAATTATATAAGCATATGTCTTTAAACGACATAGAAACTCTAGTCGATAATTTAAGCAATTTTAATCTCAATAACGACGACGTAGAAATGACAACACCCGCACAACAAGCGCCGCAAGCAGCACAGCTAACGGCAAGCTTACAATTACTAAGACTACATTTAGACGTTATTCCAAATTACGATGGTTACCCCCATACTATGAACATTTTTCTAGAAGCATGTCAAAATTTAGTCGATACATTTGGCAGTACCGATGTCATTCTAAACAATTTTCTAGTCAGAGCATTTATTGAAAAAATAACAGGCCGAGCGATGATCCTTATCAGTTCTCGCATCGAATTAAAAACTTGAGGGGAAATAAAAACAAGTATCAAAGAAATTTTGGAGACCAAAGAAATTTAGATTGCTTAGTACAAGACCTTATAGCATTAAGACCTCAGAAAAATAAAACGCCTTATAATTTTGGTATGAGATGCCAAGATGCAAGAAGTTTAATCACCTCTAAATTAAATTGCTCCACATATAAAGATGACGAGAGAAAAATAAGGCAGTCAAATTATGACGACCTTGCATTAAAAACTTTCATAAGAGGTTTACCTCCGTTCATTCAAAATAATGTTAGACTCAGAGACCCCGACAAACTCGAGAAAGCCATGAGTTTAGTAATAGAGGAAGTAAATTTTCTGTACACAAACCAAAGACAAAATACACTCAATATGCATTCTAACTTTAAACCTACACAAAGAATTATTCCTACAAGAAATCCGAATATAAATCAAACCCCTCAACAATATAGCTACAACAATACCCGTCACACGCCAAACAACACCCCTTTCCAACAACGACCATTATTACAACCACCGCAAATAATGCGAACGAGGCAAAATTCATTTTACAGAACAAATAACAATCCAAATTTTAGACCGCCTCAATTTGCACAGCGACTACCGCAACCTCGGTCGCGCCACAACCAATTCATCCCACTCCAAAGACCAACAAATTTCCCACAATACCTTTTCGAGACAAAATCCGCCTCAACATCAACAATCAAAATACCAGCCTGAACCTATGGACACCTCATCCGGACATTCACGAAATACTCGTATAAGACCTCAACAAAATTTACTGCTACACAACTTTTTAATCAAAAAATCTGATGTGGCCAGCACAATACCTTCCGTCAATCCTGTGTATTATGTACAAATTCCATACATAAATTTTCTTGCAAAAGATTCTAAATTTTTGGTATTTTATGATTCCCTTTCTCGGCAACGGAATTCCATACTCCTGATAACAAACAAATCACATGAAATAAGAAAATCATGAAATTTTGAATGAAAAATTATGACACTTGTCAGTTATGGACATAATTAATTGCTGTCATTTTGATACGGGTCCCCATATCTGCTTGCCAAAGGCAGCAAAGTCATGTCACTGCACGCGCCCTATACATAATTTTTTTGCAAAAGATCCTATATTTCCAGTAAAGTTATTTCATAAACAAACTATGCAAATTGCACTTGACACTGACATCTTCTTCTTCTTTAGTTTTCCCATTCGTTAGGTGGTCGCTATTTTTTATTTTCTTCTTCCACTAATTTTTGTTTTGCGTGTCGTCCTCATTCAGTTCCTTTTCTCTCAAGTCTTCTGCAATACAGTCTTTTCATCTTATATTTGGTCTTCCTATGTTTCTTCCACCTTCTATTAATTTATTCATCTCTCCTCATGACATGTTCAAACCAATGTAATCGTCTCTATTATATCTAAAAACTTCTAACACTAGAGTTACTCCCCTTATTTTTTCATTCAATTACTTGCTTTTTATTGATACTGACATCTGTCAATTTGAATTACCTGAATATATTAGCAGTTTCCATGGTTATGTTAGCATAGCTGGCTGAATTATGAAATTTATACGAATTTTTTATCTTTATTATTCTTTAACTCTATATCTGTTGAATATGAAATATAAAATGCAATCAAATCGTATAGAGAATAATATATTCTTTAAGTTATAATAACATTTAACTGAGTTTTTCAAGAAAAACTGTTAAAATCTTCAAATGAGGGTACTTCCGGTTGACCAATTATAACCAAAATCTAAACATGTCTGCATATGGTTGTAAGGAAGAGGAATACGCAAGAATTGTAATTTTTGGAATTCTAGTATTGGAGATATCGTTGACGAAATCGCGGTCACATACACACATACACACACACGCACATACGAACACACACACACACACGAACACACACACACACACACATACAGACATCATCGTAAAAATAGTAAAAGTAGTAATAGTAAAAAGTATTGTAAAGACCCTAAAACGTGCTTATTCAATGAAAATTCACCACCGATTTTTTTGACCAAAGACAATACCTTCCTTACCTATAGGTGACGGAAGGTAAAAATAGACAATATATTTGAAAATCCAACTGAATACACATCTCAAATGAAAACCTTGAATATGATGCAAACGCATACGACAACAACGAAGCTCACGTAGACTATGAAATTTCAGGTTACAATACTGATAACACCGAGTCAGACCAAGTTTATGGAAACGATGAGATAAATTTTTCTCAGGCTTCAAATTCCAAGAACCCAATCTAATACAACTAAATGTTTTAAAATCAAATCTACCCTATATTCACATTCCCGAAATAAACGCTAATTACCTAATAGACACCGGCAGCACAAAACGTTTAATTGACCCAGATTTGGGTTACAAATATTATTTAAATTTTATTTATAACGAAAATTTTAACATCCAAACTGCTCATAATGTATCATTCCATAATGAAGTTGCAGAAATTCCTGTTTTCAAATTTTTTTATGTCAACGATAAACATTATTTTTATCTCTTCCGATTCAGCGAAAAGTATGATGGACACATTGGCGTAGACTTAGTAGAACAACTACAGGCAAACATAAACGTGACGACAAAACAATTAACAACTCCATATGCAAAAAATCCAATTATTTATGAATCTGAAAAAAATAATAAAATATCTCAAAATCCAAAATTTCAAAATTATTCTATAATAGTACCAGTGTTGTTAAATTACCAGTAAATCAAAATCACGGCACTGGAATACTAAATTATGTAAATTTCGGAAATGGCGTAGAAATGCCAAAAGCTTCAGTAAATATAACTAACAATTTTGCTATAACAACCCTCACAAATATAAATGAAAATCCAGTAAAAATTGACATTTCAGAAACATATGATATAGAATTGATTAACCTTACTGAGATAAACTTTTGCGAAAAAATGGAAATCGATACTGACTTAGACACAATACATAATAATCTATTAAAACAAAATCTTAAAAATCTTAGACTCGAATATTGCAATAAAGAAGAAAACAATGCTATTCGTAAATTATGTTTCGAATACCGCGACATTTTCTATTGTGAAGACATCCCTTTAAGTTTCACAAGTGAAATTACACACAAAATTAATTTGAAAAACGATTCACCTATACATGTAAAATCTTACCGTTTTCCCGAAATTCACAAACAAGAGGTTAGGACACAAATATCAAAAATGTTAGATCAAGGCATTATACAACCCAGTAATTCTCCATGGTCCAGTCCCATATGGATCGTCCCTAAGAAAATGGACCCCTCTGGCAGAAAGAAATGGCGTTTAGTCATAGATTATCGCAAACTTAATGAGCGCACTAGAGATGATAAATATCCGCTTCCTAATATCTCCGACATCCTAGATAAATTAGGCAAAGCTAATTATTTTTCCACCCTCGATTTGGCTAGTGGATTTCATCAGATCGAAGTCGACCCTCAAGATAGAAAGAGTAAAACCAAATCAAGACAAAGTTTCTGTAATCAAAAATTTCCCAATTCCAAAATCACAAAGAGACATTAAAAGTTTTCTTGGACTGCTAGGATACTACAGACACTTTATAAAAGACTTCGCGAAAATCACTAAACCGATGACTCGTTGTCTAAAGAAAAACGCTAAAGTAATTCATGACAAAGACTTCATTGAGAGCTTTAACACGTGTAAATGAACGATCCGATACTTCAGTATCCAGACTTTGACAAACCTTTCATTCTTACTACTGATGCCAGCAAATTTGAAATCGGTGCAGTGCTTTCGCAAGGCGAAATCCCACATGATAGACCAATAGCCTATGCATCACGTACACTAAACGAAACTGAAATAAAGTATTCCACCATAGAAAGAATTACTTGAAAATAATTTGGGCTTGCAAACAATTTAGAAATTATTTATACGGTAGAAAGTTTAAAATAGTTACTGACCAGCGACTTCTAGTTTGGCTACATAATTTGAAAGAACCAAATTCTAAATTAGTTCGATGGAAATTAAAACTCGAAGAATACGACTATACAGGAATACAAAAAAGGTCCATGTAACACTAATGCTGATTGTTTATCACGTATTCGTGTAAATTCAATTGACGATAACGAATCAACCATAAATAATTTCGGTAATATTAATAACGACGTACTGGAATATTTAAAAAAATTAGCCGAAAATCTTGTTCCGGATGATTCTGAACCACAATCACCTATTCTTACTAGAAAACAACCTCTCACTAATAAACATCCCCAACCTAGACAAAAACCCAAAATTAATATTATTTCCGATATACAAGTAAGACCTCCTGATAAACCTGCACTATTTCCTAACACTGACCTCGCAAATATTGATAACAAAAACACCGACTCATCAACTCAACACTCATGTGTAAATGACACAACGAATGAAGGAATTGCCATCCTACATAAGATAATAAATAATAAATTAAATCAAATTCACGTATTCCCAAACTTATATGCCAAAACAGACACTAGTATAAAAAATTCGAAAATCAAACTATAGTTAAAGTCAAAATTCCAGAAATCAATAATGAAAAATTAATATTTGAATTCTTAAGAAATTATACAGACTCTAAAATACGTACCACATGTATTTTCAAACTGAGAAATTATATCAAGATTTTTGTAGAGTTTATTTAAATAAATTTTCTGAACATGGACCAAAATTAATTAAGTGCACAAAAATTATAAACACCGTCACAGATAAGGAAGAACAGATAATGCTTATCAAAATGCATCACGAAGGAAAAATGAACCACCGTGGTATAAATAAAACACTCGAATATTTAAAACGTAATTACTACTGGAAACATATGAAAGCTACCATAACAAATTTTATTAATTCATGCGATATTTGTCAAAGATCTAAATACGCAAGAAAGAAACCATATGTACCACTTATGTTAACCGATACAGCGACGCGACCTTTTCAAATAGTTCATATAGATGTATTTATATTTGACAATCGAAATTATTTAACACTAGTTGACGCATTCACAAAATTCTCACACGCCATTTACATTGAAGGCAAGACAGCTATTCATATAGCAAATGCATTAATTAAATATTTCACATCTTTTGGCAAACCTGGAAATTTAACTCTTGATAATGGAAAAGAATTCAATAACAACACCATAAAAGAACTTTTAAAACTTCATAAAATAAAGATTCACTTTACAACCCCTTTACATCACGATTCTAATTCTATTGTTGAGAGATTTCACTCAACTATCATTGAACATCTGCGAATACTACAAGAAATGTATGCAGACGAACACGGAGACTTAATGAATTACGCTATTATTGGTTATAACAACTCTATCCACAGCGCAACAAAGTATACACCACTCGAATTAACATTTGGACATACAAACTCTAGAAATCCCCAAGAAATATTTATTCCAAATTCCTTCTACAACGACTACGTTGAAAACTACAAAGAAAAATTAAAACACGTGTACAACAAAGTATCTGATACATTAGAATCAAACAAAGCAAAGGTAGTAAATAAACATAATATACAAGGAGAACAAACCCAAATTTTAAAATAGGTCAAACTGTCTACAAAATTAATGCACTCAATAGAAACAAAAAAATTCTAAATTTATAGGTCCTTTCAAAATTACAAAATTAGTCGATCGTAACAAAGTAGAAATTACAAGTTCACAGAAAAAACCTAAAACAGAAATAATTCATATCAAAGAATTAAGACAGCCTATTTTTACAGATCCTTGTTCCTCATCGTCACTTCAAGCCTAGAAACATCCAAAATCCACGATCTAATGAAGAACCCTAGCCTACTTCCACTAAAACTAGGAAATGCACAACTTAAAATCGACTACTGGACATTTGTCCAAATTTAGGATATTACAGACATAATCACAGAATATACTAGCTTGAAAAATTCATTTATTAAGATAAAGGACGAATTAAAGGACTCTAAACACAATGAACATACTTACCAAATAATTAGTGTCCTAGAAGAAAAAGTATTGTTGCAAATAAAACAACTAAATCCACTATACTCGAAGAAACAAAAACGAGGACTCATTAATGGACTTGGCACAATAATAAAATCAATCACGGGCAATCTCAATCAATCGGATGCCGAAAAATATGATAAAGTTATTAAAGAAATATCGAACAACCAATTCAAAATTAAAGATGTCATGAAAGAACAACTCAGCATCTTACAAACTTCCATTCAAAAATTTAACAATAACACAGAAATTCTATTTAAAAATCAATTTTCATTAAATTCAAAAATCGAACAATTAGAAAAATATATTAACTCAGCCTACATTAAAAATGTAGAAGCAAACAATTGCTTATTTTTGCAAACTGTTATCTCTCAATACACTTCAAGTTTGCAAATTATTTACGATCTATTAGAAAAAATCGAAATAGCCATCACTTTTGCAAAACTTTGACACCACCTGCAAGGAAATCATACTTGAAGAATTCATATGCCAAGAGGTCCACAAATCTAACATAAATGAGAACGCACCCTGCGAAATACAACATCTTAAATACAACCCAAACCCAAATTATGAACTAGTGTCAACCGAATTACCAGATGTGAAAATACAGAAGATTGAAGAAAACCAATGGATTGTCGTAGCCCCCAACGGTGTCGTCGCCATCCAAAAGTGTACGAAAAACACAGACAATATACCCTTAAATGGAACTTACTTAATCGAACTAAACAATGATTTTGAGATAAAAATCAAAGACACTACCATAAAAACTTATTAACATTATAAACTAAATTTTGAAAACATTGAAATTCCTAAATTTCCTCTTCCAGAAAATGGAGATAAAAACAATTTTATAAATTTTAACCTTTTAACTTAGACGAATTAAAAAACATTTTACCCATTATTAATAAACAAAAAGAAAAATTAAACGAAATAAATAACGTGACTATCCCAACCAATATAAACATCCACAATATTGTAATATATTGTTGCATTCTACTAATGATCATATGTTGCTCTCTGTATTTTATGTTCCTAAGGAGAAATTATCGAAACAAGAGCTCACAGGAAGAAGATATCCAGATGACGCACACTGTGGCCAAAGCCCCCACAGTCCTCACTTAAGGCGGGAGGAGTTATGAGTCCGGTCCTGTCTATTCTGCAGAAAGAAGACACCTTATGCAATCAGCATAAATCTAGTATATATGCTTATCATTTAATGTAATTCTTGTCTTTATTTGTATTTTTGCCATTATAACTTTACATCTCTGTAAAAGTACAATAAATTCCATTTGAAATATTTTTAAAAACTCTCTTTCCATTGTCACCCACATAATTAGCTGATTTCCCCCCAGTACGATTAATGCAGCCCAAAACAGAGCACACTGGCATATTTATAAATAAAATTTACTAAATATACCCAGAAAAGTTTGCGTTAACGCAAGCAAAGCAAACAACGAATCAGAAATGGGACTGTACAAGATGGCGGACCATTTCCCTGCACGGCTTCAAGATTTCAGGCTTACGCTCCCTCTAGTAAATATTCTTAACTCTATGCCTCTATAGGCCTTTTAACATTATAGATAATTATATGATCACAGCCAGCACAGCGAGTCATTGTCTCTGCTCCAGGAGTCCACTCACTGTGGACCACACAGAGACCACAGGTCACACCACACTGAAGAGTACCAAAATAAGTGCGTGACGCATCTGTGGTTACTTGTTGTGCTGGCCGACTTCTGACGATGGCTCCATGAGAGTTGACTCAGAAGTTCGTAAACTAGTGAAACTAGACGTAATTTTGTAATATTTATTTTAGCTATAATTAGTTTATTTTGATTTATATCTGAACATATTTTGTAAGGGGACATTGTGTCTTGAACTTGTTTACCACTGTTTCATGTTTTTTGGTATATTGTTGGTACTTACCGTTCGCGTTGCACTGTTTTCGCGTAACCCCTATTTCTTTATACCCGGTTTGCATCCCGGTTGATCAATTTACGGTCTGCGGAATCGATACACTAGGTGTGCGTTGAGTATTTGAGCCCAAGAGGTCGCGCTACGGACAGTTCAAGGTGAAGATTTCATTGTTTTATACATCGTACAGAAAAGTGTCAAGTTCTAGCGCCGTGTTCTCTAGTTTTTATAGCCAGAACTCGAGTGATCTTCAGTACTTATTAAATTGTAACATTTCCTGCTATTTTGTAGATTTTACATTTATAAATTCACGAATTCATTGTTGCACAGTATCTCTAATTCTTATTAATTCAATAGTGAAACAAGTAGTTAAGTTTACTCCGAACTTTTATTCATCACACCTGACCTCCCCCCTCTCACTCCCGTTTTTAGCATTTTCAGCCATACTTAGTTCGCGGTCACGACAACACAGAAGTCACGGGTCCATTTGGCCATCACCATTTGGTTGGGTGAGCGCTCTGCTCAGAATGGTGTGGCGCTATTTTTAAATTACGAACCACCCTTCTCCACCGAACTCCTCACCCCTTGCGGAAGGACAACGTTTGCGTGAACGTTATACTCTATTAGTTTGTAGAAATAGCCATGATATTTGTTTTTTTTTCTCTAGTTTTCAAAAATTATTAATAAACGTCAATTTGACTTATGAAAAATAAATCCTGTATTCTTCGATAACTATTTCCACCAGAATAATTCTTTATAATAACGACACGTTCTTTATTCGAATAAGCATTCATTATTTAATTTACTTTTAAAAAAATTACAGATATGAATAAAATAATATCTATAATTTTAAATTCATTCTATGAGCAAGTTTTCTGCATTTCTTCTAAATGTTCGAAGTTTTTCCAACTCATTAAGGTCGCCGTCGAATACAGTCCAATCTTAATTCAGTTTGTTTGATTGAAGGAATTCATTAAAACAAATGCAGTTTTGTTTATTGATTTTGAGAAATGTAAATCTAATGGTTGAACTTATATTCATTTTTTTATTAACAATAATAATATTGTTTATAACATTAAATCACGTAATAAAATAAAAAAATGGGTCCAAAGTATGTTCGTCATATGCAGATATTTTTTTTATAATGAATAATGAAAAAAAAACTTAATGCAATAAGTAATTGTTATAAACCAATTGAATTACGATATTGCCCTATACTGTAATGTAAATTTAGTGCAGCGTTTTGTCGGAGCGCACTACTGGAGCTCTGCCGTCGCTCTCTCTACACCGCGCTCGCCACCACCCCTCCTCAGGTCATACCAACAAGCTAGAGAGAGGAGAGACAACGATTTCGCATGAAATCTTGCTGGCTCGGTCCAAATAGAGGCTAGCATCAGTTTTGAAATTTTATGCGCCAAGTTTATATACTCTTATTATAAAATGGTTAAAACTAAAAATTCAAATCAAAACAGGCCTTCAAAATCAAAGAAACTAACGGCTACTGCTTTAAGGAGGCGAAAAAATGGCGGTATTTCTGAAGGGTTTATTTATTTATTTATTTAGTAAGTAACCCATCCATCCCACAGGATCAAGATCCCAATTACGGGGTGGATGCAAAATATATACAAATATACATATAATAATCAATGTTTCAACACAAAAAAAAAATGTAATGTAGATTAAACATAGAGAAAAAAAAAAATAATAAAATAATGCTATAAGAATATATTTATCAATGCTTGCTTGAAGCGTCTTGGAGTTAAATGAAAAATATCTATTTCAACAGATAAACTATTAAAAATGTAACATAAATGCCTGATGGGCGATCTAGCTTCATAATTAGTACGTACAAATGCACATCTAAATGTATTCTTATTTCTGGATGGTAATCGTGGAACGGAAAATGGAATACTACCTAAAGAAATGGAATCGTCTACAAAATTATTCACTAGCTTATATAAATACATAGAAGATTGCATTATTCTTCTATTTTCTAACGAAATAAGATTGAAAGTCAGTAGCAAGTTATTGTACGATGTTTCATGAGTCGGGTAAACACATTTTAAAATAACAGTACTTTACAAATTTGTATTGTATCTTTTCGATAATATTGCTATGAACATTATATATAGGATTCCATATCTGTAAGCAGTATTCCAGTTTTGAGCGGACAAAGGAGAAATACAAAGTTTTTAATGTTTTTAACTTACAAAAAGAACGACAATTGCGAATTATGAAACCTAGTGCTTTGTAAGCCGATTTTACAGTGTAATTTATATGTGGAGTGAAAGAGAGCTTAACATCAAAAATGATTCCTAGATCTTTATACTCAGTGACTCGATCTAGCAAATGGTGATCCATTTTATAAGTGTAAGATATAAAAGAGTTTTTCACAGAATATGTCATAATTTTGCATTTTTGAATATTGAAATGCAGTTTACAAGATTTGGACCACAGTAGAATGCTGTTTATATCATCTTGCAGCCTTAAACTATCATCAGGTGAATTTATTATTTTAGATATCTTCATGTCGTCGGCATAAAGAAATAAATCAGAGTATTTGACACTGGTAGTGATGTCATTGATGAAAAGTATGAAAAGCAAGGGTCCAAGGTTGGAGCCCTGTGGTACACCAGAAGTAGGGATGTATGTGCTAGAATGATAGTTATTATAATGCACTTGCATTTTTCTGTTTGACAGATATGAAGAAAGAAAAGCTATAAGATTAGGGGAAAAGTTAAAATTATGAGAAAGTTTATATAGAAGGATATTATGATTAAGCTTGTCAAATGCTTTGGCGAAATCAGTGTAGATTACATCTATCTGCTTGTTGTCACGAAGTGCTTTCGTAGTTTTGTCAGTAAAATTCATAAGGTTTGTAGTAGTCGACCTACATTTCATAAAACCATGTTGTTGTGGAGTTATGTATTTCTGCGTTTCGCTATATATGTGATTATAAATAATAGATTCAAAGATTTTAGAAAGATTGGAGAGTATAGAGATAGGTCGGTAATTGGATATATCAGATTTGTCGCCAGATTTAAATACAGGTGTAACAAAAGAAGTTTTAAGAGAAGAAGGAAAGGTATTTGTAGTTAAAGAGAGATTAAATAAGATGTGAAGAGGACGAACGAACAGGTCACGACATCCCTTCAAGATATAAGCAGGAATGTTGTCAGGACCAGGAGTACGGGACGGTTTAATATCATTAATTGCCTGAATAATATCTTCGTTAGATATTTTATAAAAATTTACATAACCACCATAATCGTAAATATTAGATAAGGGGGATGAAGCATCATCAATTTCAAAAACGCTAGAAAAATAACTCGAGAATCCTTGTACAATGTCAGGAGTAGAATTATATTTTGTATCATTTAGATGCATTGTACCAGGTAAGCGAGTAACATTTTTCTTTGCATTTATGAAATTCCATATGCTGGCAGGATTATTGTCAATTTTGTTTTCCATGGTAGATATGTAAGTTTTATAGGCAATATGTATATCTTTTTTCGTAAGAGCCCGTAATCTCTTATATTCAGAATTATAAAATTCAAATTTATTTTTTACGTACAGTTTACGGTAATGCTCTTTGAGTTTAATATTCCTAATAATCGATCGCGTAAACCAAGGAGGAAAGTTAGTTGAAGGTTTGTTGCAGGCTTTCGGTACGGTTTGGTCAAAGATGTCATAAATAATTTGATAAAATTTATTAAACGCATCGTTTACATTATCAAAATTATTTAATATTTCCCAGTTAGTAACAGAAAGTAGGTTATATAGAAGAGGAAAGTTAGCAGATTTGAAATTATACGTAGGAGAAGAATTAAATGAAGAATTGTTGGATTTAAGATTTATAGGACAGGAGAGATGAATGTCAAGAGCAGGGTGATTTGTGTCCTCCACAACAACAGGATCAGGAGAGTGCGAGACGTTACAAAAAGTGTTCGATACAACTATATCCAGAATTCTAGCGTTAGAGTTGGTTACAGAATTATACTGATGCCCATTTAAAAAGCTTAAAAAAATTTTGAACCTACGTGACAAATGACAGCTAGAATTATCATCATCAGCATTGACAAGATTTGTTATGTTAATGTCTCCAAGAATAATAAAATGATTGTTAATGGAAGATAAGAAAGTTTCTAAAGTGTCAAGTAAATATTCTAACTGAGTTAAAGTAACAGGAGGAGGACAGTAAAAGACAATAAGAAAGATATAGTTGGTAGGAGAGAGAAAAAAATTTATACATAAGATGTCGGTAGAAGATGAGGGGTGAAGATTAATATTAACAAAGGTAGATTTAAATTTAGAGTTAACAGCACAAAGCACACCCCCACCAGTTTTTTTACCAGTTATAACTTTATTTCTATCGTGACGATATACATCGTATGCCGACGATAGAATTTCAGAATTGGTTACGGCGGATGTTAGCCAAGATTCACTCACAGGGTTCTTGTAATACCTATAATTTTAAATATATAATTAATAATACAATAAGAAATATTAAATATCGTTCCCAGAAAAAGCCTTCAGTACTATCTCTGAACTTTTAACACTGACATTAGTGACATTTATCTGTCAATTACAGACATTTTAATTCCTCAAGTAGTTACCATGGAGATGTTTGGGCTGTGAGCAGGCTGTTAGATTTACTACAACAGATTATTTTATAGACTATATCATTCATTAGGTTGTAAACCAATAAGAATGCGTGATTTTCCTTAGTTACCACGTATTACAGCGATTATTATTAAGTAACCATGGTGAACGAATATACGAAACTTTGTATATTCGAATATACCTACCTTCGTATATTCACTTATAAGTGCGTTTGGTTATTTTGTTCTATGTACTCAGAACTGGCTATGTCATTTTTAATTATATTTACGGACATGATCTTTTTCCTTCGAACACAGTATCGAGTATATAAATGAATCTGTAGTTACAGTTTGAGGAGGAAAATCGAGCGTTGTATGCTTTAAGTAGACATTTAAAATCACACTGACAGCTTCAAGTGCACGGAAACAAATAATTGAACGCATCTATTATTTGACAGCAAGGCATTATTGAAATAAAAATTTGACAAGTAAACAAATAATTATTTGGATCACAAATCTAGAAACTGAACTGTTGCTAGTTTATTTGAAATACAAGCATTTATTTTGAAATACGAGCATTTCATTGTAATATTACATACTACTACAACTATATTTGAAAAGATAGGTTATGTAGCATACAGTTTGACGTTTCTGTCAAAATAAAATAGACCACAGGTCTACGTTAAATTTACTATGTATTTTTTAATTTATTTTTTATTCATGATATAGTCTACCTGTATACAACTCGACGATCAAAAATTCTCGAAATACTCAACGAGTTGCCTATTGGAAATACCACTCGACCTTTGGTCTCGTGGTGTTTCCAGGCAACACGTTTCGTATAATCGAGAATTTTCAATCGTCTTGTTGTATAATATATGACTATATCATTCATTAAGATGTAAACTAATAATAATGCGTGATTTTCCTTAGTTACCACGTATTACAGCGGTTATTATTAAGTAACCATGGTGAACGAATATACGAACCATTGTATATTCGAATATACCTACCTTCGTATATTCACTTATAGGTGAGTTTGATTATTTTGTTCTATGTACTCAGAACTGGCAATGTCATTTTTATTTATATTTACGGACATGTTATTTTTCCTTCCAATACAGTATCGAGTAGGTGTATAAATGAATTAGACTTTGAGGAGGAAAATTGTTGTATGTTTTAAGTAGACATTTCAAATCACACTGACAGCTCCAAGTGCACCGAAACAAATAATTGCACGCATCTATTATTTGACAGCAAGGCATTATTGAAGTAAAAATTTGACAAGTAAACAAATAATTATTTGGATTACAAATCTAGAAACTGCACTGTTGCTAGTTTATTTGAAATACAAGAAGCATTTATTTTGAAATACGAGCATTTCAATGTAATATTACATACTACTACAACTATATTTAAAAAGATAGGTTATGTAGCATACAGTTTGACGTTACTGTCAAAATAAAATAGACCACAGGTCTACGTTAAATTTACTATTTACTTTTTAATTTATATTTTTATTCATGATATAGTCTACCTGTATACAACTCGACAATAGAAAATTCTCGACATACTCAACGAGTTGCCTATTGGAAATACCACTCGACCTTCGGTCTCGTGGTGTTTCCGGGCAACACGTTTCGTATAATCGAGAATTTTCAATCGTCTTGTATAATATATGATTATCTTTGAAGCTGTAGAAGGTATAATAAAATTGTTAAATGTGTCGGGTAGAGAATTTTGGTTTTTAATATTTGTAATAACACACACATGATCGTAAAAATGTTATTATCGGATTCTAGGGACCTTAAAACGTGCTTATTCACTAAAATCTGGATATGCGATTTTTAGCATGATTCCAATTTCTCTCTTAGCGAGAGGTAAAAATCTGATGTGGCCAGCACATAACCTCTCGCCGTATATTTTACCTGGCTGTATGCATAAAGCAAAGAATATTTTTAGAAATACAAATAATATAATTCATATAAGTCTATGACGTGTAAACTTCTTTATTATTCAATAAGAGCATGTCTCAACATAAATCAATTTTCACATATATTTACAAAATCTATAGGATATTTTACTATAAATTATGTACAATAAATTACAAAGTAGAGTTTACCATAATTTTAGGCTGGTCACAGGGATTTTCAAGTCGAACAATGTTATTGTTTACTTTCTCTTCACATTCTTCTAGTAAAATATTAATTTTGGGCGAACTAAAATGCACATTTATATGGATATGTGCATCTATTCTTACATATATTCTTTTACATTTTATATTTTCATACATATTGTATCTAAATAACATACTGATTTCCTTTAATAAAGTGATGGATAGACTGCACTCCGACTATTCTTATATCGATGTGTAATTTTGCAATATTTTCAACTTACTTGAGAAGAATTTGATAGCTTTTTTGCATATCAATGTTACTCTAGTCTACAGTACTCGTCTACATTGTCCCATAATGTTAGAAACAAATTTAAGTCCTTCAACATAGACTTGTAGCCTCCGTAATAGTCACAGATCAAGAATTAAGAGATTCTCCAAGTACATTTTTCTTTCATTACTTATTATTTCGACGAGATACAATTTTTCTGTATTTTACGTTGCAGAGTGGAGACCATCTTCACTTTCATCTTGTGTTTATAACATTTAAATATCGTCTTCCTTCGGGCTGTATTCTCGCTTATATCTATTCTTTATATTTAGATTTTTTTAATTTAAATTCATTTTATGAAGAAATTTTGTCCTTCGAGATGTTTCCAATTCATTGTCGGGATTAGTATTTCTGAAGGGTATGTGTAATATACCTATAACTTTTAATCTTTAACTATTAATACAATAAGAAATAATGTGTATGTACTTCCCAGAAAAAATCTTCACTAATGTCTCTAGCTTTTGACACTGATATTTATCTCTCAGTTACAAACATTTTTTATTTTTAAATTGGTTTCCAGGACATTATGTGGGCTGTGAGATTTATTACAACAGATTATTATATAACTTATATTTCTTTATTTCTAAATCTATGAAAGATATAATAAAATATTTATATGTATCAGATAGATAATTTACTCTTCTTTAATAAGCAAGAACAAAAATTTACAAAAAATAATATTTAGAAGATTATTTTTAAGAATCTGCTACTTCCGGTTGTCCAATTATTACCAAAACCTTTTCAGCCCTTCCCAGTAATGTCCGATTAAGAAATACGTAGTTAAATAGATATTAAGTATAGTTTTTGAGATATCGTGCTTCCAACCGGCCTACATACACACATCCATACACACACACATACATCCATACACACACACAGACATCATCGTAAAAATATTATAATCCGATTGCAAGGACCTTAAAACGTGCTTAATCATTAAAATCTAGATATGCGATTTTTAGCATGAATCCAATACCTCTCTTAGAGCGAGGTAAAAATGTGACATCTAATCTCCTAAGGTTGAAGCTATCTTTCTACTACATACGTATTTTTTTCCAATGTATATCGGACTTTGACTAGTGGCAATTCATAGTCGTGCAGTGTCGGGGCTGTACGACTTCGAGTCTACGATGTGCTCCCCTTACCATTATAGAAGGCGCTTCCCAAGCGTCAACCGATACTTAATGACTTTCAAAGTCAAAGTTGTCGATTGATAAAATTAAATATAAAAATCAAATATCTATAATTCTAGGCAGTGAGAGTAGTGTACCCAATATAACAGAGATATCACTAAAAGGTTCATGTCGTTGCTATAGTTTGAAATAAAATAAGTAACCTATGAAATAAAAACGAAAATTTTATAAAATTATTTGTCAGAAATAAAAATAGTGAATTGTAAAAAATATTGTTTAAAAACATTGTCATTGCTGCATTGTGTCAAGTTGAGGTTGTTTTAAAAATATGCATTATGGCTTATGATAAGTAAGTAATTTTATTTTATTTCAGTGTATATTTTCTAACAATAACATTTTCAGTTTCAATTGTCGTTATAAATTTAAATGTCGGCAACTACAGCGAGAAAATCACCAAGAGGCCATTTTAGGAGACAAGCCTACGTCCTACGTTAAGGGATTTTTTATCTGTACTTCAAACATCTTAAGATAACATTTGTTCCTCTTCACGCACATTGACGACAGGAGCAATACAAAATTTCAAGAATTTCTCCAACTCTTCCTATCAAGAAAACTGATACAACGGCTTTAGGTCTAATATGATTATGTTAGCTACTTGGTCGTCGTCTAAATAACAGAAAAATCGACAACTTATGGAAACAAATTTCAACGTCGAATTTTGATAATGAACATGGGTGGTATAAAATGCTGGTCAGCTGCTAAATTTGCTGAACGCCTTCCATGGGTCATCTCCTTGCTTAACTATAGGCAACAACATGATAATGATGTAAAAGAAGCGAATCAAATGGTAACATCTCGGCGGAAGACCAAACTACTGCTGGCAAGACACAATCAGATATAAAATAGAAGAATCTACGTCCCAAAAATGCATGTGATCGTTTGAAATAGCACTTCAAAATCCACTCAGAATAACGTTAATAGGAAGACCAAATAGATCGACTATGTTTAAATAATGTGTAATCATTATGAACATGCCCACTTGGCTATTCCAAGTAATCAAGAACAAGAAGAAAATGCTTTTGTTATAAAATATTTTGTTTAAATAATGTAATTTGTACATATAATAAAAATAATGAAAAAAATATATGTTTTATTTGATATACTGAAATTATAAAAATTAGGTAAGTAATCACTGTATATTAAATGAACGTTGACAGGTTCATATGATATATATTTGACATTTACTTGACATGAATTTGACATATGTCAAAAGTAGTGTACCCAATGACATCCAGGGGGCAATAGTTCCGTGCTGCCCACTTGATGCCATTGACTTACACTTCTCGTTTACGTTATTGTTTTGTGGATCCCTTGTTTATTTTACTGTCTGTGTCTTGTGTCTGTCTAAGAAAAGAAAACTGAAGTAAATATATTATACGTATATATTCTGGAAACATAGAAAAGTAATAAATAAAAATGCAGAATAAACGTGACGAATATTTGTAAGATTTAATTTAAATATAACATAATATGTTTTAAATAAATTTCATATTTAGAGCGGATCCTTATGAACCATATGACAACCGTCAAAGGGCAGGATCTACTGGGTACTGTCGAAATATTTCTACATTAAACAATCTAAATTGTCTCCTTTTTTAGTCGACTGAACACGTTAATTCATTTAGTTAAAGGAATTTTGGGTACTGGTATTTTAGCTTTGCCTGAAGCATACAAAAATTCAGGTTTTGTATTGGGAACAGTCGGAAATGTGATAGTTACAGGACTAATAACTTATTGTCTTCATATTTTGGTAAATAAAATTTACTTGATATTTATATGTTCACGGTATAGTTTCGTTTGAATACATCTTTTCCACATTTACATTACACGATAAGATTACAATAATATACTCACGTCTTTTATAATGATGACGATGACTATCTGTGGTCTACTTTTTTCAGTGAGATTTTAAAACAAAACAGTGGGAGTAGATACGTGACTCGTGGCTCGATCGACCTAGAAATGCTTGGAATCAGGGCCCGTATTCTTTAGGCCTATGGCACACTGGTCGAAGAGCACAGAGAACATTGATGAGCTCTTCGATGAAATAACAGTATGCACCCGTCATCGACAAAAATTAACGGTGCCTCTATTTTCATTGAAGAACTCATCGATGAAACGAACGTATCTCCACGTATTTTATTTCATACGTATCGTTTATGTTTCATTTCACGTTATAGTTTGGTTCACGAAAGATGACTATTCAAGGTCATTTATTAACCGTATGGTATAATATTACTTGCAGATAACTTCACTGCATTTGGTGTACATAGACGTGCAACATGAAATATATATGGATACATTTGAACTGAAAAAAATGAGTAATTTATTTAAAAATTGTTTCATTTTAAATAATGCCTCTCTCAAAGATTTATGCTCTTCACCTATGTTTTTGCAAAACACAAATACGTATACTTTGGTTCACGAAAGATGACTATTCATGGTCACTTGTTCGAAGAAAGAATACACAGCACTTTATACAGTAGTAACTTAACAACATTTCATGTTAGAAAGAGAGAGATTATTTGACGTATGTCTATACAGTTTATGTTGTGTGACAGACATACGTAAATGGTGACATTACTTTCCAACACATTACAAATAATAATAACGTATGTCGTAGAGTTACAGATATCTAATTATCTACTGCACTGCCCTCTGTCCTAATAGTTACCCAGTGACGTTGACATTTAAATCAAATTATTATTCCATGGTTTTTGTCAAGTCTATGTTTTTGGGTTTTGAAAATACATAGGTGAAGAGCATAAATCTTTGAGAAAGGCGTTATTTAAAAAGAAACATAATTTTCATATAAATTACACTTACTTTTTTCAGTTAAAATGTATCCACAAATATTTCATGTTACACGTCTACGTATACGAAATGCAGTGAAGTTATCTGCTAGTAATATTATTCCATACGGTTAATAAATGACCTTGAATTGTCATCTTTCGTGAACTAAACTATAGACTTGACATAAACCATGGAATATTTATTTGATTTAGGCCCGGTATTACTGTTCTAGTTTAAACTCGGCTTAAGGTTTAAGCTTGGCTCAATGAAAAATTGCTGTATTACAGTATAAGTTTAAGCTTGAGCTGTAGTTTAAACCTGAGCGGCCAGCAATGGCGGCTTAAACTCGGAATTATAACCCGTCTGTCAATGTCACTTGGTCTTTGTCAAATGATAGAATTATGGAGTTAATAGAATTCATAGAAAATAATGACATTTATGAAATATCTGACGAGAAGAATGATAAACCAGAGATAATAAATGCCAGGCAACCGCGTCGGATACGCATGAGGCCAAACCATATAAGTATCTGGAACAATTTTGAATTTTCACAAAGATTCAGATTATCGAAAGAATCTGTGCGATTAATATACGACCTGATATACGACGACATAAAAACTAAAACAAACTGGGAAATAAATAAAAATATTAACTATATTCGATATGATTTAAATTTATTATTTATTATTCTATATGAATCATGCACTAACGCCATTGAATAAATAATCTACTACAAGAACGGCAATGTAAGCCAAATATTCCGTAACGTTGAAAATGTACCGAACGCAGCAGAGCCATCAGCCATTCGATACATGAACTACTGAAAACAATGATAAGTGGAGTAAACTGAAAACTGTATTATCGATATTAATTTAGCAAATATAGTCCAGTACGTGGGTATCAAAAAGGGGTGTTTGAATGCAAAAGGTGGGGTAGTAGCGATTTTTTTAGTATATTGTTAGGCTTGGGGCCCTAATGAAAAATCCAAGTTTTCGACCTCGAGGCGCATGCGCTCGAGCCGCCATCTTGGATTTTAGGTACAAAAATTTGGTTTTTTGATAATAACTCAAAAACGGTGGCTTTCACGACAAAAGATGTTCTATATAAAGTTAAAGAGGACAAAATTTCCTACATTTTTTGTAGAATTTTTTTTTTTTGTAGCACACATATGTTAGGAGTTACAGCTCCGTGAAATTGCACTATTTGAAAAAAAAAAATGCGGAAACTTCATTTTGGTCGAGTTTTATTTTATTATTTTTATTATATATCATTATATTTTTACATAATTATAAAAAAAAACTAAAAGGCACTTGAAATTTCCTACATTTTATTTAAACGAAAAGATAAAATTATCCCACTACTAGCAGTTAATAGCAGCATTAAAGTCGGCGATGAAATTATTTGCCTCAACCCACTAATGCTGACATTATTCAGGCTACGGACCAAAACTACGACCAGGACACAGACAACTACGACCAGGACACCGACAATAACCAACCCGGACCATCGAAACGTACCAAAGTGTAGTAGAAATTAATTTTTGTAACGCTCTAAAGTCATAATTTACTATTCTTAAATTTATACAAAAAATGCGATATACTTTTCGCCTTTAAATTTGTTTACGAAAAGTATAATACTGTTAAATGATAATATTCAAGTGCCTTTTATTTTTTTTTTTATAATTATGTAAAAATATAATGATATATAATAAAAATAATAAAATAAAACTCAACCAAAATGAAGTTTCCGCATTTTTTTTTTTCAAATAGTGCAATTTCACGGAGCTGTAACTCCTAACATATGTGTGCTATAAAAAAAAAAATTCTACAAAAAATGTAGGAAATTTTATCCTCTTTAACTTTGTATAGAACATCTTTTGTTGTGAAAGCCACCGTTTTTGAGTTATTATGAAAAAACCAACTTTTTGTACCTAAAATCCAAGATGGCGGCTCGAGCGCATGCGCCTGGAGGTCGAAAATTTGGATTTTTCATTAGGGCCCCAAGCTTAACAACATACTAAAAAATCGCTACTACCCCACCTTTTGCATTCAAAAAACCCCCACGTACTGGACTAATAATGGAAAAAAGTTTTGATATATAGTATTAGAAAGAGACAACTAATCTACTAACGTATTAGATCTGTCAAGTCAAAAAAATTCTTCAGCCGAGAAAATGCGACCGGTTGTAAAAAATGAGCGAAGTTGGTGTAAAAAAAAATGTTCTGTCAATATATTTAAATTCTAACCATCTTTTTAATATAAAAATGGCATCCTTCCATAGTTTAGTTAATAGTTAATTAGTATACCGCTAAA
The DNA here is from genome assembly GCA_951394225.1 of Harpalus rufipes. Taxonomy (NCBI): domain Eukaryota; kingdom Metazoa; phylum Arthropoda; class Insecta; order Coleoptera; family Carabidae; genus Harpalus; species Harpalus rufipes. The sequence continues at coordinate 26,401,710 of OX596275.1, read as the reverse complement.
TGAAACAAATTTCAATAAAGAATTAAATAAAATGATAATAATAATTTTTATAATACATCAATGGCAAGGTTCAGCTATAGGCTGGTCTCCCACCTAACCATACGAATCATTACACAATAATGCCAATTAAATATTATTTTTCACAATGTAAAAGTAATACAAATAAATCATTCAATAAATGAACTACTAATCTTTATATGTAAATTGTAAAACAATATGCCAAATAATCAAATAAGAATAATTGTTTGCATAATACACAGATATTACCTACGCAAACAAATTTTTGATTCAAGTCTTAAACGTGCTAGGGATACGTTTTTTTAAATCACATAGTGCCAAATAAGAAAAAGAACCTTTTAATTTTGATTTTCTATAAGCTGGAAGGTGCAATATATTAATCATCGAACGTAACACACTCTTTGTGTTTGCATTGGCCAAACCAATGATTATAAAGAAAATATTATTTTCAACATGCTCCGCAAAAAAACAAAGAATTCAGTACTAATAATTTTATACATATCAGTGATGCTAAAACACCGCAAAAATGATGTTTATAGATGCTCCGTTCTTAGAAATGCTGATCCCGGATTTAAAACAATATTTCAACCCATATAAATAAACAATAGTTCAACCCTGCTACTCAGGCTCAGGAGTCCGCCGTCATAGGGTAGATACGATGTGTGTGTCGTTCACGGGCGACACCGACACTTAGTTAGGGGTGAAACGGCGAGCAAAACATTCTATATATTCCAATACGACTTATTTTTTTAATTATTTGTTTTAATGGGGTCTCGTGGCCGTGTGCCTGAGTGTCCGGTCGCGAATCTGGGGACCCGGGTTCGATCCCGACCGACGCCAAAAATTACATCGAATTTTAATGGCACAAAATTGACCCCTGTGATGCATTCTCCACGCCAGCTATGAGTGCCCGTGAGGTGACGCCTGGTAAGCGCCCGCACGGTACAAATATTCCATCATTACTGATATCTGTACAAAGCAGATTGGCACACCCAGCAATGGGTAATATGCCGTGATGAAATATTTATTTTATTTTATTTATAATTTATTTTTGATACGTATACAATATACAAAGTAACAACTGGGGGCAGACAAACAAATATTCATTGTCGTCCTCAGCATTGCATTTAATATGGAGCGTATACGACTTATACAATAGTATACATTGTATATATATTATGTCTATAGTTAACTCATGTGCATCAATACTTGATACACAAAAATAGTATCACAATGCTCTGCTCTGCTATTCTGCGGCCAGCTTACCTACTTTATTTACAAACTTTTATATCGCTATTCGCTACTGCTACAAAATTAATAAATTCATATATATTTACTTTTCTAACCCAATATATAAACTAAAATTTTGGACAGACAAAAATGCAAAGAAATAAAACCAACACCACCCGCAAGAAAAAATATATTTTCCATGTATGAAAGCTCATCTTCGCCGGAAATTACACCAAGGAAACGAAAACTGCTAAAGAAAATAGAGAAACAGTCTTTTTCATTAGCCAAAAAGCGAGCACAAAAGAGTGTTTTATTCCGAAATGGTTCGTTTCCGGACATGGGTATATTAGGATTATTTTCTTGTTTTGGTTTGATTAATATATTTTCCAAATTTGGTCCCATATTTTTCGAACATCCTGTATATCTTAAGAAAAAATATATTATAAATCCCCCTCATTGTTCAAATATATGCGTGATAAATCAAAATTACTTTTACCATCTCCACGAACAATTAGAAAATGGTTAAAAGTGAACCATACAGGAACTGGATTGGAAACATCTCTTTTCAAAAAATTTGAGTTGAAAGTGAGAGTTATGGAAGTTCAGGAGAAAAACTGTTTTCTTCTATTTGATGAACTTACATTAAAATATGCCACTCAACGTGATTTAATAGAAAGGCCCTTAGTGTGACTGTATTCTTCTTAAATTTTTCTGTTGGCCTTGGAAATACTAAAATTGCACAGATTTCTTGGCAGTTATAATAATTTAATTTAAAAAGTTATATCAATTTAGTACTTCAATTATTTTTGTTAAATCCGAAATTTCAAGTTTATACTAGAGGTTTTAATTTGAAAAGTAGCAAAAAGTGTTATTTTGAAAATGTGTTTTTGATATAAATTTGTAATAAATTATAAAAAATTGAACTGTTTGTTAATTGTTACAATTTTATTGTTAAATTAATAATAAATTAACAATCATTACAAAATTTAGAATTTAATTTTAATTTGTAATTACAATTAATTTTTCTGAATAACAACATACTTTTCAAATTAAAGAGGTACCTTTGAGAATTGAAAGTACATATTAAAAAAAAACTTTTTAAAATATCTTTTTGTAGTACTGAAATTAGAGATATTTATTTTAAACTGAAAACAGGAACGTCATCATTTTAGCCAAGCCATCTTCTATATTATAAAAATGATATAATGTACATATTTTTTAATTATTCCGAGGCAGGTAAAAATTTTTATGAAGAGTAAATTTTTTTTGTTAAAGTAATAATTGATTTTTGACGCAACTATACCGAATATTATATTTGCACAGACCGGCAAAATTAGGGGCATGCCAAAAAAGCTATGTATTTAAAAAAGTATGTACCCTCTGTCTTTCATATTTTTATTGGTAATTCTACATCTACAACAAATAAAAAATGACGATATAACACCTAAATATAGCCACTTAATAAAGATTGATTTATCGGTCTCTAGTTTTATTAAATATGGATGTTTAATTCATGTTCACTATGGATCAAGGGTTAACAATAATTTCTGATTTTGTCTTCAATTCGAAGTAGAAAATATTTCTTTAAAAAAATGAAAAAATATTATTTTTAAGTAATAATTTGTGCATAATGGAAAATTCAGTTTTTTAATTAAAATATTTTTTTCATTATTTATATATTATGAATTATTACTAATAAATAATAATTTTCTACTTTTTAAATTTTATTTTTTTACTTTAAATGCTAAGAATTGAAAAGGAAACAAAAGCAGAAATCATTGTTAATCCTTTATCTCCAATGAACACGGATTAAACACCCATATTTAATAAAACTAAAGACCGATCAATATTTAACATCTCGATAAATTATAATTAATTTTTATTAGGTGGCTATATTCAGGTGTTATATCGTCATTTGTTATTTGTTGTAGATGTAGAAATACCAACACAAATATGAATGACATTGTCATATTTTTTTAAATACATTGCTTTTTTGGCGTTCCCCTAATTTTGCCGGTGTTTGTACCTACATTTCAAATTACTATTAATTTTATTCACTTATTTGTAATGAAAAAAATAAAATAAAAATACTGTCTTTCATATGAGGTCACAAAACTTATTTCCTTCTCCAATATTCCTCTCAGTTTAAAACACACCGTTCTTACTGTTTATACAAAACAGACATAGCATGCTTCCCCTTCCTAACACATTATATTGCCTGCTCTCTCTTCTTCAATGATAGTTAATAAGTCACCGCTAGTGGCAGCATGTTATGGTTAAAAGGAGACGTGACGATTAGGTAGCTTGCATTGCCGTTCTTGGAGTAGATTATTTATTCAATGCTAACGCCTATGAATCGTGTATTATTAACCTTGAGATATTTGTCAACTGGTAACTTTTTAATTACTGCTGGTGATTACATAAATCCACTGCGGGACGATGGACATGGACTTTGCTTCAGGCTATTGTACGTCATCGAAATATGTTTATAAAATTTCCAAATTCTGCTAATGCCATTCACACAATAAAATAATAATTTTATTCTAAAGCGCGTTTCCCATATGTTATTGGAGCATTAGACTGTACTCATTGTAAAATACATTCTCTCAGAATAAATTGAGATTGTAGACACAATGACACAATATTATTTAATTTAACTGAAATTTTTACTACAAGACATTGTTCCATGGATCACTACAACATTTTCAACACGAAACAATAACACAAATGAATAATATTTCAATATAGTATCTTTGAATATACATATAAGAACGGCAACGCATATGGCCTAGCAAGATACTATATCTGTCTCTTTTTATTCACAAAATTATTATAGATAGCTAGTGACTCCTACCACAAAACTATGAACTACGATAAATCGTGCTGACAGCATTGCCAAATACTATTTGTTAGAGGTATTCAATAATCAATAATTCAAAAATATTGTTTCATAATAACCAGATAATATATTTTGAATATTCAATGTACATGTATACTTGTTTTACAGTAGCAAACTTAAAAACCTTTTTAAAATCTTATCTTGTTGTTCTAGCTACGTGGCAACACTGTGCAACATCCACCTATTATGTATTTTTTTAACTAACTCAGAAATAATTCGTATACGGAGGAATAGATGGCACCTTCTCTCGAAATATTTAATCTAAATACATTACGTTGCCGTTCTTGTATAGTATTATATATTCAAAGATAGTATTTCGCTACCGAAAATCGGTCACTTTAATATGTTAAGAGTAAGGATTTGTTGTATGATTGATGTTGTTCTTATTGTTATCGGGTTTGTGCGAACCCACTAAGTGGGACACGCGTGATTTTATGTATGTATGTATGTATGTATGTATGTATGTATGTATGTATGTATGTATTCTATGAATTCAGTCATGCCAAATATATATATATATATATATATATATATATATATATATATTTATTCTTTTTTACAAACAGGATAACCAACATATAATCAACAAAACAAAAAATCGCATTGCTGTCAAATTTAGCTAAGCTTTCTACTGTAATACAGACTAGTGGCTTAAGCCGAAGCTCAAGTTTACCTAAACCAAAATTTAAGCCGGAACTGTAATACCGGGCCTTAAACGTTAACGTCACTGGGTAAACATTAGCACAGTGGGCAGTGTAGTAGATATTTAGATATATGTAACTCAACGACATATGTCATTATTATTTGTAGTGTGTTAGAAAGTCATGTCACCAATTTACGCATGTCTATCACACGACATAAATTAGATAGACATACGTCAAATAATCTTTCCCTCTCTAACATGAAATGTTGCAAGCTACTACTGTATAAAGTGAACAAGTGATCTTGAATAGTCATCTTTCGTGAACCAAACTATATCCAAACATCAAAATAGTATATAGTGTCAGATGTCAACTAAAATGGAAAAAATGGAACGGAGAAAGAATTACTGTACACAGAAATAGACAATGCAAACATGTTAGAGATAAGTAAAAAATATATTAGCATAATAGAAAATAGACAGACGTAGCAAGCACGAAATATCAAATGTAATGGGATGAAATTTGTAATGAATTTAATTTGACATATGTCCAAATTATTCTATAGAATAAAATTTACTTCCTCGAAAACCGGAGGAGTAACTTACTCTGTAAATTTACTCAGCTAATACTTTTATTTTTGCATTATAAAATGAAAATCTGTGGAATAAACTATTTTACTTCAAGAGTAAATTTTACTTTGCTAGTACTTTACTTATCCATCTTTTATAAAACTGGATATTAGTATATTTTCTTTTCATATTTAGGGCCGGTATTTTCACTTGCGAATAAAGCTTTAGATAAATTTAACCTTCAGATAAATATTTTTGTTGTCTTTTCACTTGTAAATAAATTTATTCGAAAGAATAATATATGTTATTCGCAGAATAAATTATTCGGTAGATGGGTAGCGAATAAATGGTTTATTCGTATGTTCATTACATTTCTACAAAGTACAGATATATTAACAAAATGGATATATTAAATATTTTTGATATGATGATATTTTGATTTTGAATTATAAATTAATAAATAATGTGATAATTTTAAACACACCAACAGACTATCAGACAACGATCTAACCATACACATGAAGGAATTTTTGTCAGGTTCCGATTATAGAACACACTGTTTTCAATTTATTATTACACATTTGGGTTCGTATTTGATCTCAAATAGTAAATAGGCAAATCATTATAAAGATCTTGACATATGACGCTGGTAAAATATTTTTGGATTTTGGATAATTTGGTTCAATACCATGACATTCATTTACCTTGAACTGAAATGAATACACAAAAAATATAAGGACAATTTTACAATATACATATTTTGTTTACCGAAGAGATAGTACACTTGTTAAGTTACAATCTCCCAGAGCTAAAAATGCAGAAGAATATAGATGACATTGAGGATGTCAAACAAAATTTTGACAAGTACGGATTCAAAAATATTAACACATTTCATCCTTGTCTGATTAACGTGGCTACGCAAAACTTCTCTGCTGACACATACTCACTCTGAAGGTTACCAATTTACGAACGTTAAAATTATTCGACAGATAACTATTTGTTTTTATCAAATGTGTGAAAAGTCTCAAAGGAATTATTCGTTGAATAACTATATAGAATAAATTTATTTAACGAATACTTATCCGAAACTTTATTCGGAAGTGAAAATACCGGGCCTTAGTGTTTAATTTTTCGCGTATTATCAGCAGTATTTTGATTTTGTTTAGTAACACTTGGCAAGAATTGCTGCAGCTCTTTCGTTCTCACTCGAACTCATTTTATCACAAAATATTTCCTTGATGTACAAAACAAGTGTTTTGAAAACACAACCTGCAACCAACAATAATAAACTAGGGGAAACCCAATTTAAAAACTGACAGCATAGGAACATTTCGCTGGTATTATTACGAACTTAATTTTTTTCAGTCACAGAAAAATTCGATGTATTTGTCATCGGTGAAACAGAAATTCATCAATGCCGGGTGCGTACTGTTGTTTCATCGAAGACGTCATCGATGCTCACTGATGCGCATCGATCAGTGTGCCATAGGCATTAGAGTTCGTCATTTCATTCGTATTCGCGTTCGTTTTCATGTTAATAGAGATAGTAGTCTGTAGTTCAAAAACAATACTGTATATGTTAGTGTCAATTGTATTGCATTATGTATTCACATCATTTCCAAGTTAAAAAAATCTGATGTGGCCAGCACAATACCTTCCGTCAATCCTGTGTATTATATACCAATTCCATACATAAATTTTCTTGGAGAAGATTCCAAATTTCCAGTAAAATTATTTCATAAACAAACTATACAAATGGCACTTGACACTGATATCTTCTTCTTCTTTAGCTTTTCCCATTCACGTGACTTTCTGACCTTGGCAAGCATCTGCTATGGGGGCCCGTACCAGAATGACAGCTATTAATTATGTCCATAACTGACAAATGTCATAATTATTCATTCAAAATGTCATTATTTTGGTATTTTATGATTCCTTTTCTCGGCAACTGAATTCCACATTCCTGATAACAAAGAAACCACATGAAATAAGAAAATCATGAAATTTTGAATGTATTATGACATTTGTCAGTTATGGACGTAATTAATAGCTGTCATTTTGACCCGGGTCCCCATATGTGATTGCCAAAGTCAGCAAAGTCACGTCACTGCATGCGCCCTATATATAAATTTTCTTGCAAAAGATCCTATATTTCCAGTCGTTATTTCATAAACAAACTATGCAAATTGCACTTGACACTGACATCTTCTTCTTTAGTTTTCCCCATTCGTTAGGGGGTCGCTATTTTTTATTTTCTTCTTCCACTCATTTTTGTTTTGCGTGTCGTCCTCATTCAGTTCCTTTTCTCTCAAGGCTTCTGCAATACAGTCTTTTCATCTTATATTTGGTCTTCCTATGTTTCTTCCACCTTCTATTAATATATTCATCTCTCCTCATGACATGTTCAAACCAATGTAATCGTCTCTCTTATATCTAGAAACTTCTAACACTAGAGTTACTTCCCTTATTCATTTACATTTTATTGATACTGATATCTGTCAATTTGAATTACCTGAATATATTAGCAGTTTCCATGGTTAAGTTAGCATAGCTGACTGAATTATGAAATTTATTATCTTTAATCTTCTTTAACTCTATATCTGTTGAATATCAAATATAAAATGCAATCAAATCATAGACAATAATATATTCTTTAAGTTATAATAAAATTTAACTGAGTTTTTCTAGAAAAACTTAAAATCTTCAAATGAGGATACTTCCGGTTGACCAATTATAACCAAAATCTAATCAAGTCTGCATATGGTTGTAAGGAAAAGGAATACGCAAGAATTTTAATTTTTGGAATTCTAGTATTGGAGATATCACCGCCGAACCCCGGTCACACACACACACACACACACACACACACACACACACACACACACACTCACACACACATATTCATTGAAAACTCACCACCGACTTTTTTGACCAAAGACAATACCTTCCTTACCTAGAGGTGACGGAAAGTAAAAAAAATATTTATTAATAGTTAATAAATATTTGATAAAAATAAACTTTTAACTTGTAAGTGATCTGAATAAATGTGACAATACAATTGACACTGACATGTACAATATTATTTTTGAAACGCAGACTACTGTCACTACTATACTTCATTTTACGTAAGGAAATAACGTTGGTTCAGATAGGGATATAAATTCTGCCCTTTGATTGGTCAAAATGCAAACCTAAGTTACAAAAACGAAAAAATATCACCTGTCACTTGTCAGTTATCAAATAAATCTGCAGAATAGCGTTGACGTATTATATAAATGGACCCAACGTAGAGTTAGAAATATTGACGCTCACCTTAGAAAAGGACAGCGCTAGTTTGGGCAATGTCAAAAGTTGAAAAATAACAGTGAATAGTGTTGTGGTGGGGTACGTCTGTTGTTTTGCTGTTTTGTCAAGGTTAGTAAAAGTGAAATATATTTCAAAATATTACTACAAATAAGATTCTGCTTTTATATCACTCTAAATAAGAGTTGGTTACAAAGTGTGTAAGTTGATTTAATGTGAAATATAAATGGCCGCGTTCAGCACGTCACAGCGCTGACAGCACTACGCACCGAAGTTTTCCGAATACAATTGATGGACCAATTGCATTCGTCCATTCATTATATACATACATAAAATCACGCGTCTTCCACTTAGTGGGTTCGCACAAACCCGAAAACAATAAGAACAACATCAACATCATACAACAAATCCTTACTCTTAAACAAAAGGCGTGTTGTTAAATTCATCGATGACTAATGACTTTAATGCGCATTTTCATCTACGCGTTGTTATATGTTCCGATGTATTTTACGTTGAATTATCAGTGCGTTGCTAAATTCAGCACACTGTCTATCGATGATCCATCGTATTCATCGAACCCTAGTGCCGATGGATTCTTAACTTTTCGATGGATAAGTAGTGGGGGATCCTGAACTGTCACGTTTTGTAGGTTAAACTAAATTTGTCAACATAAATAAATCCTACTCAAAATGAAAAAGTTATTTTTTTACTTCCGTTAAAAAAGAACTTTAATTAAAATGGATTCATAAAGTATTATGGGGTGTCGTGGCTGCGTTCCTGAGTGCAATGAGTGCCCGTGAGGTAACGCCTGCACGGTAGAAATATGTCATTACCATTACCGAAATCTGTGTACAAAAGCAGATTGGCACACCCAGCAATGGAAATATGCCGTGATGATATATTTATTTATAGTTTTTTACACAAAAAACGCGAAAAAATGCACTTTTTTTAATGAAAACGGATGAAAAAAATGGCACTTTTTTTCACGCTTTTATTGTAGGTTTAAAAAAGTGTCTTATTCACTCATAGGATTTGACTCCCCTTCTATTCGTGAAATAAGTCTATGATTTTTTCTCATGTTGCATAAATAACTATGTATTAAATTAAGAAGGCACTGTAAACAGTTTAGCTATAGATGAGGAAACATAATACAGAATACTGTGCAATTCTGATGAGTTGTGAGCAGAAATTATATTTACAAGAGAATATAATTCATAAGTCACGTGACATGTTTTCCGCCAATCAAAATTCAGAATCTCCCTAGCTACGCGTTTATCACAGCGATGATAAAAAACAAGGAAATAAACACCGTATTTATAGTCGTTACTAAGGGATTTGTTTTCTTTATTTATGACATTGACAGTTAATTTTAAGTATAAAAATAAATAATAACAATAATTCAAACTCCGAAATATTAAATAAAACTCGTAAGTACCATGTTTTAATACAATATGAATATGTATATCAAAAGTTAGGTTAGGTTAGATTGCAAAAATTCATTATATTCTCTCATTAAATATAAGCTCGTGATATGATTAATAATCGGAGATATTGCTCGTGAAACCAAAGCAGCACATTTCAACTCGTCCTTCGGACTCGTGAAATCTGCAGCTCGGTTTCACTCGAGAATATCATCGATGATAATCATATCACTTGTTATATTACGTATGAATATATTATGACTCCATTATTTTCATCACTAGTTTTCATCAAATCGTGTCTTTATTCAACAGTAATCATCTCCATCGGTAATCTATCAGTGACGTCATATTAGATTTACGATGAAATATCCGAATAAATTTGCACTGAATAAAACAACACGCCTATATTAAAGTGACCGATTTTCAGTAGCGAAATACCGCATCCGGATCACAATAATTGTCCATTCATTTCGTTCGGCAAACTTCGGCACTCAGCCAGCGCTGTGACTTGCTGAACGTGGCTAACAATTTTAATGTAGCATGCTGGTAGTTTAGGTGTTCTATCATTCATGCTATACAAAAAAGAGTGATTTATTTTATACTTCAGAATTCTTTTAAAATGGTAATATCATGCAGTGCATATGGACAGTTCGTTATCAAAAAGACAGATAAAATTTCACAAGTATTTCGTTTTCGTCGTAAATTTATTTATTTATTGTGTGATAATTGGGCTTATTCTGGTGGCTATTAAATATTGAATAGAAAACAATTATTGTTTATAAAACAAGAAACCATCAATGCCGGTATTCTCATGGCACTTGCTTAATAACCAATATTGTTTAATAAACAAGTATTGGTTTCATAAACAAGAAAGCATGAAAATGGTATTCTGGTGACCATCTCTGAGGTAAGCAAAATTGTAAAATTTTCAATATTGTTTACGCGATCTCAGAGCTCGCGCAAACAATATTGAATGTCATCTAGCAGAGTGATAATCTGTACAAATAATCTATAAATTTGTAAATAAATTTAAAAAAAGAATAACGCATTTGTGTTGTTAATACGAGTAAATGCAATAAGAAATAACGAAAATAGGTAAATATTAAATATATTCAAATATAAATTAAATATTTTAGGCATAAATTAAATATACGACAATTAAAAGATTTCAGTGATCCTTTATCTCTCTTTTAGGACATATCATCTTTTTAGACAAGTTGCTCCTTATAACATAATATTAGAGTTTGCTCCTCTTATGCCAGAAATGCAGAGAAAATTGCTATTCCTAAAAAAAAACCCTATGGTTAGAAATGCATTAATATTAAAATGATTTTCTAAATTTTTTTTTTTTTCATATTTTTGTAGCCCTTCACTTTTATTCATAAGGAAGAAGGGAGTTACCAAAAATGTGTAGGGTATGAATATTTTATCTCAATTTTCTGTAAGCAGATGTACCTATAAAAAAACTTACTGGTATTGTGTTCCGTATCCGTACCATGAATATTTTTTATACGTTTTCCAGTTACAAATGAAGAAAAAGTGAGAGAAAAACAATTGTATGAAAAAATATTTCTGAAGTAGTTGTGATACATCGTGGTATGATACAGAGTTTAAACTGGGTTTTAGTGATTTTTAAGTATGATTCTAAACAATTTCTGTTGTGTATTTTGGAAATATAACCTCTTTTCAAATTTGACGTTTACTACACTATGTTCACTGTACATGCGTCACTTGTTTCTTAAGCAATATTGAATGTTAAGCAAGGAAGTTATCAATGTGGTCACGACAATACCAGCCATATACAATATTGTTAACTCACTTGTTTAGCAGCTTGTTTCCAATTCAAGATTAGATACTAAACAAGAACCACCAGAATAACCCCGAATCTATGAGAATTTTTTTCGAGTAGTTTTCAAAAGGATGAAAAACTGTACAAAGTGGCTTATTACAGTTAGATGATACAATTTCAAGCCATACAAACAGTCTGTGCTATGCAACAAATATTTCCAATCGACGGACTACACCTTAAATGTGTATAAAAATATTTTTCTAAATAAAACGTATTAGTTAAAGCAAAAGTACTTTTGTAGGTATGTATATTTGGTATTTTTACAAATAATTTAATATACGAATTAAATATTCTATGCTAAATCGAATATGAATTATATTTGACATTAATATGTCATTTTATTATGAATACTCCTAAGCATACTCTGTTTTATTTTTCACCTTTTTGACATTGCCCAAACTAGCGCTGACTTTTTTAAGGTGTGCGTCAATGCTTATACAGTAAAGGAGCATAAATATTCGGTCCTTTTATATAATACGTCAATGGCTTTAGTGATGTTTAACCATGTTTTGTTATACTTTTTACCTCCCGCTACTCTTGATAAGGGAGGTATAGGGATCGTGCTAAAAATCAATATTTTGGTAAATGAGCACGTTTTATGGACCATAAAACGTTCTAGGGACCCTAGAATAAGATTTTATCGTTTTAACGATGATGCTTTGGGTGTGTCTGTATTTGGGTGTGTATGTGTGGATTCTCTTTACGCTCTAACTTAAATTCTATCACTCTGAAAATTTTGAAACTATGTATTCCTGCTTTACTTTAATATGGAAAGATCCCATTAAATTTTGGTGAAAATCAGGTAACCGGAAATGGCATTTTACATGAAGCTCAAAGAAATTTTTCTTCGAAAAGTACATTTAAATTACATTTTTTCGCGATTTATGTTATTATAAAAATTAAAGATTATTAAATTTGCATTAATATTTTTTCTATATATTTTATGAATAAATTTATAAAATAATATATTTTATAAATCCCGGAGTCTATGCTTTAAAGATAAACATATTTCCTTGGTTACACAGTTCAAATCTCAAATTTATGTAAGTGACAGGTAAGTGTCACTCTCAATAAATTAATAATTCAAATTAATAATGGTAGTATTTTAAAAAGTAAATATTAATATATGAATTTATAATAGTATAATAAAGAACGAATATCATAATTATCGAGAAGAGAGTTTGGGTCACGACGCAGAGCGCAGTGGCCCAACCCTTCGAACAAAGTAATATACTATTTTTTTATTTTGTCTTTTATGCGCTTTTTAAAAAATCTGATGTGACCAACACAATACCTCCCGCCATTTACCTATGTGGTCTCGTTGCCGCGTGCCGGATGTCTGGTCGCGAATCTGAGGAATCCGATTCGATCCCGATCAACGCCAAATAATTCGAATTTTAAATGGCATAAAATTAACCCTTGTGGTAAATGCCCGCACAATACAAATATGTCTTCATCATTACCGAAATGTGTGTATAAATCAGATTAGCACACCCAGCAATGGATAAAATGCCGTGATAAAATATTTATTTGTTTCTTTATTTAAATACATACCTGCATATTTACTAATGCTAGAAATAATGTATTTTAAGTTCCTTTCCATAAAATTATTGTTCTATTTACAATTTTCCTTTTAAAACGTTACTATTATTAATTTGAAATGATTATTTTTTTTGACAGTAACATTTATCTGTCAGTTACATACATTTGAGCTGAACTATGTAACCACGGAGATGTGTTTAAAGCATAAGCTCCGAGATATAATTTTTATATTAGTTTATAAATTTATCCATAAAATATATAGAAACAAGTATTAAAGTAAACTTGTAGAAAATGGAATAATCTTTAATTTTTATAATAACAAATTGCGGAAAAATACATTTAAAGGTATTTTTGAAGAAAAACTATCTTGAGCTTCAAGTAAACAGCCATTTTCGGTTATCCAATTGCCACCAAAATCTAATGGCTTCTTTTCATATTAGAATAAGATAGAAATACATGGTTTCAAAACTTTCTGAATGATAGTTTTGAGTTAGAGCGTAAATAGGATCCACACACACACACACACACACATACATACACACAGACATCATCGTGAAAATGTTAAAAATGGATTCTAGAGACCTTAAAACGTGGTCATTTACCAAAATCTCGATATGCGATTTTTAGCACGATCCCTATACCTCCCTTATCAAGGGTAGCGGGAGATAAAAATAGTGGACTCCATTTACGGCCGGTGTCCACTTTTACAGGCAAGCGCATTCATTCCAGCTTATTTTAAGCTTCCATTCCAGTCACGTGTTCGTTAGCGGTTGTAGGTATAGCCTATATAGCGTGTGTCACGAAAGATGAGTATCCAAGGTCATTTGTTCAAAGAAAGAATACACAGCACTTTATACCGCAGTAGCTTAACATTTCATATTAAAAAGAGAAAGATTATTTAACGTATGTCTATATAATTTAGGTTGTGTGACAGTTATACGAATGGTGACATTATTTTCTAACACACTAAAAATAATAACACATACATCGTAGAGTTAGAGATATCGAATTATCTACTACACTTTCCTCTGTGCTTAATGTTTATCCAGTGACGTTGATGTTTAAATGAAATTATTATTCCATGGTTTATGTCAAGTTTATGTTTTTGTGTTTTGCAAAAACATAGGCGAAGAACATAAATCTTTGAGAAAGGCATTATTTAAAAACAAACATAATTTTAAAATAAATTTCAATATTTTTTTCACATAAAATGTATGCATAAATATTTCAAGTTGCATGCCTATGCAGACGAAATGCAGTGAAGTTATCTGCAAGTAATATTACATCAGACGGTTTATATATGACTATCTTTCGTGAACCAAACTATACCGGGTTTATTTGTAATTTTGTGTCAATATCATGGCACTACAAATAGGCAGTATTTATAAAATTTCAAATTCACAAAACGTGCAAAATAAAATCTGATTATACTCCGTTCGCTGAAACGAGACAAGTCATTCTATTGGTCAAAAGAGGACAATTTTGGAGCCGAACCAATAATAGTGTAACGTCGCCGCCACCGCCGCGCCGTAGCCGGCCCCGCCATGTCGCGCCCGAATCTCCGCGCGTAACAGACATGTTCGGACTTGTCTAATTATTGCGGTGACGTGATCTATTATGCACGATGTTTTTATCTCGCGAATGTTCTAGTCGTTTCTGGAACAAAAGTCGTCGGCGTATATTAACTCGTCGCCAAAGTCAGCGAGGATGGTCTGTGATATAGAAGTAAAGAGTAAAGAAGTCTAATATAAATAAGCGTCGTGTTATGAATAGTTGTTGATATAAACAAACAGTCGACAAGAAGTGAACATAAATAAATGTAATTACCCAAGTAGCACACGAAGCTGGAAAAAAGCTGCTATGACGTTACTGCAGTAAACCATATTAGCAATTTGGCTACCACAGCTAGCATGGCAACGTTATAATAAAGTTGTTATAGAGCTGTCACAGCAATAGTGGTAAAACATTTTTTTGCTTTGAAAGTGTTGTTACAGCGATTTGGCTGCAGCCAATTTGCTATGAATTTACGCTGTAAATTAACGATATAGCTTCAAAGGCGCATATAAAAGCAATATACCTGTGCTATTTTTAAGACTTCTTATAAGTAATTTTGCTGTACTGCTAAGTTATTTGACTCAAAAATAACTATTTGGATGTAGGCTTTAGAAATAATAGCTATTTTTCGTCTGTGTTTTTACGTTTCATGTACACAATGCGTATAGTTAATGTAACAAATTTATAGATAGACATGGCGATATAATACAATCGAGTTATAAGTTTTTAAAATAAAAATTTCGCTGTCTATGACTGAAAATCTAATAACAACGCCATTTATTCTGTCAAATATACACATGATACCTTCACATACAATACGCCCTGCAAAAATATCAATAATTTACATATTCATTAATAAATACGGAAATTTTAATTTATAATATTTATTTACATAATGTGGTTAAAAAATATATATTGTACTTATAATGTATAAAAATTAAGTTTTAAATTATTTTCCGTCTTATATAATACCGTAATAGCGATTAAAATAAATTTTTAAAAAGTGAGCATTTCTAATTTACAATATGGTTGCAATTGCTATCGGCTACTTTGATTAAAAAAGATGTCTGCTTGTCCAAAATACAGAGATATAGCTCGTGCGAACATAATATTGCGGAAATATAACTCAATAATAGCAATTTGAACAGTACAGTTATTTGGTTTTAAATCAACATCAATTTACATGTAATATACACAAAAACAGCTATTTGGCTGATTTATGAAATCATATCATATGGTAAAAATAGTCACTATAGCCATATAGCTGTGTATCTGCCTCGATTACAGCTATTTCGCTGCGTTAGCATCCATTTATACAGCTTTATGGTATTCATATAGGAATCTAACCCACCGATCAACTCTATTGCACCATCGTATACGAAACAAAATATCTACAAAATGTTTAAAATAGTGCAAACAATGGAAGACAATGAAGTAACACTTTGTGTTGTACCTGAAAATTGGGACTATTTCGCATTTTACGATAATATGTCGTACTGTATTTATATTTTTTTAATTTTTGCAGATCAAACACTAATGAGTTTTTTTTTTCATTTTAACCAAACTTATAAAACTCTATACAAATTAACATTCGAACATAAAGTGTCATATGAAAACATTTCACATAAAAATATATTTGACATTTAATTACCCATAATAGTTATTTTACAGCAAAAGTTGCAGTCAAAAATTGTAAAACAGCTATTTAGCAGTTTTTAAAAACTGCAGTAAGCATTTTATAACCAAAATTATTAACTAAATTTTATAGCTATTTGGTATTCATATTTAACTACAAAATATACATTATAACAAAAATAATAGACAAATGATAACAGCTGTTATGTGCTCTATAATTGTAGCTGTGAAATACATTTAATAGCTCATATTAAAGAGACAAAGCTTTAGCTGTTATCTTTCTCTTATTCTTAGATGTAAAATTTTCTATATAGCTAGAATAGTATACCACGAAGCTGGATAATTCGACATTTTTAATAACTAGAAAAGAAATTTTACAGTCAGAAAAATGGCTGGGTGGCCAATATGGTTGCAAACAGTATTTGCGATAATACTTATATAGCCAAAAAAATCAGACAAAATAAAGCTTCAATAATAGCTAATATACAGCAAAAACAAGGCTGTCACAACGTTTTCTCAGTCTTACTTTAGCTGTATTTGCCAGTTTTTCCAAACTGTGCTACTTGGGTAGTGACATAAATAGTAGTGTTAATTGTTTAAATAAATATTCTTCGTGTTTAAGTGTCTTATAATATTCTTAGTGTTAAATTAGTGTATAATTATTTAATAATAGTGTTAGTTACTTTTATTATCTTTTTAATATTTAATCTTAATTATTTATCATTTAATAAACGTATTATTTTAATTAATAATATTTGTCTGAGTTTTACACTTCACCCATATAAATAAAAACGTTACAATAGAATAACTAGTTTCTGTTCAAGAATTAGTTCCACATTCTCTCGCTTCAGCGAACGGAGTATAGTGATTTAGACATAGAATTCTATTAACTACAACCTTTATTTGAAACATTTTTATCTAAAATTAAGAGGTAACTAACTACAACAAAATAAATATATTAACATTTTATTTACCAATTCCTCAATAACAAATTTCAAGTAGACACCCGGCATATCTAGTTTTAGTAGGTACTAGGTACATTAGCACCGGCAGGAATTTTTGAAAGATGCATATTGTTTATATGCGAGGATATATATTTGCGATAAAAAAGTGGTCGTCAATGATACTCTTTGACACATTCGAGTGTTATAATGTAAATCGGTCGGAATCTTAAAATATTATCATTACGTTCTGTTTATAGAATTTTATCGATATTGATACAACTTGAAATATACAGATATCCGATTTCACCAACTTGAAATAAATCTCCAAATAGCTTATTCGTTGAATAAGAGAAAAATATCGCATCGAAACCATAACATAAATGATGATATTGCTGTCATATTTTGATGCGGTATTTCTCACTTATTTGACGAATAAGCTATTTGATGTTGATGAAATCGGGCATAACAAAGGATAATAATTTATTTCAAAATTCAAAGGTAGTGCAAGTGCACCGCACCTTGCACCAAGCTGCCGGAGCCCATGAGTAGGGATGTGCTCATAAATACAGTATGGATGAAAATGTTATGGTTGAATATTTATTTTCCCTGATTTACATAAATTTTATTTCAGTTTAAATCAATGTACGTGATATGCAAAAAGGAGAAATCTCCAGAAATGACCTACCCCCAGACATTCCGACATGCTGTATTACTGGGTCCAAAATGTTTACATCGTTGCGCATCATTGGCTCCGTATGTACCTACACTTCCTTAGTTTCAGATATTAATGATCATTGTCCATAATACAGTTACTTGTAAATTAAATCACTCGAATGCTAATCTGGAAACTGGCCACTTATAATGGGTTTTCCAATAAGCACTATACATAACTTTAAAATATGACACAATGATAATTACAAGTGATAACCAAGAAATCTTTCTTCTATTTTAAACAGTAAGCAGCGGCATTATGTTCTGAAAATAATATCGTTTAAATGCCCTCCTCTAGTTCACCGAATTGAATTAATTCTTAATACCTAATTTTCGAATATTTTTTGGTAAATTCTCAATGGTATGTTGGATGTTCTGTTCAAGGTCGCGAATTGCTCGTGGCTTATTCTCGTAGACCTGAAAACCCCTAGAAAAAAGTTAAATTTGAATTATCATTTCTCGAAATAACGCGCACAGGAAAGTTTTCTTGCAATAATTCGATAGTCCGGCGAGATATGTAACAAGTTGCATTATCTTGTTGGAGGAAAACATTGTTTACGTCCACATTTACAACTGTGGACCACAAATATTCCGTTATCATATTCCTATATCGCTCGTCATTGTCAGTAACATGATGTTTGTCTTCAAAAAAATAAGGGTTCATCATACTGTGAGCCCAAAAACAGTGATTTGCAAAGAATGGAGTAGCAATTCGTTAATCACTTGAGGATTTTACAGCCCATATTCTACAGTTTTGTTTATTGACGAATCTATAGCTAGAAATGCGCTTCATCGGAAAAGTTTATTTTTCTCCAACAATATCGACCGACTTCCACGTGCTGTAAAGCCGAATTTGCGCGTTGTTCAATGGTGTATTTTTCCAAATTTTGCTACACACTATTAAGCTCAACTATCACGGTTTGATCTAATTCTAATCATTGTTACCACCGTGATATTTTAAAGTTCTGACGTGCTTATTGGAAGAACCTTTTCACCTTAAATGAAATACAGTAGAGACTTTATCCGAACCCACGTTATCCGAACATCCAGTAATCCGAACAAGGACTCTTTCTACAAACGCATAAACTATCACGTGTGATTATTGGAAAAATATCAAATTTTACTTTAATTTCCACTCTTGAAGTGAATTGATTCTTTTTCAGAATTAATTATTTATTTATTATTTTTAATTCAATATGACGCTTACATTTCAATTACTGAATAATACATATACAAGAAAAAATAAATTAAAACGATAAGATGTTTTCACCTATATATAAGGAAAGTATAGTTTTTAGTCGAAAAATTCGATGGTGAATTTTTAATGAATAAGCACGTTTTAGAGTCCCTAGAATACGAATTTATTATTTTTACGATGATGTCTGTTTGTGTGTGTGTGTGTGTGTGTGTGAGAGAGAGAGAGAGAGAGAGAGAGAGAGAGTATCTTTCCGGATCGCATAACTCCAATGTTACAATTCCAAAAATTATAATTTTTTCATATTCCCCTTTCGTACATACATATGAAGAGTTGATTAGATTTTGGTTATAATGGGTTAACCGGCAGTACCCTAATTTGAAGATTTTAACAGTTTTTCTTGAAAAAACGCTATTATTTATTGACATTTAATGTTATTATATTTTAAAGAGTATGTTATTCTCTATACGATGGGATTGCATTTTATACTTCATATTCAGTAGATCTGTATATCTATGGTTATGAACTTAATATCATAAATTTAAGGGTAAGTAGTATGACATGTGTAGATACTGTAGATCAGTGTTTCTCAACCGCCGGGCCGCGGACCGGTGCCGGGCCGCGGCAAAATTTCACCGGTCCGCAGAAAAATATCTGACGTACTGACATTAATTACGAGTGACACTGTTGTTAAAAAAAGTGTTCATTACCGAAATATTTTTCCGACATTGAATGGATTGTAAAACTAGCGTACTTAAGTGATATATTTTCATATGTTAATGACTTAAATTTAAGTCTGCAGGGAAATGAAACGAATGTTTTTCATTTATAAAACAAAATTGATGGGTTCAAAAAGAAAATTAAATTTTGGCTGGGAAAAGTAAAAGAAAACAATTGTGACATATTTGTTTCATATTACGATTTTGTTAGTGCACAGCAAAATTTAAATGTAGAGAAACTGAATATAGTTCTTTGCCATCATTTACAATCACTGTATGATGGTTTCGAGAAATATTTCCCAACAGATATGAATATGCGAGAGATGAATTTATGGATTACTAATCCTTTCATAGAGCATAAACTAAGTAATTTAAATTTAAACAATAAAGAGCAAGAAAGTCTGTTAGAACTGAGTGCGGATTTGACATTAAATCTTAACTTTTCAACCAAAAATTTAAATAAATTTTGGATTACAATGAAAACCGAGTACCCAAGTCTTCATGACAAAGCAATGAAAATGCTAGTTCCCTTTGCTACAACATACTTGTCAATAATAAAAACTAAATTAAGAAACCGCCTATCCATAGATTCATCTCTTCGGCTGGCTTTAACGAATTTAGAACCTAACATTAACTCAATTATCGAACGTGAGCAACAACAACAATCACATTAAATTGTGACTCATTTGTCTGTTAACTTAAAATTTTAGGTTTTTTACCTCTCGCTAAGAGAGGTATTGCATTCATGCTAAAAATCGCATATCCAGATTTTATTGAATAAGCACGTTTTAAAGTCCCTACAATCCGATTTTAACATTTTTACGATGATGTCTATGTGTGTGTGTGTGTGTGTGTGTGTGTGTGTGTGTGGATGTATGTGTGTGTGTGTGTGTATGTGTGTAGGATGTTGGAAGGACGATTACTCAAAAACTATAAGACTTTAAATTTGTTTACGTATTTCCCAATCGGACATTCATGGGAAGATCTGAAAAGGTTTTGGTAACAATTGGACAACCGGAAGTAGAAGATTCTTGAAAACAAAAATTTTAAATAATATTTTTTGAAAATTTTTCTTGGTAATATAAAAGAAAATTAAATTCTTTATCTGATACATTTAAATATTTTATTATATATTGTATAGATTTAGAGATAAAAGAAATATAATATATAAAATAATCTGTTATAATAAATTTTACAGCCGAAAGAATGCCGTGGAAAATAGTTGAAAATTTAAATTATTTGTGACAGATAAATGTCAGTGTCAGAAATAATGAGTAATGAAAGAAAAATGTACTTGGAGAATCCCGTAATTCTTGATCTGTGACTATTATGGAGATGACAAGTCTAGGTTGAAGGACTTAAATTTGTTTCAAACATTATGGGACAATGTACACCAGTACTGTAGTAGACTAGAGTAACTTTGAATTGCGAAAAAGCTATCAAATTCTTCTCAAGTAAGTTGTAAATATTGACAAAATTACACATCGATATAAGAATAATCGGAGTGCAATCTATCCGTCACTTTATTAAAGGGAATTAGTGTTATTTAGATATAACAAGTATGAAAAAATAAAATGTAAAAGAAGATATGTAAGAATAGATGCACAATCCAGATATATACATTTTAGACCGCCCAAAATTAATGTTTTTACTAGAAGAATATGAAGAGAAAGTAAACAAGGTTGTTCGAATTGAAAATTGCTGTTACCAGCCTAATATTTATATATGGTAAACTCTACTTTGTAATTTATTGTAACATAATTTATGGTAAAATATCTTTATGTTGAGACATGCTACTATTGAATAATAAAGAAGTTTATACGTCATAGATTTATATGAATATAGGTAAAATATACGGCGAGAGGTTATGTGCTGGCCACATCAGATTTTTTTATAAGTAATACGTATATTGTATTTGTGAAGTAAATTTTTGGTTTGTACGTGATATTTCTAAATAAATAATAATGATAATATGTGTATTTTAAAAATGGGTACCTATATTCTGATACAGTGGTGTAGCTATGGGGAGGGGGGGCGCCAGAAAGTTACGGGTACACCCCTTCCCCTCCCCCAAATTCTCGGAATGTTTTCCTCGCTCTTTCCTAAATTGTTCCATGATCTGGCAATTTATTTTTGTACATGAAAGGGAAAACACCATGCATTTGCACATCCCTTGAAAAAATGTAACTTTCAATTATACGGAATTTGACCTTGAATGAAAAAAAAATTTCGCCTGTGGCGCATTTTTTTAAGTAAATAAACATAATTCATAATAGTATTTATTATTACCGATCCACGTAAATTTATCCATAATTTGGCCGGTCCGCGAAACGAAAAAGGTTGAGAAACACTGCTGTAGATTACAAAACAAAGATATTTTTTTTAAATTCGAAAAAAAAATCGACTTTTCTTAAGGAAACTTTTTTTTACTGATGTTTTAATTAATATTTCATTAAATGGTTATCAAAAATACATTCAAAATTAGTTTTTTAAGATATTATTCTTAATAATTAAATTAAATAGCATGTTTAATGAAAATAATTGTGTAATAGATAAAATAATGCAAATGCGTTGCCAGTGGTCCAGTGGTATCAAAAATGTTAGTTTCATGAAAACTACCCTTAAATATGCGAATTTAAAAAAAAAACTTTGTTTCGTAATCTACACATGTCATACTACTTATCCTTAAATTTATGATATTAAGTTCATAACCACCCTGTAGAGTTAAAGAATTATGAAGATATTAAATTTCATAAATCAGCCATCTATCAGCTATGCTAATCATGGAATCTTCTAATATATTCAGATAATTCAAATTGACAGATGTCAGTGTCAATGAAATGAAAATGAATGTGGCAGATATAAGGATGTTGAGATAGATGTTGGGGAAGACATGGAAAGACAGTTGAGGAATTCTAGGATAAAGGAAATGGTTCGAGTGATAGAAGTTTCCAGATATATACAGGGTGTAACACCAAAACCGACCACCGCCATTATTTTCTTTATTATTATAGTTACAAAAAAATACTATAGAACAAAATTGTTGAAGACTAAGGAGGGCATCCCATTTAAGAAGAAAATATTTTTTTAAACCAGTGGTTCTCAATTTGCAACACAAAGTTATATTTTTTTAAATGGGATTATACATATTTTTTATGCCTATTCGATAGCGTATTTTATTCTGAATTCAACCATGTATCAGTTTTATATCCTTACATAAATTTTTTTTGAAAATATTGCGATTGAAATTTAAGTAAATTTGATTTTTCTAGTCATTTTTCAGTAGGCTATGTATGAAAAACAAAAACTACTATTTGTCAATTTGAATTATTTAGAATAGAAATCAAATAGAACACTGTTTATAACGTTTTTAACAAATATTTATTTCATTTTAATTTAAGCTCAATTGTTTTACATTCATACTACTGAAAAATAATTATAAAAATTAAATTTATTTAAATTTTAATTAAATTTTTCTCAATATTTGTGATGTAAGGATATAAAATAATCTCATGGTTGAATTCAGAAAAAAATACTGTATCGAATAGGCATAAAAAATATGTATAATCCCATTTGAAAAAATATAACTTTATGTTGTAACTTGAGAACCACTGGTTTAATAAAATATTCTATTCTCTAATGAGATGTCCTTCTTGGTCTCCTACAACTTTGTTCTACATATAGTATTCTTTTGTAACTATAATAATAAAGAAAATAATGGCGGTGGTCAGTTTTGGTGTTACACCCTGTATATATATATATATATATATATATATATATATATATATATATATATATATATATATATATATATATATATATATATATATATATATATATATATACACAGTGTGTTAATTAAAAACCTGGCCATAGGCGTTTAACATGGGAAATCAGTTTTTCCTTGCGCAAAAGTTCCCAAATTATTTTAGACAAAAATACTTCAAATAAATGTTGTAGAGAATTAAATTCTGCATCCAGATTAGTAATAAGATTTTATTTTCGATGTTTCATAACCGAGAAAATCAATTTCAAAGTTTATCGAAAATTGCTGATTTATAGCGATAGCCATGGAAGTCAAACAAAATTACAAACAATTGTATGACATCTTAACTGTCAAAGAAAGTTTGTGTTTTGTGATTTTCGTTCAGTAACATATTTTTTTGGAAGTATGGAACAGTTTTCTCATGAAGAAAAGCTTCAGATTATAAAATGGTGTTACTGTGGACAAAGCTATAGAAAAATACGTGATTTAATAAGTGTAATGTGGTCACATCGACAAATTCCAAGTAAAACCACAATAGAATCTTTTATTAAAAAAACTTAAAGCTGTAATTTCCAATGAATGTAGAAAAATAAATGCCAGACAGCTGCATAATGTTCGACATGGCTTTTATAATAGACTTGGGTATTGCTTAGCGCAAAATGGAGGGTTATTTGAACATTTAATATAAAATTATATTCATTCTAGTTTTCTGTTTTTCTTTTTAAATAAATACATTATTCTTGTTTTCATTTTTATTTTATTTTGTATATGTTGACAGCTATGTATTCTAAAAAAGTTAAATTCTAATTCATTGTGTCAATGTCATACAATTGTTCGTAATTTTGTTTGAGTTTCATGGCTATCGCTATAAATCAGCAATTTTCGAAAAACTTTGAGATTGATTTTCTCGGTTATGAAACGTCGAAAATAAAATCTTATAACTAATCTGGATGCAGAATTTAATTCTCTACAACATTTATTTGAAGTATTTTTGTCTAAAATAATTTGGGAACTTTTGCGCAAGGAAAAACTGATTTCCCATGTTAAACGCCTATGGCCAGGTTTTTAATTAACACACTGTATATATATATATATATATATATATATATATATATATATATATATATATATATATACAGGGTGATCACGCGAGAATGAACCAGCAATTATCTCCGTTATTAAGCGAGATAGCGATTATCATAAAATAAGCAAATTTATTATAGACAACATGGGAAATAAGATGTCATATCAAGAAGCGTTCTGTTACTTCCGGTTCCGGAGTATGTGATACCAACTTTAGTAGTAGAACGTTGTATTATTAAAAAATAAAATGGCGGACGTTTTAAATATGAGTATATTGAATGGAAAAAAAACAAGTGTGTGAGATTTTATTATTTTTTGTTCATAGATGATGATATTTTTTGAGATAAATTCATTTATATGACGTAACCTAGGCAACAAATCCAATAAAACAAAATTCCACACTTTTTTGACTTATTTTGTAAGATATTTCAAACGTCCGCCATTTTATATATATATATATATATATATATATATATATATATATATATATATATATATACAGGGTGATTCATCGGTCTGTCCTCTCTTTATAACTCTTTTATTTTAAGTCAGAAAGAAATCTCTTCAAAGATAATTTATATAATATATTATTGTCTATCTACGTACTATATGCATTTGTATACAGGGTGCTCCGTTGAAGCGCAACAATATATAACTTTATATTTCTTAATGGAACACCCTATATATATATTTATTTATTTTGATAGTAAATTAGATTCCCTTTAAAAAACTATTAAGTAATAAGGGGTCTAAAATTATAAATTAAGAAGTTATTTACGTTCATAAAAAATAGTAGTTCATAGTGGAAAAAACCATAATTTAATACAAAATTTTGATTCTTTTTTATTAACTTATTTTAAACATTACACTAATTACAAAGAGGCTATTAAAATTTAGTGACAGACTAAATAATGCAAAATTATAATAAATGCTCGAAAACTTGTCGTTCAACTTCAATACATTTTTCTATTCTTTATCATTCAACGAATAAAGGTAAATAATTTCTTAATTTATAATTTTAGACCCCTTATTATTTAATACTTTTTTAAAGAAAATCTAATTTACTATCAAAATAAATAAAGATATATAGGGTGTTCCATTAAGAAATATAAAGTTACATATTGTTGCGCTTCAACGGAGCACCCTGTATACAAGTGCATATAGTACGTAGATAGACAATAATATATCATATAAATTTTATCTGAAGAGTTTTTCTATCTGACTTAAAATAAAAGAGTTATAAAGAGAGGACAGAGCGATGAATCACCCTGTATATATACAGCGTGTCCCTTAACTTCGAGCAAAAACTTTAAGGGCATATAGTACTGACCAAAATGAATAAAAAAGCTTCATCAACATAGGAATGATCTTCAACTGTTTCCGAGAAAAGCGAAAAATCTAAGAAAAACTGACAAAGATAGCGATCGAATAAAATTTTGTCTATGTCAGTAAAAAGACTATAAAAAACAATAAAATTTTATATGAAACATTTTTCTCAATTTCTTATAGTTACGTAGTTATATGAAAATTAAATATTGACCAAGGTCGCCACAACATTTCACTTTTGATTTTTATAAAATAACAAAAGGCCATCTAAGATTACCTCTCAAAGGTAAACAAAAAGTCTCAATTAATCAAAATCGTAATTCTTATAGTTTTCGAGATAGCAAAGGTAAATCTCGTAAAAACTCATTTTTCACTGCGTTATATCTGGGAAACTATTAAAGATCGGACACATTTTGACTGAGCTTTTTTTACTCATTTTGATCAGTATTATATGCCCTTAAAGTTTGTGCACCAAGTTAAGGGACACCTGTATATATATATATATATATATATATATATATTATATATATATATATATATATATATATATATATATATATATATATATATATATATATATATATATATATATGAAACGGAGGAAGACCATAGATATAATGGAAAGACTGTATTGCGGAAGATTTGAGAGAAAAGGAACTGATTGAGGCCGACACGCAAAACAGAAATGAGTGGTTGAAAACAAAATAGCGACCCCTAATGAATGGGAAAATCTAAAGAAGATGTTAGTGTCAAGTGCATTTTTGCATAGTTTTTTTATGAAATAATTTTGCAAGAAAATTTATGTATAGGGCGTGACTTTGCTGACTTTGGTAAGCAGATATGGAGGCCCGTGTCAAAATGACAGCTATTAATTATGTCCATAACTGACAAATGTCATAATTTTTCATTCAAAATTTTCATGATTTTCTTATTTCATGTGGTTTATTTGTGGAATTCAGTTGCTGAGAAATGGAATAATAAAAAATGAAATTTAGACATTTGTCAATTATGGATACATAGTTCATAGCTATCATTCTGATATGGGCCCCCATATCTGATTGCCAAGGTCAGCAAAGTTACATGACTGCTCGCGCCCTATGGAATTTGTATAATGCACAGGATTGACGTACGATAATGTGCTGGCCACATCAGATTTTTTTGTTTCCATTTCTTAATTTCAGCGTTATTTGTTCTTTGAGGTACTGTAATAAATATTACAAAACTTTTAAATTAACGTTTTTTACACTTATCCATACAAACTCAGTAATCTGAACAATTCGTTAGTCCGAACACCCACTTAAAAAATAAAATAAATAAATATATCATCACGGCATATTACTTACATTTACCATTTTGGGTTAAAGGGTCTCTACTGTATAACAGAAGCTTAAATCTAACCAGCAATGTGGCAGTGATAAAGTGCGGCTCGGTGAGTCCGATTAGGAAGCGAAAGCAGCGATAGCTGCATAAGCCCTAAACCTTATTCCAGTTAAGATGACAGTAACCAGAAGGCTGATTTACTCCGTAGAAAATGTAAATTTTAGTCCTATTAATTTGTATCCAGTGATATTTAATTATGAATGGAGCTATGTAGAAAAAAAAACGTTATTTAATAAATTAGTTTTAATAAATATTAATATTCCATGCAATTTAACTGAATACTTACTATAAATTTGCACAATTATGTAATTCCTGGGAAAAAGATGAAGATAGACAAGCAAAAATAGTTCCTTGTAAACTTGCCAGCGATTTCAACCAATCAGAGTCCAAGTTTTAGAAGCTAACTAGCCCACACTAGGTGCGTTCAATGAAGCTAGCAAATCGAGCAAAGCGGAAGTAAAATATACTGAACGGCTTGCTAACTTAGCATTTGCTCGTTTTGCTAAGTAAGCAAAGCAAGCGACTATTTTCTCGCTTGTTTTGCTGCATGTAAAAATATGGCGCACAAATTCAAATATCATTTGTAATATTTGAATATATTTTCAATGAAAATTAATGAATTACGTAAAAATAACATAAAATACTTGTACTTGAGTTCACTTGCGTGGAATATCCTACTAAAATTATATTATGCATGTAATTAATTTTCCATTGAGAGTTTATTTTCTATTTATTATTTATCTGACACTGCATTCAATATATCAGTGTTATCTTCCATGCAAAAATTTAATATTTGAAAGTTTCAATTTTCGTAACCTCACTGACTGAAAGTCATCTGACAGTTCGATCGTAGCAAAACAAGCAGATCGTTCAATGCACGCTCTAGCAGATAGCAAATGCTAAGTAAGCGTTTGCTAGATTTGCTAGCTCCATTGAACGCACCTACTGTCTTCTCAGCTGAAACCCTGAAACGAATTTTAATCAATTACTGACGATAAATTATGAGCCTTATCTTGCACAACGCTTCATTCTTAAGTTGGAATGCAATATAAGTATTATATATAATTTTTCTTTTCAGAATCCTTGTCAATAGTTTAATAATTATTTATCAAGTAGGAGTGATGTGTGTCTATCTGATATTCTGTGCGTCCAATGTCAAACAAGTTATAGATATAAATACAGATGAAGAGTATCATATCAGTCAAGAAGTATATATGATTATCTTATTGTTACTATTGCTACCATTGTGTTACCTTAAAAATTTAAAATGGTTGGCTCCGGTTTCACATTTTGGAAATTTAGTTACTCTGGTTGGATTGATAAGCATCTATTATTTTACTTGCCAGGATTTGCCGCCAATAACTGACCGATCATTTTTCGTTCCAGTTAAATTACTTCCGCTGTTTATGGGCACGGCTATGTTTGCTGTACTTTCAATTGGAGCAGTAAGAATGTTTTATCATATTATATCATGCATAGTATATTTCATTATATTTTCCATACTTTCCTAATTTGGGTACCAAAAGGTAGACAATAAAAGTATTAAAATAAGCACATTGCAGCACGATGGGGTATTCTACCGATTTTTTTAAATATAATTTTCTAATAACATAAAAATCTATGAATATGGGTAAAAACGCGATGATAAAATTCGAATTAGTAAACGAGATATGTATGAATTTTTGAATGTGTTATGCAAAAAGCAATCAATCCACAAATTTGTTTCTTCAATTTTGATGAATTTATGAACAAATTAAAATACGCAGATTAATTCTACAGGCAATAGATTGCAGTATATTCACCAATAGGCTTGGTTGGTTTCTGCATAACAGAAATTGAATTTGTTGATCCGATTTCATAAAAAAAAACAGAAGAAAAAATTGTGGATTAATTGCTTTCTGCCTAACACCGTCCATTTGTGACGTCATATTCCCGAGCTGGTTATGCTTCTCAAACAATTAATTCAAGGAAATGGCGGCTCGTGACATTTGTCGGAGAGGAGGCTTACCTTAGAAAGGGGGGACGAAGTGTTGAAATTGTTAAAAAAATAACTTTAAAAATTAAAAATAACTTATTGTACGTTACACGTACATTACTGCAATACCTACAACTCTGTGCCGCACGCCGTGGCCGCCACCGCAGTAGTCTATCGTTTAAATTGTTCATACAAATGCTCTGTGGTTTAGCAGCAGCGGTCACGAGTCATGCCTATCTTTCACGAAGGACAAGGGAAGGCAGCCTCCTGTGCTAACTTATACGCTAGTATCAATGTGGCTTGATACACGTATCGTGTATGCAGCACGAGTGTGGAGCGTGCCTTTAAAAGCTATGTGCACAGCGGACTAAAAAATAGGCGTAACATGATTAATACAAAATAATGATGCCTTAAGACCATTTTACACCTACATATATTACTAATACAAAATTCATGAAAATTGAAAGAAGAATTATCACTTATTCTAATAAGTTATGAGGAGGCTTAGCCTCCTTTGCCTCCTCTGACGAGCCGCCACTGATTCTAGGGGTATATCTATATCTGCATTAAGCATATATTTTCATGTAGGTATTTTTATTAAATTTTCTTTGCCTTGTTAAATTAATTAGTAATGAATAAATAAAATATTTAAAATAAATATTATTTCAATCTCATGAAACATTTTGGCAATGTCATTAGGATGACAGTAGTTTTGCTATAGTTCTTCATTTGATTTCAAACAAAAATAACGAATAGTAGGACTAGTTCGTCCGAATTCATCCGAAATTTTACGATAATTACTAATTAGTAGGCCCAGGGCGTCCCCAGGTACTATGACGTAACGTTTACAATAATTAAATATTTTTATTACAACAAAGTAATATTTCATTTTCTTTTTTTACTAAAAATCTTAATTTAACGTATGCTACCTCATAATTATTGAAGGTTACTATTTCTTTGCAATGGTAGAATACTTACCCCATTAAATCTACCAGGACACAGGAAATTCAATATGAAAATTTTGACTTGGCAATAACTCTTTACCTATTAATTTTAGATCAAAAGTGTAATGAAGATAAATGTTCAATATGAAAATTAGAATTACGGAAAGACTTAATTTTGAAGAAAAAATTAATTTTGATGCCGCTTTATGGGTAAAATGCGCCTTTGTGCATAGTTATATTCTTTGTTGTAATCAACACGTTCAGCTTTCGATATAATAATAATAATAGAAAAAATCCATTTGTAGGATAATTATTTTACTTATAACTTATAACTAGACCTCTAATGCAAACAAATTGTAACGTTTATTTGGGCAGTGTAAAAGTCAAAAAATATTAATTAAAAGAAAAGTATATTAAATGATAAATAATTAAATTATAATTATTGTGGACCCCACTAAATGTTTAAATCGTAGATAATGGGCTAAGTAGGTCGAGGAGAAGTTAAATAAACGAAGAAAGAAATTGTGAAAAATTCATGGACCTCGCTGGGATTTGAACCCATGGCCTTCATATAGCCAATTTTTCACAATTTCTTCCTTCGTTTATTTAACTTCTCCTCGACCTACTTAGCCCATTTTCTACGATTTAAATAATTAAGATAAAGATAATAATAGTAATTAACACTATGATTAAATAATTATAAACACTATTTTAAGACTAAGAATATTATTAAATACTTAGGCCCAAACTCAGAGACGTTACTCAATGACCACTCAACGCAGACTCAGTTGTCACTTAGTTGTAACTCACTGGAGTGTGAGTTAAGCTAACACTCACTTCTTACTCAATTTCGTATTCAATACAGCAAACGTTTGAGTCAGTCTGTATCAATTCTGTTTTGGCATATTTTTATAGTGGATTATCACTATCTCGTAAAATTTAACTGAAACGAAAGAAATTAATGAAACATAAAAATAATGGAATAATATAGAAGTAATTTTAACTCTTACCGTGGAAGGTTTGTTCATCTTGTATGTTCTGAATAAATTCCAAAAAAATTGTAATATATTTTAATATAAAATACTTTCTGTTTCAGACTACAAAATAACAACAATTTGACAATGACGTATTTTATTAAAATATATTTCGGTTGATTTAAGTAAGATGTAAGGTAGCTATAGACCACACGTAGAATTTACTCAACTGACACTTAATTTCAACTCACTTGTCACTGAAATTCGATTGGCCTAAGGTCTCTGAATTCCAAATAATGAAATTTTGATCAATTGAGTGTAAGGTGAGTGTGAGTGTAAGGTGAGTGTGAGTCGTGTCTCAGATTTTGGCCCTTAAACTCTAAGATTATTTATTTAAACAACATTTATGTCACTATATTTATTTATGTAACTACATTTATTTATGTTCACAACTCGTAGACTGTTTATTTATATCACCAACTGTTCTTTGCTTGTTGCTTCCATATAACAGACTGTGTTGGCTGGTTTTGGCGACGGGTCTATACAGCGCGATGTCCTTCTGTAACTTTCCGACGCGACAATACATTGAATACAAAGAATCAGCCCACCGGATGTAATTAAACCAGTCTAGACGTATGGGTTTTATCCAGCCGGGGATTACGTCATCGCTCGAGAACATTCTACCAGTGGCAGCGCTCGCATACGGGCGCGTCGGGTGGGCGCGCGCTACACTGCTCCCTCCTTAAGACTGTGTCGGCCCGGAACGGTTCTCGATGACGAAATCTAGACGTATTACGCTTGGTGCATTTAAAAGTCTTGAAGAAGTGACAGTGGGTCGGATATTGGAGGAATGTTCTGGAAAAATGGAGAAAAATTCCGGAGTACTGAACGAAGAATTAATGGAACATTCTAGAACATTGGAACGTGAATTGAATGAGAGTTCTAGAAAAGCCGAAGAAGATTCTGGAATTTTTGAGCAGAAATTGGAAGAGGAATTGGAGGCGAATTGTGGAAGAGTAGATGAGAATTATAGAATTCTAGAGCAGAAATTGGAACAGGAATTGGAGACGAATTCTGGAAGAGTCGAGCAGAATTCGGGAATTCTGAAGCAAACATTGAAACAAGGTTTGAAGAAGACTTCTAGAAAAACAATAGAAAGCCTTCAAGAATTTGGAGCCGAAGTAGTTCATTTGGTTTGTCTCGTACATCGTATGGCTCCTGATAGCGAGTTGGAGTACCTGGCCACCCAGAGACTCATATCCGTAGTTCGAGACAGCAATACTCAGCGAGCACTGCAATTATGCCGCCCAAAAACTATAGTTGACGCACACTCATATGTATCAGGTCATGAAGCGGTCAAACGAGTCTCATGTAACCAATCGCGAGTGCGAAATATTTATGCTGAGGGAAATGAAAACACCGAAGCCATAGATGAAAAAGTGCGACGAATTACAAATGAAGTGTTTGCTAGAAGAAACTCCGCTATTACAAAAGAAGACGGAAGCGAAAAAGACAGAGAACGCGAGTCCGGTAATAAATTAAAAAAGAAATGTAAAGGATGAATGCGTTGATGTCAAGGATGGATATGAAGAAAGAAGACAGAAGCGAAAAAGAAAGAGAACGCGAGAGAGAAAGAGAGCGTGTTCAGCAAGGTATTAAGAAGAAATCTACGAAGAAATTTCAGAAGTAGAGGTAGAGGAAAGGCAACCGGAAATGAATAGTTCTCTGACAAGCAGCTGCGATTCCAATCTAAGTAGTTTGAAACGGGGCCTGTAGACAGCGAGGAAGACGTGCCCTTGGCGATTCGTATGGACAGCTCGAGTGGGAAACGAAAACTCAAGTTAGATGACGATGACGACGATGACATACCTCTCACCACAAGGAAGAAGAAAGCCAAGACAGAGAAAGGAACTTGAAAGAAAGGGGAGTAACGTCGACGCATTGTTCAGAAGGCCATGCTAAGGGAGGCAAATATGGTAGTCGAATAGAAGAGAAATACTCCACCATTGCCAGAATAACAGTAGTCAACGATAGTTGGCAGCCCGATGGACTACGCAAGGACCCGACTTTGAAAATATTACTGGAATGGAAAGCGGCGAGAGTAAATCAATATGGGAAGATGTTGCACTACAGTCACAGATTGTATAATCGTACTGGGCGCAATGTGACTCCATGGTGATTGATGGCCTGTTAAAGCGTGTGGTTGAGAATGCCATGGAACTGAGAAGAAAACTCAGTTGGTCATTCCTAAGAGAAGAATACCAGACGTGTTGAAAGAGATCCATGACGGATCTGGAGGTGGCCTTTGGGAGTTAACAAAATATTAGAAAGATTGCGTCAGCGATTTTACTGGGTTAAGTGCAAGGAAGACGTTAAAGACTGGTGGAAGAAATGTGTGGTTTGCGTTGGAAGCAACGGCCCTCATAGACGACGAAAAGTCCAATGCGTCAATACAACGTTGCCAGTCCATTTGAGCGCATTGCGATTGACGTGGCCGGACCATTTCCAGAAAGAGAAGACGGAAATAAATACATCGTGATTGTTAGTTTTTACCTTCCGTCACCTATAGGTAAGGAAGGTATTGTCTTTGGTCAAAAAATTCGGTGGTGAGTTTTCATTGAATAAGCACGTTTTAGGGTCTTTACAATACGATTTTACTATTTTTACGATGATGTATGTATGTGTGTGTGTGTGTGTGTGTGTTCGTGTGTGCGTGTGTGTGTGTATGTGTGTGTGTGTGTGTGACCGCGGTTTCGTCAACGATATCTCCAATACTAGAATTCCAAAAATTACAATTCTTACGTATTCCTCTTCCTTACAACCATATGCAGACTTGATTAGATTTTGGTTATAATTGGTCAACCGGAAGTAACCTCATTTGAAGATTTTAACAGTTTTTCTTGAAAAACTCAGTTAAATGTTATTATAACTTAAAGAATATATTATTGTCTATACGATTTGATTGCATTTTATATTTGACATTCAACAGATATAGAGTTGAAGAAGAATAAAGATATAAATTTCATATAAATTTCATAATTCAGCCAGCTATGCTAACTTAACCATGGAAACTGCTAATATATTCAGGTAATTCAAATTGACAGATGTCAGTATCAATAAAATGTAAATATATGAAAGAATAAGGGAAGTAACTCTAGTGTTAGAAGTTTCTAGATATAAGAGAGACGATTACATTGGTTTGAACATGTCATGAGGAGAGATGAATATATTAATAAAGGTGGAAGAAACATAGGAAGACCAAATATAAGATGAAAAGACTGTATTGCAGAAGACTTGAGAGAAAAGAAATTGAATGAGGACGACACGCAAAACAAAAATGAGTGGAAGATGAAAATAAAAAATAGCGACCCCTTAACGAATGGGAAAAACTAAAGAAGAAGATGTCAGTGTCAAGTGCAATTTGCATAGTTTGTTTATGAAATAACTTTACTGGAAATATAGGGTCTTTTGCAAAAAAATTATGTATAGGGCGCGTGCAGTGACATGACTTTGCTGCCTTTGGCAAGCAGATATGGGGACCCGTATCAAAATGACAGCAATTATGTCCATAGCTGACAAGTGTCATAATTTTTCATTCAAAATTTCATGATTGTCTTATTTCATGTGGTTTGTTTGTTATCAGGAGTATGGAATTCAGTTGCCGAGAAAGGGAATCATAAAATACCAAAAATTTAGAATCTTTTGCAAGAAAATTTATGTATGGAATTTGTACATAATACACAGGATTGACGGAAGGTTTTGTGCTGGCCACATCAGATTTTTATTAATGCATTTGAAAAATTCGTGAAAAATAAGATAATTGTGATATATGAGAAATAATTTTTATTCAAATATTCTAGGTAGCTATGTGAAAATAAATAAACAAATGTATACTTCGTTGATATTAATATTGTTACATTTTATTTATTTTCACATAGCCACCTAAATTATTTCCCATATATCTGAATTATCTTATTTTTTTCTCGATTTTATTATATTAATAAAAACTAATAAATCGTTGAAAAGAGAAAAGAATGGCGGTTTATATTTTAGCAAAATAATTATAGGTTGCTATTTCAAAAATAAAAGTGGATAATCGTGTCTTGTAAACCTGACTTTATAAAAAATATCTACGTCTGCCATAAAATAGTATATTTAAAATAACAAAACTTTTATATGAACCATTTTTTTCTATTATTTATAATAAAAAAGTTAAGGGGGGGGGCGTCCCAGACTCACCCTGTATAGCAGTCAGTCATATTGACGTGACATTGACATTCGGGAGCAGTTCAGAATCAATCTTTTTTGTGCTTCGCGGGGACAGGGACGAAGAAAATGGGTAGTTCAAGATCATTTATGTCCTTTTAAAAAGAACGGCTTGGAGTAGATACGTGCTACTCGGAGGTGATATTCTTGGAAAAAAAGAACGCGGCTCATGATACAGTTATTTATTCTGAACATTTTTCTTCACATTTTTGTTCTAAAATTTATAGGTAAAAAGATACCGTCAAATAAAATTTTAACATTGAATTTCCTATGTTCGGAAAAAAAGTAGACACCTGGAATGCAGAATACACTTTAAGTTGTATTGAAAACAATAATTTGCTGCGTTATTGGAAAGAGCAAGAGAACAGTTTAAAGGGTGTAAAAATATTTATTAGTAATGCAGCGAAATATTGTTCACTTGATACATTCATAGGTAAGTGTCTGTATATCATACACTATTTTTTTATATAAACACTACTTTTTCTTTTAAATATGTATTTCTAATCATTTTTTGACAAGTCAAAAAGTGGTCAAAAAAGTCAATTTGTACCATTTGTCCTTATTCTTTTTTAACACTGGTGTTCAAAATAATAATGATCTGTCATAGATTTGTAGAAAAAAATCATTTTTTCATTACAAGTAGTAGGTATAACATCAAATAATACATATCCTCAATTTTTGTTGCAATATTTTTGAAAAACCTTTATATAGACTTAAAAAGTGAATTTTTTTCAAATTATAAAAAAATACGATTTTCATTTTTTTTATTTCAGGATTAATAAAAGTTTAAAACTTATAGCACCTTTTATTTTAAAAATAGTTATGAAATCTATTTACAAAAATTGTTTGAAATTTTATTACGAAACTGCATTTTATTACTATTGAATAAATTATTAATTAATAAATAAACATTGTCGTTACATTTTAACCAAACTTCGTATTTTATTTTTTGGTGTTATAAATTTAAATTTCGTTTTAACATCCAAATTTATTTCAGATTTTGTCAATCGAATTAAATACGAAAGATCCTAACTATTGGGGTGGTTGGTTTGGTACACTGAACCAAGGAATGGCAATAGTTACATTTTTAGATTGTTTTACTGGACATTTTGGTTATTGGAAATACGGAGAAGACACACATTCAAGTATTACTTTGAATATTGACATTAATCATCCGTAAGTAAAAGGAGACTATAATGCCCATATATCACACTATAAGTAATACTGGAAAACACTTCTCATAAGTTTTAAACAAGTATAGACAACCTCGTCTTAGACTGCTTGCGATTGGGCGCATTTAGCGAACATGCGTTCACTGAACATAACAAACCGAACGGTCTGTTCTTTTAATTTCTCATATACAGTATTGGACAAATAGAGCGGCTCTGTAGGAACCAATAAAAATCCATATTTTAAATATTCAATATATTTTCAAACCTTATGGACATAAAATGAGTAATTCAAAAAAAGTATCGTACTAAATTTCACAAGTACTTATGTATTTGAATATAGACGTAAGTTGCGACAAAAATAGAGCGAAATACATAAAATAAATATATCATCACGGCATATTACCCATTGCTGGTTATGCCAATCTACTTTGTATATAGATTTCGGTAATGATGACATATTTGTTTACGAAGCGTCACCTCACGGGCACTCATTGATGGCGTGCAGAGTGCACCACACCACAGGAATCAATATTATGCCATTTAAAATTCGAAATATTTGACGTCGGTCGGGATCGAACCCAGTTCCCCAGATTTGCGACCAGACGCTCAGGCACGTGGCCACGAGGGCGGTTATGTATTTAAATTAATATAAAAAAAATGGCGGGAGGTATTGTGTTGACCACATTAAATTTTAATCAGTGGTTTCCAACAGATTTTCAATTGTATTCGGGGACTATTTGCGAGTCATAGGCGTACATTACACGATGAAGTTTTACTTTGCAAGTGACTTGAAAAGTGTCTTTATAAGTGACCTTACAAGTATATTTTACACGATCAAGTTTTACGTAAATTATAATATCCAATGTCACAAGTTAAATTATACCTACATAATACAAATAAAAAATATAAACACAAATGACATTTGACAGTCAAAACTTATAGGGACTCTCAAGAAAAAGTAGCGCATGTTCCATCATTGTGCTAGAGAGAAAACTTTTCAAGTACCTTGTATCTTTACAAATGACCTTACAAGTATATTTACATGATCAAGTTTTACGTAAATTCAATTATCCAAGTATCAAAAGTTAAGTTATACCATGAGGTATACCTACACGGGGATGCAAGTTAAATTGCAAAATGGGAAACAGCGATAGATCAATTCTCGTAGTTTGCCATACGGTCAACAGAGATCGCTACAAGAAATTAACATATATTTTTTATATTATTTTTCTCAATTGAAATAATATCAACAGTGTTTGTTTTAGTACACAAATATACATGTCTTCAACACAAGTCAATCACATACTAGGTATATGTAAGTAATCTTACTCTGTTCATGATAAAAACAAAGTAAATTTTTGGGTGGATCGAAAATATCTTTGGGATAGGTTAGATAACTATGTCGGTTAAAAGCTGAGTAACTCAACCAAATTTGCTTTTACATGTATGTTAAATTTCAGACTGATTTTCAAGGTATGTAGATAACATGTTATTCAGAGTTCATTTGGAAATTTACTACTTCCGATTTCCAGACTGAAGAACTTGATACATTTTATAAATTAAAAATTGACAGTGATATTTTCAAAACTAATGAATGTGTTCAACTTTGAAGAATTATGTTCGTGTTCTATTTAAGATACCTCGCCCTTTAACCTCAATACTGAAGAATATAGCCATGTCTAATCCTGTAATTATCATTCTTGTTCTAATAGTCACTCGAGTAGTCACTAGCAATATTGAAAATAATTCATTTAAAAATTAACATTTTTTCATTTTCCGAAAATTTATAATAATTGTACTAAATTTATTCAATATTGTCCATATTTATTATAAATGATATATTATACTTTAAGTGTTAATACTAATACTATGTAATTTTCGATGAATAAAATATGTTATAAAAATATAAACTTTTTTGTTATTTTAAATTTATGATTTTCTTTCGCTAAAAAAGTATTTTATATTTATTAGTGAAAGTAATAAGATGTACCTATAGTTCTTTTTTTTAAGATTTTAGTAAGGTGGATATAGGACTTATTTGACCTTGTTCTCTGATTGGTTCAAATAGCGACCAAGTCTACACATACGATTTTTAGTTTTCTATCTCAGTAATCTATATAT
This sequence comes from Harpalus rufipes, assembly GCA_951394225.1. NCBI lineage: Eukaryota > Metazoa > Arthropoda > Insecta > Coleoptera > Carabidae > Harpalus > Harpalus rufipes. Next base: position 26,362,473 of record OX596275.1, on the reverse strand, counting down.
TTGTCTCTCTCATTCACTTAAATTATTCATGTATTAGCGTACATTGATAGCATTTAGTGAAATGAGTGTATGTAATGTTACGCATAAATTATAACTACTGCGAACGTTAAATTAACTACTGCAAATACAGTATTCTTTAAAATATAATTTATTATGCTGTTTTACATTTAAAGTTAAAAAAAATTAATCAACTCGAAGTAAATTTTTGTTCGTACGCCAATGGCTGCCGTCTACTGTGTCGAGTGCATCATTTTGACTGCTCGCGTTTTTCTTTATATATCTTTTGAGTTTTTTTTGCATTTTATTCGTACTATTGTTGCCGTTCGATGTATTAATCTGTATTTTTCCATAGAAACAATAGTAAGAGTAGTATTCCTACTTTGTGCTCCGTAGTGAGATTTTATATCTTAACCATGGCTGATGAAGTTCCTGGTACGTCAAAAGGCCTACAGAAAATTTCACAGGGAAAACATGTTACACCCAGTTCCATAATATCACATAAAAGTCTCCTTTTTTTAAAGCTTACGACTTTAAAAGTCGACTTTAATTTCTTCTGTTCCATAATAGTTCGTAAAGAGTCTGCTAGATAAAGTGTCCTTTAATCAATTATTTGTTGGTTGACAAAACTGAAACAGCGTCATTTGTGTCAATAATTCAAAGTGACAAAATTTGAATTTGACAACGCTCTTTCATTAAACATGGAAATTCGGATCTCTGAGTTCCGAAGATCAATTAAGATTATTACAATTGATAGAAAAAAGCTGCTGACGTAGAAGTAGAAACTTGAGCCAGACGAGAACAAAATCGTAGCATGGAGGAAGATCATCAAAAGAAACAACGCCTATTAGACCTAGAAATTAAAATTAAGAAGGAAGAATTGAAAAATAAAATAATATTATAGTTTAATAAAGTTATTATATATTTGCTACGATTTATTCAAATGTCTTTTTCAACTACATTCATATTAGTCTAGTAAAATGCTCGCGAATAAGCAATCTTCTCATATTTCGTCCTAGGGCAGGTACAACGTTGTTATTTTGTACATTTTGCTCTGGTTCATCCTCATTTCGTTCCATATCTACAAACTAATAATTTGGGAAATAATCGTTCATTTCAATAGCAATGTTGTATAATACAGCTGTTGCTATAATTATATTCATTGTAGTATTCACATTCAATCGAGTACGATTGAATGTGATCATGTCATTAGGAGTACCTAATGACATGATCGGAAATCGTCTTTTCCACACGCCATACTGTCTTTCAAGAACATTTCGGGTTCTAATGATGGATTCGTTGTATAGATCTTCTGCTGCTGTTTGCGGTTGTTGTAATTTTGTCATCAGTTAAGGTTCGATCGAATATCCACTATCGCCAATTAACATGTAGTTTTCAAAACTTCAATTCTCAAACTGTCGCCTCAAATTACTGTTGTTAAAAATGGTCTGCTCATGATAAGATATTATAAAATATGTTTACAACTTACCTATTTGAATATAATATCATTGGTTCAATTCTTTCTAATAATGCTATAACAGTGGGTTTTGTTAATCTAAATCTGTTAAAAAAATTCTAAATCATCGGATTTGTTAATACAGTCCTCCATGTTTCTATATATTTTTGGTCTTCTTACAAAAATTAACATTTCGTCTTCTGATGAAGAGGTTGAACTAGTATCACTTTCCATATTTCACTTTTAGTTCCAATCTGTCAACGAAATTTTAGGCTACGTTTTCAAAAAAGCCTACGTTTACACGCATAAAGGACAAAATTCGGGACTTCACAATAAAGGAGACTTTTTTCTAAAGTGCTCTTTAAAAAACGATTATGGATCAGGATTTAAAGGAGACTTCTAATGATTATTGAACCGGGTGTTAGAAGTGGACAAAAATTAATAGTCTACAACACTTACTTGAGTCACAAGAACAAGGGGCATCAAAAACTCAAGCTGTAAAATTTACTGCAGCAGCTGTTGAAATACCCGATAGAACGATATTCAAAATAGTGGCTGAGATTTTAATTATTATTTATCTACAACAGTGCGCTAATATGAAATTAGTACACCAATTTGAGTGTCATTATGAGTTTCATAATAGCACTGAGTGTCATTATGAATTTCATAATGACACTCAGTGCTATTATGAAACTCATAATGACACTCAGTGCCATTAAATCACCCTTACGTATTAATAACGTAGGCTACGAATGAACATTTCAATGTTTCTCATTATGTCAAAAATTAAATAAAAAATATATTTTAAGATCAATTTAAACTGTTGTAGATAAAATATTGAAGGATACACATTTGATATAGCCTAATGAAACTTGCGTGATTAAAACACTCGGCTCATCGCCTCGTGATTTAACATCACAATGCTATATCAAACTTGTATCCTTAATATCTATTATATGCTTTTTTGGTCATAAGGTAATTTTTGTATTATAAATATGTTTCTAAATCTCTTTGTTACATGCATTTTTACAATAAATTTTATTATATAATAAATGTTTCGTTTTAATTATTACTCATTTGCTTATTTTAGTCCTAAGTTAATTTTTGTATAATAAATATGTTTGTAACTCTTTTTCTTACATGCATTTTTACAATAAATTTAAATATGTAATAAATGTTTACGTTCATAATGTAATTTTTGTATAATAAATATCTATGTAAATCTCTTTCTTTGTTCATGTGATTTTATGTGACAAATTTAAATATTCAATAAACATTTATGTTTAAAACATTTGCTTTTTTTGGTTTTCACAATTTATTTTTACCCATCATTTTAAATTACAAATTTTAATTGACTTCAGAAATTAATCAAATTAGTAGACTAATTTTATATTCAAATATAATTTTCCAAGTAACTAGATTTAAATTTAGCGCCAAATTTTCAAACTAAATTCATAGTTTGTTACAATGTAAATAAGGTTTCTAGTTACTGAAATCTTAAAAAAAATTAAGTATAGTACAATATTGAATGAATAGTATGAGAAATTTAAATTGAATTTTAGCGGTATATGTAGCTTGGTTCGCCATATGGCCAAGGGTCCGGGTGGCAATACTAGCGTTTCCAGTATCAAATCTTTGACCTTCGCTTCTTGTTAGAGCTTGTTAAATATCCATTATCCATTAGATATATACTGCTTATACCCCTATACCTCCAACAGAAAACAGCGAACTCGATGAAGGGAGGTTTCGAGACCTTCGTGACTGATGCGCAAGCGTGAGTCTGGAGGCGTGCTTCGCAAGCACGCGGTTTTTAAGTGGGAACAATGTAAATCTGAACGCAAGTATTTTAGAAAAATTGTAACAAATAGATTGCATATATACACTGAAAAACGGGCCACTCAAATTAACTTTTTTATTAATAATTATTATATTTTAATTTTCATAATATATATGTAAACTAGGCTTAGGGAACCACAAATCGTGGTATTTTGCATGATGGTAACGCTTCTGGTTTAACCGGAAGTGGAATTAACTTTCATATTTGGTATCTACGTAAAATTACGAATTCAACGATATGCTTGAAGTAAATTTTTATTGAAATTATAAATTACAAAATCGTAAAAGAAAATTATGAATAAATAACCTGTTAAGCCGTGATATCAGACACAATGTGAAAACAAATATTTATTGATTTATTATAAAACAAGTCTGCAATCTTTATTCCTAATAAAATAATTTTTTTCACGCAATAATTTTGTTTCGTGATGTAGCCTTATTTTCAGATAAATATTTGTTATAATTTTAATAATATAAATTTTGTGATTATCTAAGGGATTTTGAATTTTTATATGGTTTACATATGCAGTAGATATGAAAACATTCGATTCACACTCATATAATACGATTTGCTCCATAGATTTTATAATATTTTGTTTAGAAATACATTTTTTTGTATTTTGTTGCAGGTTTTTTTCTGCTGTATTACATATTAATGTAACATTTTTCGATGGATATATTAATTTTCTACGATTCTTAATTTAAATAGATAGTTTTGTTATATTTAAACTAAATACTGACTGCAAAAAGAATTTCAATATTTTTTACTATGTAACCACCTATATATGCAACCACGTCTTCTACGCAGGTACTCGTATTAAATAGCTGAAAAGTTAAGGGCTGTTCTCCCTTATACTGAAATATTTTAATATCAGTCCGCCGAGAGCTTCAGCCAATCATAACATTTGAAGGCCAAAGCATGCGCATTTAGTACCGACGGCTGCGAACAAAAAAAAAACAGAAATATATATTTCTAGTCTGACTTCATAGAGTTCGCTAAAATGACTGGTATCAGCAATATGTATCTAATAGGTATATGGAGTTACTGTTATGTGTATAACTACACAAATTGTCATTGAATTTACATCTTTTCAATTTTTCGTATATATCCATCAAGATTTCAACTACTTCTCTACTCCATTTTGCTATTTCTTCAGTTTAATCAATCATTTATAACACCACACTTGTACACATCAAAAATGTAAACACAAATGACATTTGACATTTACTTGATAGTCAAAACTTTTAGGGACTTTTAAGAAAAAGTAGCGTATGTTCCAGTTTTTCGTTAAAAGTTTTTCTTTAAAAGTCTATTCAACTATCTCTCTTGCACTCACATCATTGTGCGAGAGAGAACACTTTTCAAGTCACTTGAAAGGAAAAACTTCATCATGTAATGCACGCTTTATAAAGACACTTGAAGTCAATTGAAAGGTGACCTTGAAAGTATATTTACACGGTCAAGTTTTACGTGAATTCAAATATCCAAACCTACATAAATTGTCATTGAATTTACATCACGAACTTTTCATATATGTATATATCCATCAATATTTCAAATACTTCTCTACACCATTTTGCTATTTTTCAGCTTAATATCAAATCACTTATAACACCACACTTGTACACATAAAAAATATAAACCCAAATGATATTTGACAGTTACATGACAGTCGTTGAAAGTTTTTCATTAGAAGTCTATTCAACTGTCTCTTGCACTCAGAAAACTTTTCAAGTCATTTGAAAAGATAAACTTCATCGTGTAATGCACGCTATACTTTGGTTCACGAAAAATGACTATTCAAGGTCACTTGTTCGAAGAAAGAATGCACAGCACTTTATACAGTAGTAGTATACAGTAGTAGCTTAGCCACAGACAAACATAAATGTTTGTCTGTGGCTTATCAACATTTCATGTTAGAAAGAGAAATATTATTTGACGTATGTCTATGTAGTTTATGTTGTGTGACAGATATACGTAAATGGTGACATTACTTTCTAACACATTACACACTTTATACAGTAGTAGTATACAGTAGTAGCTTAGCCACAGACAAACATAAATGTTTGTCTGTGGCTTAGCAACATTTCATGTTAGAAAGAGAAATATTATTTGACGTATGTCTATGTAGTTTATGTTGTGTGACAGATATACGTAAATGGTGACATTACTTTCTAACACATTACAAATAATGACGTATGTTCTAGAGTTACAGATATCTAATTATCTACTACACTGCCCTCTGTCCTAATATTTACCTAGTGACGTTGACATTTTAATCAAATTATTATTCCATGTTTTTTGTCAAGTCTATGTTTTTGTGTTTTGCAAAAACATAGGCGAAGAGCATAAATCTTTGAGAAAGGCATTATTTAAAAAGAAACATAATTTTCAAATAAATTACACTTATTTTTTTCAGTTAAAATGTATCCATAAATATTTCATATTGCACGGCTATGTATACGAAATGTAGTGAAGTTATCTGCTAGTAATATTATACCATACGGTTAATTGACCTTGAATAGTAATCTTTCGTGAACCAAACTTTATAAATATATTTTTGAATCGGTTCATTAGGTACAAACTCCAAAATTGTATTGAGAACGGATTCTGCGGATCCCAATAGCGTCTAACAAAGCTATTACAGCATTCAAACGAGTTATTCGAGTGCTGTAATAGACTATACTTCATTTCACCTAAGAAAATAGTGGATGGCGCTTGAGAGCCGACCGTTTTTACATGCATTAAATAAATAATTTAAATTCGTGGAGCCCAACTTTGTCAATAAATATTTTTTTCTGTAAAAATGTACAGGACCTGAGTATTAAAAATTATAACAAAATATGGTTAAATATCACTTAATTCTGTAGATTTTATTTGATAATTAACAACTGACAGCTGATTTTTTTTTTCACCAACGCTATTTTCGTACGTGAAATGAAGTACAAACCCAAAATCATATTAGTTCGGCCGGCCCAATATTTTACTTTAATGACATTTCACTTTATTACAAAAAACTCAATAAATATTTTATTCTTACAAAAATTATATTATTACCGTAAAATATACAATTTCAGCTTAAATTAACAACAAAAAGAAAAGTAGTTTCGATAACAATTAGGTTTTAAATTAAATTAACTATAACATACAAATCAAAATAGTTCGGCCAGTTATAAATTTTGCACAAAGTAGGCGGTGCATGATTGAACTGTTGACAAAACAATTGATACATTGTTGAAGTCAAGGTGGACCAGGAGAAATCACATATACCCGCCATAATACACTACAGCGCCAAAAACACGGAATTAGAACGAACTAATTTATAACTACCGGTAAGGTAGAACGCGAAATAATATTTCATTTCATAGTGTTTTGTTTCTTTACCTTAGTTACAGTTTGGTTCACGAAAATGACTATTCGAGGTCATTTATGACTTTATGAGCCGTCTGATATAATATTACTTGCAGATAAATTCACTGCATCGGCGTGCAACATGAAATATTTATGGGCACATTTTACCTGAAAAACCATGTAATTTATTTGAAAATTGTTTCTTTTTAAATAATGCATTCTTCAAAGATTTATGTTCTTCACCTATGTTTTTGCAAAACCCAAAAACATAGACTTGACATAAACTATGGAATAATAATTTGATTTAAACGTCAGCGTCACTGGGTAAACATTCGCACAGAGGGCAGTGTAATAGATAATTAGATATCTGGAACTCTAAGACATGCGTCATTATTATTTGTGATGTGTTAGAAAGAAATGTCATCATTTACATATATCTGCCACACAACATAAATTACATAGACATACGTTAAATAATCTTTCTCTCTATAACATAAAATGTTGCTAATTAATAACTAAAACTAATACAATTACCCCTTAACCTTAAAATAATAAAACAAGCTAAAAGCTAAATACGTATTTCGAGAACTAAGTTCTCATCATCAGTAGAACAAATTTAAGGTCTAACAACTCTGTTAGAGTTGTTAGACCTCTGGCATGGTTTACATGTTGAGTAATCTTAACTACTCTGCTTAAATTTGTTCTACTGATGATGAGAACTTAGTTCTCGAAATACGTATTTAGCTTTTAGCTTATGTTATTATTTTAAGGTTTAGAGGTAATTGTATTAGTTTTAGTTATAATTTAACCTTAGACTTCTCCTATTATTATAATTGCTAATTAATGTTGTGTAGTGCCCCGGTATAGGAGATAGTAATCTCTTCAGGGTGATGTGTGTATGTCAGTGTAATTGTTTGTTTCAGTGTAATGATGGTTGAGATTTAGACAGTCTTATATTCTCGGTTATTGACGCCTTCGAGCTTTCACTTAGTGAACAGTGATGGCTCTCTGAGTGGTGAAGTAGCGCTCTACAGCAACTAACTGTGTTGTACCTACCGACAGAGGGAAACCGGAGTACCCGGAGAAAAACCCTCCTACCGACTGCTATTTATAGCATATAAAGTCTGGAACGATGGGGAATCGATCCGACGATCTTAGTGATGCCGGTCGAGCAGCATAGCCACAAGTACACCACGTCGGCTGTTGCTAAGCTACTGCCATATAAAGTGCTATGTATTCTTTCTTAGAACAAATGACCTTGAATAGTCATTTTTCGTGAACAAACTATACCTTGTTTTGTATATAATTTGTCACTGAATTTTAATTTTTGTTCTTTTTGGGATATAGATATGAGGTAAGTTATTAATAATTATTATTTGGAGGTACAATGCATTATTTATTTATTCATTTGCAGATGCCATTGAAATACTATATAAAATCATGGGTCTTATTAAATAAAACAGTACGGTTTTCAAACCCAAGAAAGCATAGTGCGCAATTGCAGACATGTATTGTTGCAATCGGCCCTGTTTAGCATGTGTATAGCTAAAATTTATGGAGAGACGCAGAATACGAGGGTGGGTCAATAAGTACCTGTGTTAGAAATGAAGGCGCAAGTTTTTTCACAATTTTTGTTTTTATATTTTGACATAATCTCCTTTCAGGGCGATACACTTTTCCCAACGTCCCTGCCATTTATAACCCCTCCAAAATATATGATTTTTTAAACCCGCAAAATAGGCTTCTGTCGCGGCGATGACATCCTCATTTCAGCTGAATTTTTTTCCCGCGAGCCACGTTTTCATGTTAGGGAACAGAAAAAAACCGCAGAGAACCAGGTCGGGTAAGTACGGTGGGTGCGGCAACAGTTCGTACCGCAATTCATGCAGTTTGGCCGCGAGTGAGCAGGGGCATTGTCGTGGTGGAACAGAACTTTTTTCTTTGCTAAATAGGGCCGTGTCTCCTTTAATTTCTCGTTGAATCGATCCAACAAGTCACTGTAATACTTTCCCGTGATCGTGCGTCCTTTTTCCAAAAAGTTCATAAGGATTATTCCCTTCGAATCCCAAAAAATCGTGGCCATGACCTTTCCAGTCGATGGGACCGTCTTTGCCTTTTTCGTAGCAGGTTCACCCGGGAAAGTCCATTGTTTTGACTGTTGCTTGGTCTCTCGCGTATAGTGATGGATCCAGGTTTCATCGACGGTGACGACTCGACGCGTAAACTCCTGTGGATTTCGCTTAAAGAGGTCCAAACTCTGCTTCGACATTGTCTTCCGTATTTGCTTGTTGTCCACCGTAAGCAATTGCGGCACCCACCGGACCGACAGCTTTCTCATGCCTAACTTATCATGTAAAATATTAAATGCCGATCCATGCGACACGCCAACAGCCCCTGCTATTTCGCACACTTTCATTCGGCGATCAGCGAGAATCATAACGTGGACCTTTTCAACGATTTCCTCAGTAACCACGTCTGCCGGGCGTCCTGGGCGCTCCTCATCAAAAACAGATGTACGGCCGAGTTTAAATTGATTAAACCAATATCTCACAGTTGTCATTGATGGTGAAAGGTCCCCATAAACAGCATCCAGCTTCTCTTTTATTTCTTCGCAAGTTTTTCCTTCCAAAAATAAAAAGCGAATTACGGACCGATATTGTTCTATTTTCCATTTTATTTAATAACACCAAACACGCTTAATACAAATGACTGTCAAATCAGAACTAACCTATGAATCAGTCTGAAATTATGTACGGCGACGTTTGAAAGATGGCAGTACTTGGTGGTAATGCCACCGCCCCTCAACAACGCCATCTGTTTTCAAACACAGGTACTTATTGACCCACCCTCGTATGTATGATCCATTTTGAAGAAAAATCTGGATAAGGTCCTTTAGCCTCTGATGAACTGAGTTACGTAAATCTTCTTATCTACACTCGAAGATTGTTGCATAAAACTACATTTGCACCTCTGGAGTACAACTGAGGCACATACGCGGGAAGTGATGCCACGATTGATGAAATGATTATTTTAATTTATGAGAAAATACGAATCAGTGGATAATAAAATATAATCCGTTAAATAAGTGACCTCCATCTCAAAATATGCTTTCAATGAACTTAAGTATTTATTTAAAATCATTTATTTATTTGTAATTACTAATGTTTAAAAGTATTGTATTATATTTTATGTAAATAAATTTACATGCATTTAAATACTTTGTATTAATTTTAAAATTATTTGAAAAATTAAATTTTAAATATAAAATATGAACGACAGCGCTCTAAAAGGGATTGCGGAATCGGAACAAACTACATCAGACCTCGTTGCCATGCGGTGGTATCCTAGCATTGAATGCTCACTCCTGTTGTATATCCTACTTGTTATATAGATATTATTTGTCTTCGATAAGTACTTTGTATTACAAGTTACAACCATTATTACTTGGCTTCCCTCTGAATATAGTAGTTAGTAATACTTGGTAGTGATGTATTCTTTTGTTTACCGACTTTTGCTATACGGAACAAATACAATAAGGAAAAGTGACTTCGTATGCCTTTGCTAATATAGGCTGCGGTTGTTTGTTGTACTAGTTCCATAGAAATCTACAGAGTGGTGCGGCAGTCAGGGCCCTATCTATCAGATTTAAGCTGCATAGAATTGTATATTCTAGTCATTATTATTTTTAAAGAGAATTACGTTAGGAAAAAGTCTTTATGTTTCGAATAACATTGACAACAAATAACGTGATTTGTGAAAAACGGAAAAATCTTATGTGCGTTATGCAGAAAAAATATATTATTTACACAATTAGGCGTAAATGGCACTTTATTGACTCTGACGTTTATAATGATACTCTTTCTAGCCCTAGGGCCGGAAAGTGCATTTTTCCGCCCGGTCATCAATAAACAATATATAAAATAAATACAATACATTACATTTGATTAATATTTAATGTTATATTAGAATTAATACAATTCTCAATTTTAACACCCTCAACGAAAGTCATATTTTGTGTACTATCACTTTGACCGCCCGTCTTGCAACATTCAGTTTCAGTTAGTAACACTTTTTTGGCGATTTCAATTTTATTATTTACAGAGTCTTCAACGTAACTCTCAGCAATTTTAGATGACTGCCATCCTCCATGGCGTTTCAAAGTTAATATATCACCTCCTTTATCAGCAAGTAGCGTTTCTGATGTTCGCCTGAAGCAATGACCAGTATAAGTTTCAGCTTCAGGAAGTTGAAAATAACGCGCTATTATCATGGGGAATGAGTTGAATATTTTTTTCCAACTGGTTGCGTTGACATGTTTTGGTCGCAAATTGGCTGATTTCCAATAAATTTTTACATAATTTAATGAATTTTCCTCGTCATTTATTACTTTGAATTTTCTGTCGGTGTTTAGAAACAAAAACGTTTCTTTTCGTTTTATTATTAAAACGTTTCCTGCATCTTCTATATCTAAAATAAGTAACATGCATAATTCTTCCCTTCGAAGTGCTCCTGCCACTCCCAGAATTAAAGTTCCCTTTAAACAAAAAAAAAATTAGAAAACGAAGAAATGTAACAAATCAAATTCTCAATTCGATCATTAAACATGTTCAATCTGGCGCTTCTTTTATAAACTTGTTTATTTCGTCTCTATAAAGAATTTTAGATTTCTTCAAATTGAAACCATTAGAATTTCTTTTCAAGAACGCAATAGTTTTGGAAATGTATTGATCAGAATGTTCTTATTAATTGCGAGACTCCATAGAGTAGCAGGTTTATAAATAAATATAATTATAAATATTTTTCTGATCGCACTATTTTAAAAATTCTTTATAGGCCTTTTCATATAAAATTTTGGACTTCTGTGGAAGTAAATCTTGCACTGCTCTTTTTGCAGCATTTTCACTATTTCCACTAGTATGTGCATATTTCGTTGAAATCAACGACTTTTATATTTTTCATTTCGTTGTTTCTGATTTTGTTTTATTACCGCAGCAATTGATTAAAAGAACGGCCAACTAGGCTTCTAATTTGATTTGAAACGTTATTTTTGCATATAATAAATTAAGAAAATATTAAAACAGAATTAATTTGGTTGTGCAATAAACATTGTATGTATTACGGGCAAAATGTTCCTGGCCCTCGGCGCATTTAAAACCCTCCGCTTCACGTCGGGCTTTAAATATTACTCCTCGGGCCAGATTCTATATTATTTCGCCCTTAATACATAAATAACTATTTCTATAGGTACACATCTTTTTTTAATACGAACAAAATATCACTTTTCCTTATTTGGTGCACTTCACAAATAGCTATTATACGAGTACATACATGGTGTTTGGCGTAAGTCCGGCACCACGAATATTTCGTTTATTTTGAGAGATACAAAAAAATGTTAATAAACAAAGTTAAACTAGACAAAGGGGCTCATAAGATGATCATAGCAGAAATTTTGTATCACTTCCGGTTTTAGCGGAAATGGGTACAACTTTAAATCTAGCATAGGGAATCTGTATTTTTATATATTTTTTCAGAATGTACATAAAATTTGCTTCACAATTATACCAAATTATCATAGTTTATTGCATAGCCTACTTCAATATTGTAAAATTATTTCTGATTTTTAATATAATTTTTCTCGAAATAATTGTTATACAACCCCATATCATATTTATATCGTTGAAATCAGAAAAAAATTCTCTATCTAATGGACAAAAAATTTATATAGGTTGCCATTTAAAAAAATATAATTTTATTCTACCGTTTGAGAACCACTGGTTGAATTTTTTATTTATTATTCCTCATAAATTAAGCCCTTTTTCCTGGTAATTTTTTGTATATAACATTTTTCTCTAAAGTCATTAGTTCGCCCAAAAAAGCGCTGGTTGTTTTAAAGGAAACACCCTGTATAATTATATATAAATTATATAATGTTCTTTATTTTGTTTTAAAAATTTATATAAATATGGAGATATAGTTGTCATAATAGATTGAAAAATCAAAATATCTTTGAAAATGCATGCGTGAGCGCGACCCTTGCAAGACTCACAGCAATTCGTTATGCACACTGTATGCAGCAGCGCGACAGTGGTGTAGATGACGTCATCCACGAAACAAGCTTTATCTCAGTAACTAAGGCAAGGAGCAAGATTTGGTTTCGACTATGTTTGTCTAATTATAATATAGTTTTGATTCATGAAAAGTCGATTTTTAACTTGCCAATTCTTTTAACAAAATTTATCTACGCCCGTGCCAGTGAGTTAAGAACAACGTAGCGCAAATTAAGTATTTCATTACATTACCACACTCATTTTTAAAAGCATATAATTGTTTGTTATAAACTGTACAAATTGTAAAAATGCTTTTAAGAACATGTGTATAATTTAATAAATTTTAAACAAATTTTGTAGTAAAATTGTCGAACAATTAGATAAAATACAATTTAACGTGTAAAAACTTTTATTTTGGAATTATAAATAACCATTTACTTATAGTGTGACAATGCATAAAATAATAAAAAAAAACTGACCATTTTTAAATTATTTTTTTACTATTATTATTTTTAGATTGGCTCAAACTGTAAGAGTATTATTTAGTCTTGCGATTTACTTATCATATGCTTTGCAAGCATATCCTGTAACAGAAATATTATGGGAGCAATACATTTACAAATATATGGAAACAAGCAGTCATAAATTGATGTGGGATTACGCAGTAAGAACTATTATTGTGCTGGGATCATGTAAGAATATATAAGATAGCCTATATTATAGCATATTTCAAGATATATGTATGTTTATATTATCTTATTTCATAAAATGAAATCACTTTTTCGATCGTAAATTTATATTATTTAAATATACAGGGTGTTCAATTGAAGTGTTTCACTATTGCTATCTCGAGAATCGTAAGAGATACGAAGTCGGTTAAATTAGCAAACAATTTCTATATTATAAGAGTATTAAAATGAGCATTACAAAAATTATTTTCAATCAGTGGTTCTCAAAATACAGAATTCAAATTTTTAATTTTAAATGAGAACCTACTTTTTTTATTCATCTATTCGATTCAGCATTTTTTCTGAATACAACGATATAAAATGTTTATACCCTTACATAACGAAAAAAACGAGAAAAATGCAAAAGAAAAATTATTATTTTCATCAGACTGCCATGACAAAAACATAATGAATATTTTGTTTTCATCATTGTTTGGGCGATTTAGATACTTTCAAAAATATTATAAAAATTGTTCAAAATTATTGCCATGCTGTTTTATACATAATTCCAGCATTCTGAACATATTACTTCTTACTTTTCTTAAATTTCGGCCGTCTATGTGGGAAATAATATTGTCGATTGAATTTTTTAAATGCTGAATATCTGGATAAATAGTTTTGTAGACTTCATCTTTAACATAACCCCATAAAAAAAGTCCAGGGGATTAAGGTCTGGTGATCTTGCGGGCCACGGAATAGAACCATAAGTACCAATCCACCGATTTGGAAACCGTTCGTTTAGGTAATCCCTAACTTGACGCGATGTGTGAGCTGGTGCACCATCTTGCTGGAAATAAATGTTTCCCAACTCAGCTACTGGTATGTCTTCCAAAATAATACCCAGCATATTTTGAATTAAATTCAGGTATCTGTTACCACTCAATGTACCTTCGTACATGTGTACGTAAATATTATCACTGAAAATGGCACACCAAACATTTATATTAAGTTTTCGCTGAAAACTTCTCTCTCGTACAACAGCAGGATTTTCTCGGCTCTAGTAGTGTGTGTTTTTTTTCTATTTGACATACCATTATTAGAAAAATTGGCTTCGTCAGTCCAAATAATTGATTTTAAGATATCTGGATCCTCATTTATCAATAAATTACAAAATTCTAATCTTCGTTCACGATCACCAAGATGTCAATGGTGAATTTTAATCATTTTGAATGGTCTGTATTTATGTTTCTTTAAAATCCTATGGCTCGTGCCCACACTTAAATTACACTCAGCGGCAGCCATTCTAACTGAAGCTGTTGGATTAGCTTCAAAATATGCTAATATATTTATCTCAGCTCCTTGATTTTGTACGCTAACTCGCTTCGATACGAGTGCATCCGTATTAGCGCGCAGTGCTAATTCTAATTTTCTAAAATACTGACGACAAGGAACTCGCCGCTCAGGATAACGTTCCCTATACATATTCTTTGCAGCAAGAGTATTTTTCAGAGATAATATGAAAACTTCGTACATATCAATTTTTCTTCGTGCGTAAAATTCAATTTTAACACAAAAGAAAACAAGAAAATTCATAAACGAACTACTTTGACATGTGATACAAAACAAAATATTCAATTGTTTTTGTCATGGCACTGATTACATGTAGAAATAAATATGAAAATAATAATTTTTCTTTTGCATTTTTCTTGTTTTTTTCGTGATGTAAGGGTATAAACATTTTATACCGTTGTATTCAGAAAAAAATGCTGAATGGAATAGGTACTTATGGTCCTATTCCGTGGCCCGCAAGATCACCAGACCTTAATCCCCTGGACTTTTTTATGGGGTTATGTTAAAGATGAAGTCTACAAAACTATTTATCCAGATATTCAGCATTTAAAAAATTCAATCGACAATATTATTTCCCACATAGACGGCCGAAATTTAAGAAAAGTAAGAAGTAATATGTTCAGAAGGCTGGAATTATGTATAAATCAGCATGGCAATAATTTTGAACAATTTTTATATTTTTTTTTAAAGTATCTAAATCGCCCAAACAATGAAGTAAACAAAATATTCATTTGTTTTTGTCATGGCAGTCTGATTACATATAGAAATAAATATGAAAATAATAATTTTTCTTTTGCATTTTTCTCGTTTTCTTCGTTATGTAAGGGTATAAACATTTTATATCGTTGTATTCAGAAAAAATGCTGAATCGAATGAATAGATGAATAAAAAAAGTAGGTTTTCATTTAAAATTAAAAAGTTGAATTCTGTATTTGGAGAACCACTGGTTGAAAATAATTTTTGTAATGCACATTTTAATAGTCTTATAATATAGAAATTGTTTGCTAATTTAAGCGACTTCGTATCTCTTACGATTCTCGAGATAGCAATAGTGAAACACTTCAATTGAACACTCTGTATAACCACTCTCTATCCTCTCGTATTTTCAAGTACATATGTGGGTGGATTGAAAAATTTGTGGCCTAACAAAAAAGTAGTTCATCATTTTTATTTGCATTATTTTTCAACATAATCCTTTTTTAAGGGTGTACTGTAGACAGAAAAAGTGTTGAAAAATACTGAATAAGTTTTCTCAAAAATACAATAAGTGGGCATAATTGGAAAAATCTGTTTTGTATTTTTCGAAAGTATACACTTGTAGCTCGAGAGCAGAGATGAGATTATTATAAATTTTCTCTTCGTTTTTGAGATTTTAAATAAATAAAGCAGTAAAAAAATTTTCAGCCCCATTTTTCTATTAATAGGGGAATGATTTTATAAATTATCTTATCGGTGCGCTGTAGAGGATGGTTTTCTGAATCGATTTATATTAAATAAAACTTAATTATTTTATTAGTTATTGCACATTAAAGGAAAAGAAAATTGAAAATTTTTTCACCGTCAGATGTCGCTGGTAGTGGTACGCTGCATTTTAGTGGAACAAGTAACAAGTATCCCCCTTTCCCCTCAACTCTTTTTGTTGACCCATTCCCCAGCATGAGGTTCAGGATTTAAACTGTTTTTCAGTCCGGTTTAAATCATGAACATAGCTCAAATTTGACATGAACTTGAACCGCCAACATTTCTAGCTTAAGTTTTGAATTTTTGGTTCAGTGGAATGTTTTGACAGTAATTTTATAATTATTTTGCCATCTTGTTGGTTTATGTTCGCAGAGTTTGATATAAGGCAACTGAAAGATGTTTAGAAAAAGTATTTGTATTAAATAACTTTATTACAGTTTACAGATTTACTATATTAATTACAACAGAACTGACATCTTACATATTGTAAGGTTTTTTTTTATATGGGCGAAGTGTAAACATAAGAGAGATATTATTAGTTAAAATAATACGTTTATTAAACGATAAATAATTAAGATTAAATATTAAAAAGATGATAAAAGTAACTAACATTATGATAAACAAATATTAACACTAATTTAAAGACTAAGAATATTATAAGACACTTAAACACTTTTTTGTTTTTTTTTATTTATTTAAACAATTAACACTACTATTTATGTCACTAAATACATTTATGTTCACTTCTTGTCGACTCTTTGTTTATATCACCAACTATTCACGACGCTTATTTATATCAGACTTCTTAACTCGTTAATTCTATATCACAGACTGTCTTCGCTGGCTTTGGCGACGGGTTTATATACCCGGCGACTTTTGTTCTAGAAACGACTAGAACACTCGCGAGATAAAAACAGCGTGCACAATAGATCACGTCATCGCAGAACATGTCTGTTACGCGCGTACATTCGGGCGCGACACAGCGGCGCCTGCTATGGCGCGGCGGAGGCGAGGACTACGGAGCGGCGGAGGCGGCGACGTTATACTGCCCCGTCCTTAAGACTGTTTCGTCCCGGAACAGTTCGTGATGACGAAATCTGCATGTACTACCCTTGGTGCATTTCGATTTCTTAAAGAAGTGACAGCCGATGGTCCGCTCGATTTCTTCCTTACAATCCTCCAATCCAAACCGTCTAGACCACAACCTAACTTCGATACCGCTAGCTTCAAAATGTCATTCTAAAGTAATGATCCCTCAAATCGCACAGCGAGTTCCATAGGCTGTGATACGACGGCTTCTGGTACGAGCGTGGTTTTGTAACAAGGTAGTAGATGTACCGCTGATGGTCTGCATTGCTATCTCTCAATCGTAGCGTTTTCCCAACAGATGGACGTTGGTTTGGCCATATCTCGCCTTAAAGACTGAAGCTATGCCGCGGGACATCTTTAAGTCTTCTGATACGCAGTGGCCGAGGAAATAATCTAAAGACACGGTGAACAGATCTCGGTGTTCTTCTTTTGTCACGCCGTTGCGCCCAAAGGAATAGTTCTCCATGAAATCTTCAAAAGTCGGTTCTTGATCTATGATTCGACGAACTGTTACTCCATTATGGTCTTCGTGGTTGTCTCCGGCAAAAGGGGCTAGCCTATTAAAGTGTACCACTTTCGGCTTCCCGGTAGATCGTTTCTTAATTCTATATACCACGTCGTTTATTCTTTTGACTACCTCATAGGGGCCCTCCCAATTCTTTTGCAGCTTCAGTGTTAAACCGCGGCGCCTTTGTGGGTTGTAAAGCCACACTAAATCCCCAGGTTGATATCCACCTTTTTCGGCTTTGATGTCATACCGGTCATTCATTGGGTCGCTGGCAGTTTGAATGTTCGTACGGACTTGTTCATGAATGTCATTCATTCTTCTCCGTAAGCCCGTAACGTAGTCTTCTCCGGCCAGGTCTTCCCCAGGTTTGCTGCCGAACACCAAGTCGCATGGTAAACGCAACTCACGTCCAAATAAGATGTTCGCAGGAGTTTGCCCTGTTGTTTCATGCACGGATGAACGATAAGCCATCAGGAACAGATGAAGATGTCGGTCCCAGTCTCTTTGGTGGTTGGAGACAACCTTCGACAAATGTCGGTTGATTGTTCTGTTCATTCGTTCAACCATGCCATCAGACTGCGGATGCAATGCGGTTGTCCTCGTTTTATTAATTCCTAATATCTTACAGATATTTTGGAAAACGGCAGACTCAAAATCTCTTCCCTGGTCGGAGTGAAGTTCACGTGGTACACCAAATCGACATATACAAGTTACCACAGCCCAGACAGCTGAATTGCATTTCCCATGTTGACACTTGACACTTTATTTCCCTTTTGTATAAAACTGGAATATTTTATTTCATGTAGTTAGTCAGAGACAAATATCATTGTAATAAACATAATAAACGACATTTTGTAACTCACGTAAATAAAATTGTTTTTTAAAAACCCTTCTTCGAATCTACAAAATACAACTGGCGCAGTCGGAACGGATTATTTTCGGGCGAATTTCCGCGCATAGTGAAATCCTCTTTCGTATCAACGATTGCCCGAAAAACCAGAAGGAAGAAAGAAACAAGAAGAAAGGAAAAAGTCCCAGTACGAGTCCAAGTTCAACACATCTACGAGAGAACATCGTGACGTGCAGAACCAGACCCTGACGAATACAGAGCTGACCCCAGGAGTCGATACTACCCATGGACAGAGTAATTCTTCTATTGTGAGTAACACATGTCACATAATTATCAATACCACTCAGACTCAGATTCTGACCCCGATATAATAAATACTACCAAAGAATCCTCTGACTCAGAACCCGAATTTCCATTTGAAATTACTTTTAGCCCCAATCTAAATAAAACTACTAAAATAAAAATGGCACCACCAGTACAAACGCAGCAAGCAGTACTTGTACCCCCTTCAAAATTAGAAAAATATTATTTAGATATGGTACTTGAATTTTATGGCGACAGTAAATTGTTAGCCAGATTCATTGAAATCTGCGAAAAATTAATGAACAAATTCTATAATTTGGTTGACACGACAGATTTTCAGAATGAATTCTTAATGTCAAGCATACTCGCTAAAATAAAAGGCGATGCCGCTATTAACATTGCTAGCACCACAGTTGAAAAGTGGGAAGACTTAAAACAAGCACTATTAAATGCGTATTCTGATAAACGCGATTTGTATACCTTAAACATCGAAATGACAGAATTACGACAAGGAAATGAAACAGCATTTGATTTTTATAATCGTATTCAGCACTTTCTAAATTTACAAATTTCATATATCAATAATCATGTTTCCGAAGCCGATAGAGCTGTTTTAATTAGCTATTTTCAAAATTATTCTCTTAGAATATTACTTCGTGGACTCAAAGAGCCATTAGGAAATCTTATGAGAACCAAAGACCCGAAAGATTTGAATAGCGCACTAAACATGTTAACAAATGATTTTCAAATAGAAACTCATAGCCGTACACATGCACATACACAATTCAATTATAACACTCATCACACTCAACAACCCAAACAAAAACAAGCTACCCATACCCAATATACAGGGTGTTAATACTAAGTCGTTACACCCGAAAATGGTAGATAGAACTCATTAAAACAAACAACTTTTCTTAGCTCAAATTTTTGATTTGGAGCCCCAGTTCATAGTTATTGGCGTTCTCTTATTTTTCGAAAAATCGCCATAACTCCCTTATTTTAAGGAATATTTAAAAAGTACAAAAACTTTCAGCATTTGCTTTCGGTTCTCTAAAACACTTGTATTTACAATTATTTTCTATTTCATCAAATAACAAAATGGCGACCAATCAAAAATTTCAAAACAAGATATTTTGAAAACCACCTCATCGATTTTCGAAAATAAAACATTTTTAAAATCCATAAACTTTCTACTACAATATTTGTCTGAAACATTTTTTTCTATCTGGCCAAAAAAAAAAAAGTTTTTGTTCACTTACTTGGCTTGCATAAGTATTAACAAACTAAAAAAAGCATTTAAAACGAAGTAGCTTCTGAAAACAATGAAACAAAAAAGAGATTAGATTTGAAAAATACTCAAAAACAAGTTACTTCAAATTTAGCGTACGTGTATGCCCTATCGGATCTGATCTACCTATTGCTTACGCTAGCAGAACGCTCAATAGCACTGAACAAAATTACAGTACAACGGAAAAGGAATTATTAGCCGTAATATGGGCAACCAAATATTTTAGGACATACCTTTACGGAAGAAAATTCAAAATTATAACAGACCATAAGCCATTACAGTATTTACACTCATTAAAAGAACCCCATTCCAAATTAATGCGTTGGAGACTCAAACTCGAGGAATATGATTACAAAGTAATTCACAAAAAAGGATCCCTGAATACAAATGCAGATGCGCTCTCACGCATCGAACTAAATGTAAACTCAGTAGATTCAGACTTCCAAAATCTCTTCGACCTCATAGAAAATTTCAATGATAACTATAACCCCGACGACACCCAATCTTTAATAGCTCAACCAGACGAAGACGAACAGAAAGATCCCGAAACCGACCAAACCATTCATTCAAATCCCGAGAATCCCATAATTGGTATAACAATTACTGAATCACCAGTAAATTTCGGCAAAAACCAAATTTTTATAACTCAAGTAAAACACTCTCCATCCAAACCAAAAATTAAGAAATTTCATGTTGACAAAATGAGAATCTACCTTCAAATATCAGAAATAAACTTTGAAAACGAGATTGTTAAACTCATTAAAGAATACATTCAACCACGTGTTAAATACTATTTATATTTTGAAAGTCCCATTTACGAACAATTTAGTAACGTTCTACAAAAATACTTTAAAAACTCAGAAATTATGTTTATCTAAAGTAACTCAAAATTAATAAACGTAGAAGAAGATGATGAAATCTCACAAGTCATTACAAACTATCATGAAGGTAAAACGAACCACCGCGGAATTAACGAAGTTCACACACAAATCAAAAAGCGATACTATTGGCCAAATCAACTAAAAACTATCACAGACTTTGTAAATAAATGCGAAATCTGTTTGGCAGCGAAATACGAAAGAAATCCTATAAAACCCAAGCTTAATATTACCCCTACTCCTAATAAACCTTTAGACATTATACACATAGACACACTCACCCTAGAAAATACAAAATTCCTCACCATCATTGACGCATTTTCCAAATATGCACAAGCATATAAAGTGAACTCTACCAACGCTATCGAAATCTCAAACAAATTAACACAATTTTTCTCTCATCACGGAATACCAAGATTAATTATTTCAGACAACGGACTTGAATTTAAAAATAATGTTGTTAAAGAACTACTAGCCCTTCACAAAATTGAAATACACTTTATTTGTTCTCAAAACCCAAACTCAAATGGTTTAGTTGAACGTTTTCACTCCACGTTAATAGAACACATCCGTTTATTTAACTTGCAAGACAATTTCAAAAATGAATTAATAGAAGACAAATTTAACTATGCAATTCTGGCATACAACAACACAAACCATAGCACTACCAATCTAAAACCTATCGAAATTATTAACGGTCATCTTGAAACAAATTCCCCACTTGACATAGAACTAGAAAAACAAATAACACAAGAGTATATCCAAAAACATAAAGAAAAGACCAAACAAATGTACAAAAATATTAATAACAAATTACAAATGGATAAAACTAAAACAATTACAAAACTGAATGAAACACGAGAAGAACTTCCCGAAATACACGAAACAGTATATGTTCACAACAAACAGAAAGTAAACAAAACAAAAAAATCAAAATTTAAGAAAAAAAAAATTCAAACAATTAATGAAAATTTAAAAACCGCGGAAATTGATACCGAAAACAACGATAAGAAACAATGTAAAATTCACCTTGCAAACATAAAAAGACCTCGCAAAATAATTAACAAATATCCCGCAATTCCAGGTCCCCTCTACCTCCCGTACTCATACGGAATAGATATCAAGGACATCACCCTTAACCCAGGACTATTGACTATTAACCTCGGACATGCAAAGCTGCAAAGAACTCAACATACTTTTGTACATTTTTACGACTTACAACCTCTCAAGATACAATATGAAAATCTCAATAAACAATACGCAAATCTCATACACACAATAAACACGGACAATATATCCACTACAGACTACGAAAATAACAACAAAATCGTAGAATACATAAAAAGTAATATTAACGAAAAATTTAATCATTTTTCTACACACTCTAGAACTAGACGAGCTATATTTAACGGCTTAGAGTTGTAAAATCTATAACAGGAAATTTAGACGCCGAAGATGATAAGAGATACAACAAAATTCTAAATCACTTACAGGAAAATCAGTTCAAATTAAATAATCAAATCAAACATCAGTACTCTGTAAGTCACCAAATGATAGAATATTTTAACAAAACACTATCAGGGAAAACGAAAATATTTTAAAATTAAAAATTGAACAACTTATGCACATTGCTATCGCTGGAGACAATAATAATAAAAAATTATTAATTAAAGACATTTATAACCAATTAAACACCCTGTACACATTGACCTTCAATACTCTTCAAGATATTGAAAACTCTCTAACTTTTTGTAAACTTCATACTTGCATCCAAGCTTCATTAAGTCATACGACCTCTATGAAGAATTAAACAAAATCTCAAAATTCTATAATGACAAATTACCACTCGAAGTAAATTCAGGAAATCTTTTAGAAATCGAAAAATTAATTTCTGTTAATTGCAAATTGCAAACTAACAAAATTGTATACTTCATAGAAATCCCTATAAATTATGATACCCAGTTTGAACTTATCCACCTAATTCCAACCCCTACAAAAAACAATTCCGACTTTGTTACTATCATTCCCAATAACGAGTATATTCTGAAATCTGAGGATGGTCATTTAAGATCTTTATATGATATGTGCACTCGCAATAAAGAAAACATTTATCAATGTCCCAATAAAATTAGGGAAATCACGGAAGATTCCTGTGAAAAGAACTTTATTCTACAAAACAACATCAAAAATTGCCACTTCATTAAATTAAATATAAAGAAAAATCACATCGAATACATCGAAGAAATTAACCAATATTTAGCAATTTTTCCAAACTCTGAACATTTGCAAGCCAAATGTAATCAAAGCGACAGCATAAGCGACGTACAAGGCATACTTTTAATTAAAGAAGACGAATGTAAACTCCAAATCCAAAACAAAAATTTACTCTTCAAACAAGGCACATTTGGCAAATCCTTAGTAATCGAAAATTTCGAAATTAATTACAACATAACAAAAATCCCAAAAATGGCTATCGAACTAAATTCTATCAACGAATTAAAACCAATAAACACGTTCGATGACACTTTGTACTATAATGATCAAATTAAAGCAGAAGATATCAACTACCCATTGTGTGCACTGTACATAATTTTCATCATCGGTGCCATCATCACCGCTGCAGTCTACTTCTGAAAGACGTTCCTCAAACACAAGAGAAGAGAACAACCCAAGGCCGAAGACATTGAACTTCAACCGCGAACTTCATCCCCTAGGACGGCGCTGAAGCTCCCCGATGAAGCCCAATTCTAGCGAAGGAGGAGTTACCACAGCCCAGACAGCTGAATTACATTTCCCATGTTGACACTTGACACTTTATTTCCCTTTTGTATAAAACTGGAATATTTTATTTCATGTAGTTAGTCAGAGACAAATATCATTGTAATAAACATAATAAACGATATTTTGTAACTCACGTAAATAAAATTGTTTTTTAAAAACCCTTCTTCGAATCTACAAAATATAACTTACATTTCACTAAAGTTTCAGCGACCGTGGTGGCTTCCTGGTTGGGTAATGGATAGGCTTCAATTCATTTGGTGAAGTAGTCCATGACAACCACGATGTATTTATTTTCGTCTTCGCTTTCTAGAAATGGTCCGGCCTCGTCAATCGCAATACGCTAAAGTGGACTGCCCACGTTGTATTGACGCACTGGAGCCGTTTATGCGGACCGTTGCTTCCAGCGCAAATCACATATTTCTTGCACCAGTCTTTAATGTCTTTCTTGCAGTTAACCCAGTAAAATCGCCGACGCAATCTTTCTAAAGTTTTGTTGACTCCAAAATGACATCCTTCAGATCCGTCATGGATCTTTTTCAATACGTCTGGTACTCTACTGTTAGGAATAACCAACTGAATTCTCTTCTCACTTCCATCGACATTTTCTACCACTCGTTTTAAGAGGCCAGTCACCATGGAGTCCCATTGCACCCAGTACGGTTTTTTCACACTGTGACAGTGGTACAACGTCTTATCATATTGGTTTGCTGTCTTCTGCTTTCCATTCCAATAAAATTTTCAAAGTCGGGTCATTTTCTTGGTCCTTACGTAGTCCATCGGGCCACCAACTATCGTCGACTACTGTTATTCTGGCGACGGTGGACTGTTTCTCTTCAAGTCGACTACAATGTTTGCAGTCATCTTGGCAAGGCCTTCTGGACAATGCATCGGCATTACGATGGCTGGTACCCGTCCTATGATCGATTTTGAAATCGTATTCCTGTAGTCTTTCAATCCATCTAGCCACCTGACCGTCAGGATTCTTGAATTGTAGCAGCCATTTTAATGCAGCATGGTCAGTTATAATCAAAAATATTTTTCCGTACAAATATTTGTAGAAATGTTCCACAGATTTCACGACTGCCAAGTGTTCTTTTCTGGTCACACAGTAATTCCTTTCTGGTTTTGACAAGGTCTTACTAAAGTAGGCAATAACCTTCTCATCCCCATCTTGTATCTGGGAAAGAACGCCACCAATTCCGACGTTGCTGGCATCTGTGTCTAGTACGAACTCTCCTTCAGGTAAAGGATAACTCAAGACGGGTACGCTTGTCAAAGCATGTTTTAGTTCTTTAAATGCAACTGTACAGTCCATTTCCCAGATAAATCTTCTTCCTTCTTCAGTAAGCCTTGTCAGTGGCTTGGCTATGTTGGCAAATCCAGGTACATATCGTCGATAATAGGTACACAAACCAAGAAAACTTCTAAGTTCGTGTTTGTCCCTAGGTGCTGGCCAGTCTAACAGCCTTTATCTTCTCCTGGTCAACTGCAATACCCCTACCAGAAACCATGTGTCCAAGGTAATGAACTTCTCTTTGAAACAGGTGACATTTCTTCGGGCTAAGTTTCAGGTTGGCCTTCCTCAATCTCTGGAAAACCTCTTCCAAATTCTTCATGTGGTCCTCGAATGTCTAACCTACCACAATAATATCGTCTAAGTACACTAAACAGATTTTCCAAGATAGCCCAGTCAATAATGTTTCCATGAGTCGTTCAAACGTTGCAGGAGCATTGCAGAGCCCGAACGGCATTACGGTAAATTTCCAGAGTCCTGTACCAATGGTGAAGGCTGTCTTCTCCTTGTCTTTTGGATCCAAATCTACTTGCCAGTAGCCGCTCTTTAGATCCAAAGTGGAGAAAATCTTTGAGCCAGCCAAAGTGTCTAATGTGTCGTCTATTCGAGGTAGCGGGTAGCTATCCTTCTTCGTCACGTTGTTAAGTTGACGATAATCGACGCAAAATCGTGTAGAGCCATCCTTCTTCTTCACTAACACCACTGGTGAAGCCCAAGGACTGCTTGAAAGTTCAATCACACCTTCTATCTTCATGTCTTCAATAATTCTTTCAGCTTCCTCACGCTTCGCCAATGGCAGTCTTCCTGCTGGTTGACGAATGGGTCTTGCGTCTCCGGTGTCTATTTTATGATAAACTATATCAGTTCTCCCTTTTCTTGTCAAATTGGAACACATCTTGAAAATTTCCAATTAGATTCTTTGCCTTGGTTCTCTGGTCGGCGGTCAATTCTTGAAAGGATGTTGATATTTGGTTGATTAAAGTATCCGGAACTTCTTGAAATGTGTTTCCATTGGCTTTTACAGTTCGAATAATCGAGGATACTGCCAAGCATTCCCCTACAATTATTCCTCTTTTAAGAACAACTGGATAATAATTTGTTCATTATTCGAACTGGAATTACCTGGCTGGCTTTGACCAGTGATTTCCCGACAACTCCAGTGCCAGTTTTGGCATCATCATTCCTGGGCTCAAGCATAGCAATACTTCCCTCACAAAAACGACCATCTAAATGTGCTTCCAGGATAGTTTCACTTCGTTCTGGGAGAGTAACGTCTTTGACTATTAGTACACGCACAGCCTTTTCGTCTCGTGGATTTAATACGAGTTCTTCTTCATTGACCATCATCACTCCCTTCTTCAGGTCAAGCTTAAAACCGTGCTTTGTCATTGCGTCCATACCGAGTATTAATTCATCTTCAACTTCAGCTACGATGTTTAAATGAGGTTTTTCTAATAGTAATGGTGACATCTACTTCTCCTAATGCGTTAGCTTGTTCTCCCGTTGCTGTGCGTAATCGCCACTTAATTGCTTGAAGATGCGTCTTGCCAGTTTTCCTTATCAAGTCGGGTCTAATTATAGTTTTTGTCGCACCCGTATCGAATAGCATTTTCAGTAGCCTTCCGTTAATAGAGCCATCCACATAGATGCTATTGGCTTTATGATGAAGAGATGCGAGATAACTGATGGATTGTGGAGCTACTAGATTAGGGGTCGACAGTTGCCCCTTCGCATCATCCCGACTTAGTTTTCCGACTCCATTTCTTCCTTTGTCGATTCCGTCTTCTTTTGCATTTTTCTGCAAAGTCTTTGCGGATGACCCAGTTCACCGCAGTTCCAACAGCGGAGTTTCTTTCTTCCAGCAAACATTTCATTTTCAATTCGCGTAACCCCTCATCTAAATCTTCCGTGTTTTCATTTCTCTCAGCATCAATATGTCGCACACGCGATTGGTTACGTGGTTCTTTGGAACTCTGATACTGGTTTCTCAGTTGCGTCAGGTACACCTGCTGCAGATGCGCATTGCCATACCACATATCTAACCGCTGGACTAGTTGGCTGTAGTCTTCCTGTTCTTCTTCCTTCAGCATTTGAATGATGTCGCTGGCTTCTCCGCGCAACGAGACAGTCAACGCTGTAGCCTTCTCCTGAACGTCCAGTTAATTGCTTTCGCGGCCACTTCAAATTGTTTTAAATAATTCGGCCAAGAAGATTTTCCATCAAATTCCGGTGTTTTTATGTGCATTTTTGAAGTAGTATCAGATTTTACTACTTTCCTTTCTTCTAGTAGTCCTGCCTTTGCTACATCGGAATTTGACATTGACGACGATGTAATTTTAGTGAATTTTTCTCGTAGTTTCTTCTAATTTATTTTCTAATGTTCTAGAATTTTTCTTCTGCTTGTTTCGAACTCTTCTCCAATTTTTGTTCTAATGTTCTGGAACTTTCTTCCGATTTTCTAGAACCTTCTATTAATTTTTGTTCTAATTCTTTTAACTGTTTACCAATGTCGGATACGTCACCCGGAATTTCGAATAAGTAATCTTCAGCATTTTCACCAGCATCGATTAATGCTTGCCGCAGACAAGATTGTAGAACGCTTTTCAATCCTGTCGTATCTAATTTTCGTTCTTCCAGTTCTTTCTTGAGATCACTTACTTTTAATTACTTAATTTTACTTGTTTAGTCGTCATTTTATTTATTTTTATTTACATTTCACAATTTATTAACAACCCCACACCTGACACCAATTGTAACTTTTTTTATATGGGTGTAGTGTAAACATAAGAGAGATATTATTAGTTAAAATAATACGTTTATTAAACGATAAATAATAAAAATAAAATAAATAAATAAATATTTCATCACGGCATATTACCCATTGCTGGATGTGCCAATCTGCTTCATACGCAGATGTCGGTAATGATGGAATATTTGTACCGTGCGGGCGCTTACCAGGCGTCACCTCACGGGCACTCATTGCTGGCGTGGAGAGTGCGCCACAGGGGTCAATTTTGTGCCATTAAAATACGATGTAATTTTTGGCGTCGGTCGGGATCGAACCCGGGTCCCCTAGATTCGCGACCAGACACTCAGGCACACGGCCACGAGACCCCGATAAATAATAAAATAATTAATATAATAAATATTAAAAAGATAATTAAAAGATAATAAATTTAACTAACACTATGATAAACAAATATTAACTAATTTAAAGACTAAGAATATTATAATACACTTAAACACTAAGATTATTTATTTCAACAATTAACACTACTATTTATGTCACTAATTACATTTATGTTCACTTCTTGTCGACTGTTTGTTTATGTCACCAACTATTCACGACGCATATTTATATCAGACTTCTTTACTCGTTACTTCTATATCACAAACTGTCTTCGATGGCTTTGGCGACGGGTTTATATACCCGGCGACTTTTGTTCTAGAAACGACTAGAACACTCGCGAGATAAAAACAGCCTGCACAATAGATCACGTCATCGCAACAAGTTCGAACATGTCTGTTACGCGCGGACATTCGGGCGCGACACAACGGCGCCTGCCATGGCGCGGCGGCGGCGAGGGCTACGGAGCGTCGGTGGCGACGACGTTACAATATATATGTTTCCGCAGCAACGTACAAGTCACATACATTTTTTTTTCCTATTTATTTTTTAATGTATTCAAAAATATGTGTTTAGTGTTCAGCATATGCTTTTGTAAATTATTCCAAATTGTTCCCTTAATTTGACAAATTGTGCTTTGTGTAATCCCTTGGTTAGGATATCTTTATTTTGAATGTATTCGACTTCTATCTTCTTCTATCATTAAATAGCTCTCTAATAAAATTATATTTAACGTCAATATGCTTTAATCGTCGATTTTCCAATTTTTTAAGCAGATGTATGCAGTATTGGTTATCCTCATATATTTTGATTAGTTTGTGAATTTCCACTATCATGTCAAACAAAATATTTCTCACCCATATTGCTTCAGTTGTTCCTGTTGTCAAAGCTACATACGCTGCCTTATTTGATGACAGTGAGACACAAATTTGTCACTTCGTCGTCCAACTTACTGTTTTTCCATAGACCTTGATGGTATAACCTGACGTAGACTTCCAGTCTTCTCTTCTCTTTAACCCTTTCCAGAGTATCTCAGTTTGAACATGTTGATATCGACTGAAGAAGTTCACAGCAGCGCTGAGATCCGATCTTGTTCCGAGCATCAAGTACATGAGGCATCCGAGTAGTTCGCGGTATGGTTTGTCTATTTCTGTATTTTCTGATGTACCTATCTCAGGTTTTGCTTCTATAGGTGTTGAAGTAGGTTTACAGTTTTCTAAAACATTCTTAATGTAAAGTGGTTGGCTAAGAAACATAGTTCCGTTTTTCCTGGTGATGTTGATCCCAAGAAAACTTTCTGGTTTTCCTAAATCTTTCGTTGGAAATCTTTTCTTGAGCTGTGATTTCAATTCCTCAACGTCATCCTAAGTACTTCCAGCTACAAGAATGTCGTCTACATAGAGGAACAAGTATATTCTATTTCCTTTGATTACTCCATTATGAAGACATCTATCTACCTATGATTTAAACCTAAGGTCTTGACAAATTCGTCAAATACTTGATTCCAGGCCCTTGGTGCCTGCTTAAGTCCATACAATGTCTTCTCAAGTTTGCAGACAAAATCTCCTTTATTTTCTATTCCCTTGGGTATTTTCATATAAATTTCCTCCTTTAGTTGTTCTTGTAAAAATTCATTTCTAACGTCCAATTGATTTAAAAAAAGGTCCTTTTCATTGGCTATACTCAGAAGTATTCGATGTGTTTCTAGTCTGCCTATAGGAGCATAAGTTTCTTTGTAACCGAAACCCTTCTTTTGTGAACGTCCTTTTATGAGAAGTCTGGCTTTATATTTCTCTGCCTCGCCATTTTTATTCCTTTTAATTTTAAAAACCCAGCGACTGTTTAACAGTTTCCTGTTCTTAGGTAGTTCTGCAAATGTCCATGTATTATTTCAATATAAAGCATTTAACTCTTCCTAGATGGCATTCTTCCACTCTTGTTCATCTTCACGACCTTTGATATCTTCAAAATTTTCCGAAATATCATCCACGTAGCATTCTGCATTTAATGAAAATGTTGCGTATTCTTCAATATAGTAGCTTGGTCTTCTTCTTTCTCTCGTACTTCTGCGTGGTAGCTCTTCTTCTAGTTCTTTTTTATATTCCAAATTCTCTTCCTCAGTTCCAACATTATCATTTTATCTTCTTTTTTATTTTCTTCTTGAAGATTACTATTTCCAGTCCAATACTCGCTAAATGTTTCGTCTAAATTGAATTTTTTTCTAGAAATACTACATTTTTTCGAAAAATAATTTTCCTGTATTCTGGACACCAAATCCTGTATCCGTTAGGACAATATCTAGTAAAATAACACTTCAAGAATTTTGATTCCAATTTCCCTTGCCTCAATTCTTTTGATTTCAGTAAATACGCTATACAACCAAATACCCTTAGTTTTTCCAGGTCTGGTCTTCTGCCGTACCAAGCAGTTGCAGGAATATCACCGTCGAGTGCCGTTGTTGGGCTCCTATTAATAATGGAAACCGCCGTTCTAACAGCTTCACTCCAAAATGATTTTTTTAAACTGCAATCTAGAATGAGACGTCTGGCCTTTTTCATGATGGTACGATTCATCCTTTCAGCGACCCCATTCTGTTCAGGAGTGTACCTTATGGTGTATTGGAATACGATACCATTTTCTTCAAAATATTCCTTAATATCTCTGGAGATGTATTCACGCCCGTTGTCACACCTAAACCTGCTGACTTTTACATTAAAGTGACTTGAGGCCATTTGAACAAAAAGCTTAAAGTATCGAAGCACTTCCGTTTTACTTTCCAGCATATAAGCAGCAGTAAAATGTGTGATGTCGTCGATAAACGTCAATACATACCTTTTATCGTCATAGGAGATTGGTGTCATATGTCCCATCAGATCTCTATGAATTATTTCCAACGATCTTTTTGCTCTACTCCAGGTTTTATCGTGTGGTAACTTAGTTTGCTTACCTTCAATACATTTCTCGCATGGTACTTTTGTTTCTTCAAATTTTATTCCGTTTACTTTATCCTTTAATTTTAAAATATTTTCAAAATTTAGATGTCCCAATCTTTTGTGCCAAAGATCTAGATTCTCTGTTAGTAAATATTTAGAAAGAGAGACTTTTAAAGAAATTCAGTACATAAAGTTCCGTACTATCTCTATAAGCAATGGCAACTATTTTATTATCTTTCTGAATACGACCTTCATCATTTGCAAATATATCTTTAAGTCCACTCATTTCCAATTTCTTGAGTGATAGTAAATTATTGTCTAGTTCTGAAACCGAAAGCACATCTTATATTTTAATGTTAACTTCTTTATCTTGGGTTTCACAGCAAACGTCCAAGTCCCCAATTTCGTTGGCTTGCATGAATGTTCCGGATTTTGCTACTTTTATACTAATCGGTTTTTTCAAAATTCTTTTATTCAGAATATCTACACCTGCATTTACTTGTTGCGCCCGAATCCTTAATTTCTCTTCTTGATTCATTAGTTGATGCCGAAAAACAAAAATATTTTTCTTGCGAAGAGTTATCTTCCGTTTGCATTGGCGCTACGTTGGCTGAAGAATTTTTAATTTGCTTTTGTGGAATTATCGCTTCGCATTGCACGCGAAAATGTCCTATTTTGCCACATCTGTAACAAGAGAATTTTTTCGGGGTAAATTTCCTTCAATCATTTCTTCCTGCACCTGTTGTTGATAAATGGTCTCTTCCAGCGGTTTGAGAGAAGAAGACTACAGATGATTTTGAGTCAAACTTAGATGTCCCGTTTCCAGATTTCCGCTTAGTCTCTTCATCTAGTATTCTACTTTTAACAAAACTCATTGTTAACTGTTCTGTTAAGTGTTACCAGTGCTGTTACTACAATATCATATTCATTAGGCATAGTTAATAAAAGGTGACAAACGATATAAGTTTCTTCCAGTTTAGCTCCAGTACATTTTAATTCCCGTAGAAGTTTATCAAATTGTAGAAAATAATTGATCATAGTTTCTCGATTTGCATCGTATTTCATCGTTAGAAGTTTTTTCCACAAATACAATTGACCGGCCATACCTCTCCTTTCGAAAATAGTTGCTAAAGAATTCCATAAAATGTGTGCATCATCTTTTTCTTTAGCATATTCCGGGTGGCTGTCTGTGATTCTTCGTATAAATTGCGACATGCATTTCCTATCGCTTTTCCTCAGTTCTTTCAGTTGCACCTCCTTTTCAGTACGTACCTGTTTAGTGTCGTCTTCGTTGAATTCCACCATACTTGTGTATGATTGTTCCACAAATTTTTGTAAATTGAGCTCATCTAGGAGCGTTTCCATTCTAAACTTCCAGTTATTATAATTCGTTCCATCGAAGAGCGGAATACGGTACTTTTCGATTTCGAGTGATATTTTTTTGAAATTTACTTAGGCTCATAATTTTCCTTTTAATTTTTCTTTCATCAAGAACCTGGGCCCATAACCTGTTCGGTAGAGTTCGAAAAAAAAGCAACTGAAAGATGTTTAGAAAAAGTATTTGTATTAAATATCTTTATTACAGTTCATAGATTTACTATATTAAGTACAACAGAACTGAAATAGTCATCTTTCAGGAACCAAACTATAATTCACTATCAATATTACCTGTACAGCCTAAAAAACAAAAGCCATTGCTTTTTTGGGGGGTGTTGGGACTGTTGTTTTGATTCAGCCTGATAATGGTGAGACCATGTCTCATCGTTATCCAGGAACATACCGGGATCAGTTACATATCGGAGCAGCAAGTCGAACGATGTCTGGAAACGATCTACCGTCAAATCAGAAGCAGATAAACCTTGCAGAAATTTGTCTCATTCGTAACTCATTGGCCATATTGTTTAAAACTCGTTCAAATGATTTCCACAGCCTCTGCTATTTCTCGAATCTTGATTCACTGATCTGCCATAACCATATCGTGAATCAAATTTGATTTCTTCCCTAGTAACAAGTGCATGCTTTTACACCACGTTTAAATTCAGCTATCAACTTCTTTATAATTCTGTTCTCAAAGAATAGGGGTTTCCAAGTTTTTTTTTATTATTATTTTTAATATGTTAATCTATACATAAAAATATTAGACCCATATTTTGTATTTTCGCCAAAAATGTTTCTAATAAGACAAAAAAAAATTCAATAAATGAGGACCGAGAAAATCGGCGGCGCGTGTGACGTTATCTACGTAATAACATACGTTTATAAAGCTTAGTGAGACGGATATATGAAAAACGCGCTGCGTACGTCGTTTCTTATCACATCGAAACCAGCGCGAACATGGCGAAGGCGTGGCTTGCTCGTTCGAACAGTCATTAGTCAATGTCAATAGCATTTGCCAGTGCCCACACGTCACAAACATGGCGGATACTGAATTTTATGCGTTCGATTTAAATGTATTCAAGTTTCATTTTGACATTACGGTAATAAAAATCAGAAAACTAACGATTATATTCATCTTAATATTACTTATACATGATGAAAATTGATTTCCAATAAGTATTTTTTTTAAAGCCATAGACTTTGAAACCTATTTGCCATGTCTTCATGAATTTGATTCTGCGTTAAGTTCTTTTTATGCAGGTCAAATACTTGAACAAAAATTAACGGTGTTTTACTTTTTCCATTTTTAAAAAAGTCAATGCTTACTTTAATTCAAAAAGTGCCAATAAGTCAGAAATTAGCGAATTAACGTAAACTTCACAGATACATTAATAACAATTTACATAACGTCACAAAAAAATGTACGTGTCGTGCTGCCATGTTTTTGTTAGGCCGCTAACTTTTCAATCTACCCTCGAAATTAGAAAAATAAATAAATATATCGCTACAGCTTAATATCCAATTTGATTTAAATTCATATATTTCGATATTGATGGTTTATCTGTACCGTTTCAATGTTTTCGTGGAGAGGATATCACAGAGGTCGCGTTTTGACCTAATTTGAAAATAGGAAGTAATTTTCAAATTGACTTTGGTCCAATTCTCATTCTAGTCTAATTAATACACACACCGGCGAAATAATTAAGGAAATACAAAAATAATTATATGTGTATAACAAGGATATAAAAGTGATCTTTATAGCCGTATCTGAAGTTTTAGCCGAGATGATTGATTCATGTCACTTGTAGAGTGCTGTGCTGTCATCGTGACAACTGCTTACTGTCAAAATATATTATAATCTAAAAATGAAAATAAAATTGCAGTAAAAAATTTAAAGGTGTCCGATCAAGGTCATCTGTATCATGAAAGAATTAACAAATTGCCATACATTTGTCTCTGTCATTGGCAAAAACTATAAGCTTGTGCGATAAGGATCGATATAACACGCTTGTCTTTCAAAAATTCATATTGTTTCTTTAGGATATTCCATGTTAAAACAATGCTCGTTATTGACAATACTTTCGCTGTAACGTAAGTTTATTTATGAATTCAGATATATTACCTTGATTCATAGCCGTACGAATAACGTTATTTTGTCAGTGTCAATAATTAGTTTGTTGAGCAAGAAAATGAGCGATAGCGACTCAGCTTAAAATTTATGAAACTACATGTAATACAACACTATAGTATTCTCACATAAAAGTGGCATTATGCAATAATGTTTCATTTATAGGTAGTTCAATTCGCTCTATAATCTGTGAGACACCAACTAGGAAACTATATTTTCCTACATAAAAAAACACACATGAAGACATGGCCGTTATTCTAGCCCTTTTTCGATAGTTATCTTTTGACATTATTGATAAATCACGTAAATCAACACAAAACACAAAAATGCAAAAATAAAACTGAACAGTTACGACATATGGCGCCTTGTGAATATATCTTTAACCTGTGTGGCAAAAAAACTACTTCAAGAATCATACAATTTTATTGTGCAATAGGGATGCGCACGATATATCGATGTTTTGGAAACATCGACATTTCGCTTTCGGTGTTCGATGTTTACCTCGATTTTATTTTTTTCGATAACATCGGTCAACATCGATGTTTTCTGTTGATGTTTTTAAAAATATATTTTTAAGATGCGGATATATCTTCAGAAATCACACAATGTCTTCAGTGCCCTCTGTGGAAATTTGATGCTGTGGGAAAACATTGGGCGTTCAGCCCACTTTGGCCAAAATAGCCATAAAATATTTGAGTGTAGTCGCTACATCAGTGCCCTCGGAAAGGCTATTTTCTATAGAGGGAGTCATTTTAACACAGCAACATAATAAATTAAAAGGAAAGCGATTGTCAAAATTATTATTTTTACATAGTTGCGATTCGGAGTTATTTTGATTTTTGTATAGTATGTTATGTACCTATATTTTTGTTTTACTATTCATAAAATATGGAAGCTTATTTTTTAGTATATAATTATTATTTTCATATTGTAATTTATATTATATTTTTTCTATTTTATTATTTAAATTTTTATGTTTAAAGAATAAGTCGATGATAAGAACATTTTTTTCAAAAAAATCGATG
Source organism: Harpalus rufipes (assembly GCA_951394225.1). Classification (NCBI taxonomy): domain Eukaryota; kingdom Metazoa; phylum Arthropoda; class Insecta; order Coleoptera; family Carabidae; genus Harpalus; species Harpalus rufipes. Next base: position 26,326,722 of record OX596275.1, on the reverse strand, counting down.
TTTCAAAATATCGATCTTTTTGATCAGATATTTTTACAATGTAGCAGCCCCTTGTATAAAATGTAAATTTCTTTTGCGCTATAGTTTTTTGCTCATTGTTGCTGTATACGTTAATTTTTTTGCTGTTTACCAAAAAAAATTATAAACAAAAACAATAGTAGGTACCTGGTCACTTCACGCAGCAGACCCCTTGTATAAAATGTAAAGTTTTTTTACGCTATATTTTTTTGCTAATTTTTGCTGTATATATCAAATTGTTTGATGTTTACCAAAAAAAAGTTATAAAAAAACAAGACCTGCTATATATTATGCAATATTAATTTAGACTAGTGACATCTCGTGCTATTTTTAGGTGCAATGATGGGCTTCAGATGTTATCTAGGCATTTGTTATTTGTTGTATGTGTACAATTAACAACATAAACATAAAAACCAGAGGGTTTAATGAATGTATAGCCTTTTTTATGTTTCCCTAAATTTGCCAGTGTGTGTAAGTGTAGGGGAATCTTTCTTAAAAAGGAGACCTCTCCCCAACGTTAGTAAAGATACATCAATCTACTATATCTTGAAAAATACCACAATATAAATCGCAAGATTATTTTCTCCGAATATAATTTACTAATAATTATGTGTTTCAGTTGTACTGGCAATAGCAATTCCAAGACTAGGATTATTCATATCTCTATTTGGAGCATTTTGCTTGTCTCTTTTAGGAGTAGTGTTCCCACCTTTTATAGACATATGTATACGATGGCCAGATAATTTTGGGAAAGCAAAATGTATTTTGGTACGCGACATATGTTTAATGATTTTTGGTTTCATTGGTTGGATCTTTGGAACTTATTGTTCAATTGAAGCAATCGTTCAATCATTTTTGTAGAAACCGCATTCTGTTTATAATAAAACATTGTTAAGAATTTTGGACAATATTTCTTAGATTGTAGTGATAAATAAACAAATACAGAATGTACCACAACTTCGGGTACAAACTTTAAGACCATATCGTGCTGACTAAAATGAGTAAATAAAATTCAATAAACAATAGTTATAAGGCAATGAAAAATGAGTTTTTACGGGGTTTACCTCTGCTATCTCAACCTCGATTAAATCAAAATCAAAAAATTGTACAGATGTCTGATCAAGGTCATTTGTATCATGAACGAATTAACAAATTGGTATACATTTATCTCTCTCATTTGCAAAAACTACAATCATGTGCGATAAGGATGGATATAACACGGTTGTCTTTCAAAAATTCATATTGTTTCGACTAAGGAAATTTTAAAACAATGCTCATTATTGACAATACTGTCACTGTAACGTAAGTTTATTTATTCTTCTTCTCGCTCGTAGCTCCCGAGTGGAGCAAGAGGCGCCTTAACGGCGTTTCTTCGCTTAATCCCTGTTTTGACGGTGCGTTGCTAGCCACACGCATCGGGGTTGTATCCTGTTGTATACTTCTTTTTCTTAGTCCGGTTTGTTTTCTGTTGTGAAGTCATTTACTAGTTTTTTCCACGCTGTTTTGTCTTTAGCTTTGATTTTGATTTCATTCCATGACATGCCCTTGACTTTTAGTTCTCTATTTAGGTTTCGCTTCCATGTATCATTTGGTTTTCCAACATTCCGTTTTCCCGTGTTGTCATAGCTTAGTGCTTGTTTAGGGTAGGGTATATTCCAAAAATAAAATATAAAAACCGAAACCACGGTTCTGGTTACGGACTGGTTGCAGTCACGTGACTATTTTTAATGAAACACTTCGGTTTCATTTGGTTCTCAAAAGTATAACATAACCTCTAAACCTAGATCATATGATAGTAGCGGACAATGAACGAAAACGTTTTATTTATGAATTTATTACTTTTAACAAGTAGTGATGAAAGCAGTGATGATGAAGAAATAAAGCAATTAGTTACACAGTTATTAACGTCTATAAAAAGTAAGTTAAAAATCATTAATCTTGTGAAATACCTATTATATTATTGAATTATTGTTTGTTTTTGTTAGGGAAGAGACCTAGGATAGAAGAATACGTTGAAAATGTGATTCATAATTACAGTGACGAGGTATTTCGATCACATTTCCGGATGAATCGAAACACTTTTTATTTTTTATTAAATTTCGTTGGAGGCAATTTAGCATCTCCCGTTTTCTTTAGAGGTCGACCAAAAAAAGAAGCCGAATTACAGCTTCTGCTTGCAATTTGGTATTTTGCAACACCCGATTCTTATAGGTAAATTAATATAGATTTATAAAAAAATTGTTTTTTAAAAAATGATAATTTTTAGATCAATTTGTGATAGATTTGACGTTGGTGTTGCAACAGGTTGGAGGATTATAAGACGAGTGTCCAATATTTTAGTTACTAAAGCAAAATACTTTATAAAGTGGCCCAATGCAAATTACGCTGAAGCTGTAAAAGGAGGATTTAGAAGAATGTCGGGGTTTCCTGATGTTATTGGTAAATACATTTCTGCTTGATATCTGTAATTTGTATTATTAATATTTATATTTTAAGGAACTATCGATGGGTCTTATATACCCATACCAGAACCCAAGGAATTCGGCACTTCTTACATCTGCAGGCAGGCCCGGCAGATAATGTGGGTACAGTGGGTAGTTGTACCCACTGGAGATACTCCGAGTGGGGAAAGTACCCACTCGCTAACATCGACGACATTGTACAATTTTATGTCGACGATTTTGACAAGGAACGGTTGTTGAGCGACCGAGACATGTTCCTGGAACTTGTGAAAAGGCAACAGGCATCGGCGAAAAACTTGGGGGAAGTTGTCCAGTTTTTGAAAAAAATGTGAATGGGCAAGAGGGCTTGTTCCCGAGTTCGTGCGTTTTGTTCGCCTGCTTGTCACGATACCCGACCCGGGTTCGAACGAACGCAGTTTTTCGGCTTTGCGGCGGCTCAAAATGTACATGCGATCAACGATGTCGCAAGATCGGCTTAACAGCATCGCGATACTCCACGTATACCGCGATTTGACGGACAAACTGAATCTGCAGCAACTGTTAAATATTTTTATATCTAAAAATGCGAAGCGTAGCGCTGTTTTAGCTTTGCAAAAATAAGCCAACAAGACTGTTCAATGTATATATTTAAAAAATGCAAAGCGCCGCGTAGTTTTTACTTTGAAAAAATAAATTACGATTAAAATGTTTGAATACAATTATGTTTCGTATTTTTCTCTTCAAATACATTTTCGGTGGGTGGAAGGGGGAGTTGGAACCCCCCACCCAGGTCAACTACCCACTCGGATTCAACACCAACTGCCGGGCCTGTCTGCAGGAAAGGCTTTCCAGCAATGATACTACAAGCCGTTTGTGACCATAGATTATTATTTACACATTGCTATATAGGCGAAGTTGGAGCCACACATGATGCCAAAGTATTAAGAAACAGTGAAATCTGGACTTATATGAATGAACAGGCTGAAAATTTCTTTCCGAATAACACCCATCTATTAGGTGATAAAGCATATCCCTGCATGAAGCAGTTGATACCACCTTACAAAGATAACGGCCATTTGACTGATAGGCAAAAGAATTTCAGTTATAAACTCTCAGTGGTTAGAAGCACAATTGAAAGAGCTCTGTGTCTTTTAAAGCAAAGATTTAGATGTTTGAAGTATCTGAATATGAAAAGGGTGGAAGATATGCCAAATATTATACTTGCGTGTTGTGTTCTACATAATATTTGTATCCAACAAGATGATATTATTGAATTTGATAACGAACATATTAATGACAATGAAGATGGTATAAATGTTAATGAACATGAAATAATGTTGAAGCCCGAAATAAAAGGGATGAAATTTGTATAGCCATTGCATAGTTTTATTTCTTATTTAATACAAAAATAACATAAATTTTACATATTGTATACATAAAAAATGTATGTAAAATAAAAATATATTCTTTATACAGTCGACTCTCTCTAAATCGAATTCGTAAGGGGTATTTGAATTTGTTCGAATTAGAGAGACTAAAAGAAAATGAAATGAACATTTGTATAAATTACATAGAATATATATATGAAATAGAAAAAAAAGTTTATTCTGTTAATATGTACATATAACGGAAAAATAAAAATGTAATACATACAATTACAGAGGCTTGAAGAAATTTGAAATTTTTGTTTGTTTTAATATTTTGTTGTAAGCTTGTTTTTCAAAGTACGCTTCTAGTTTTTGGAAGTTTTTGAAGATTGTATCTAATTTCGATTTATAGAGAGTCGAATTTCATTGAAAATGATGACAAATGCCCAAAATTTAATTCGATTAAAGGAAAGTTCGAATTAAAAAAATTCGATTTAAAGAATAATTTTTACATATACAAGTATATACAGTTGTACGTGTCAGAAAAATAATTCGATTTAGAGAAAAATTCAAATAAGAGAGAGTTTGGATTAGAGAGAGTCGACTGTATAACAAAAATCACATTCCTTATAAAATAACAGTTGCATTAATAAAATTTAAAAAGTTTTGTCGTACAATAAATTTTTAAATTTTATTGATGAAACTGATTAATCAGCCTTAAATTATCATCTTAGTTTGTTCATAAAACTTTTAATTATCATTTTTCCTTTGTACATACGTTTGGAACCATGCAAACATTTTTTCTTTTTGTTGCATGCTTTCTGCGTGTCTGCGTGCACGATTTTCTTCCATGTTGTTTAGAAGAGTTATTAATTCCGAGGAATCTTCAGCCTTACGTTTTTTTTTTTTTTGTACTTTAGTTTTTCAATATCCTCACAATTTTACATCGAGGTGCATGTAGATGAGGAGGAAGGGCCAGGACTGGAAACATCTTTAATACAACTTTTAGCTAATCCTGTACTGGATAGCGTAAACACCGGATTTATTGTAGGATTTTTGAAAAAAAATATCATGCAGAAGCTTAAAAAAATAAATATAAATGTAGCATATTACCCAAAATGTATCAGTAAATATTTACCTCAAAATATTCCCATTTTTTTTGTCGTTACCAGTACTATTATTATGTTTCAATATTTTTTCGTACATTTTTTTTAAATTCCTCCATTTCTCATCACATTTGGTACAATTTTTTTCAATATTGTATTCCGCCAATTCATTGCTTATTAATGTCCATACCTGTTTGTTGTTGTATTGGGGGGAATCAAATTTATTTTTGTGTTTTTTTATATAATTCTATTAATAATTTTATCGCCTTGTCCGACCATTTTCCATTGTCTGTTGTCTCTATTGCGTCTGACTTTCCATTATTATTTGTCTCCGTCATACTTCTGTCGGTTCTGAGAAATTCGCCCTGATCGGTCATATATAACATAGGTGATCCCAGAAAACATTCGTGGTTCAACAAAACTCCATTTATTTCTTCCAAGTCTTCAAATGTTCCAAACACATGTTTACAATGTCCACATTTGACCTAAAGTTTAGTTATGTTTATTATACGTACAACTATAAAAAATGTATACAAATAAAAATTTAAACATATACTTACATTTTCCATATTTTCTAATGTGTACAAACACAAAAAAGAGTACCACGTGTGACAGAAGTGTTTGCACGGAACAGTGTTTGGTAAATGCGTAAATATAACCCAACTTTTATTTATGTTTTAGAAAAGGATAGCTATACGTAACCGGCGTAACCGAGCTAAAAGAATGGTTACGCTGGTTGCAACCGCTTTAACCGTTACCATGTTTCATTAATCCACAATTACATTTTTTGATATTTTTGGAACACTTTCGGTTAACCATGGTTAAAATTTGTTATTTTTGGAATATACCCTTTTAGTTAAATCTTCCTGCGGTTTCCTTAGAGTATGCCCTATCCACTGCCATTTACGTTTCTTTACAATATTTTCTAACTTGTCTATGTTGGATCTTTTCCACAACTCTGGGTTGGATATTTTTTCCGGCCAGAATGTGCCTAGGATGTATCTGAGGCATTTATTTGTAAACGTTTGGAGTTTCGTAATGTTGTGTTTGCTCTCTATCCAGGTTTCAGCCCCGTACAATAATACACTCAAAACGTTTGTTTTAAATAATTTTGTCTTCGTCTTCCGTGAGAACTGGGATGATAGCCATATTTTCCTAAGGGCGTTGAAGGCTATTCTCCCCTGTCTAATCCTGTTATTTACATCGATTTTATTATTTCCTTCGGCGTTTATTGTGCTTCCAAGGTAACGAAAATCTGAAACTTCTTCTACTTCTTTATTTTGGATGATAATTTTTTGGCCTTGGTCCATTTGTCTACTCATTAGTTTGGTTTTGTCTGCATTTATGGTGAGGCCTACTTGATTTGCTGCTTGTCTAAGTCGTTCCACTTTTTGCTGTATGTGTTTTTTTGAATGTGTAATCAGGCAAATGTCGTCTGCAAATTCTAGGTCTTCTAGTTTCCCGAATATTTCCCAGTTTATGCCAGTAATATTGTCAATTGTGTGGTGCATTATCCAGTCAATTATAAGAAGAAATATCATTGGAGAGAGTAGGCATCCCTGTCTTACGCCACTTTTTATTTCAATTTTTTGAGAGAGTTCGCCTTCGTGTTCTACTCTAGCAGTGCTCTTTTCATAAAAGGCTTTAATTATACTTATAATTTTTTTCGGAATTCCATAGAGTGATAGAATTTCCCACATTTTTTCCCTGTCAACGGTATCAAACGCTTGTGCGAAATCTACGAACAGGACAAATATGTTTCTGTTCATTTCCGTAGTTTGTTCAATTATTGTTTTTAAAATGAATATTTGACCAATACATGATTTTTGTTTTCGGAACCCTGCTTGGTTTCTTCGCAAGGTTTTATCTATTTCTGTTTTTAATCGTTCTAGTATTATTCTGGCTAGTATTTTGCTGGCTATGGAGAGTAAGATAATCGGTCTCCACTTTTTACAATTGGACAAATCGCCTTTCTTTGGGATTTTAATAATAATTCCTTCCGCCCAGTCTTCTGGAATTTCTTCTTTTGTCCATATTTTTTCCAGTAGTATGTGGAAGACCTGTACCGTTATTTCGATATCGGCTTTAAAAATTTCAGCTGGTATATTATCCACTCCCGCTGCTTTGTTGTTTTTCAATTTTTTGATAGCTTCTTCAATTTATTCTTTACTTCTTATTTCTTCATTTGTTTTATAGATTTCTCCTCTCTCTCCTTTTAGTTTCATTATTTTCCTGCTGTTGGTTCCCGCTAATTTCTTAGTTGTTTCGTAGAGTTCTCTCAGGTTGTGGTTTCTTGATGCTTCTTCAGCTTTTCTTAAACTTCGTCTAAATATTCTCTCATCTTTCCTGGCAGATTTTTTTTATTTCTTTATTTTTATCGCTATAGTCATTCCTGAAGTTTGTGATTTTATTGACGTCTTTTCCTCTATTTATTTTCTCATTTATATACCTTCTCTCTCTAATCAGTGCCAGCGTTTGTGTTGATATCCATGGTTTATTTCCTTTTATTTGCATTCCGATAGTTTTGTGAGCAGTTTGATGTAGGGTATTTTTATATAATTCCCAAATTTCTTTAATCTCCATTTCCTCTAGTTTAGATGTGTTTCCTAGTTTTGTTCTTAGAATATTTTGGAAGTCTTCTAGGGTTTGAGTATTTTCAAAACCTTTGGTGTTGTATTTTATTCTTTTATTTCCTGTCTACTTATTGACTCTAAGGCTTAATCTTAGTTTTGCTCTAACTAAGAAGTGGTCGGATCCGACATCCGCACCTCTCATGACGCGAACGTCTTTTAATGAATTTCTCCACTTTGTCAATTAATATATGGTCTTTTTGATTTTTGTACTCTCCTCCAGGGCTAGTCCAAGTTAATAGGTGGATTTCTTTGTGCTGGAATAAAGTTCCTCCTATAACCAGATTATTCGTACTGCAGAAGTTTATTAATCTTTCACCGTTGTCATTTTTATCCCCAATTCCGTACTTTCCCATTACGTTATCGGTGTTACCATTGTTGTTACCCACTACGGCATTCAAGTCCCCAATTAGTAGTTTAATGACTCTTTTAATTTTATTGTGGATTTTTTGGACGACGGCTTGAATTTGTTCATAAAAATCTTCTTTTATATCATCTTCTTTAACATTTGTGGGTGCATACACATTTATTAATATCAGGTTATTATTTTTGTTTTTGGATCGAGCCCATATAATTCTTTCTGAGACAGCCTCCCAAGTTAAAAGTGCCTTTTTGATTTTCTCGTTTATTAGAAATGCTACTCCTTTTTCTCTTGTTGCTTTTTCTTCTGTACTACCAGAGTATAATAATAAATTTCCATTTATTAGTCTCATTTCACCTGACTCAATCCATCTAATTTCACTTATTCCAAGTATACTGATTCTATATCTGTTCATTTCACCTGTTATTTGTTCTAGTTTACTTGCTTCGGTCATCGTTCTTACATTCCATCCTGCTATATACATTGTTTCGTGTAGGTTTATTTTATCTAATTTCGTGTTCCTTTTCCGTTTTTCTTTTTTTTTGTTTTATATTATTATATATCTTCGTTGTCAGCTCCATATTCGTCGCAAGGGTTGTTGTACTTTGATTTCCAGTATAAATTATCAGTTTTTTGGAGCTAAGTTTGCTTTTGCGAATATTCGTATTTTCTCTCTACTTCCTTGAGGCGTATCTTCCTCGGAAGATCTTTGACTAAATGTTCTTGTAGCAGATTTACCTTGTTTCCGCAGAATATGTGTTCCTTTGCCGAATAGATTAGTTTCTTCTTTGTATACATTTCCATTAACTATACGTTTATTATATTTGACAAAGGCTATGTTTCCCTTGGCTCTTTCGATTTTCATTTGTTTGACCAGTTCTTTCCTTTGTCTTATTGTCTCATTGGTAAATGCCTCCTCTATCCATATATCCGTTTGTGTTTCTTTAAATCTCTTCTTATTTCTCAAAATATCATTCCTAAGACTTTTCGTTGTCACTTCGACTTAAATAGGTCTATTTTTCCCTTCTGGCTTTCTGTATATCGTGAAGTGTATTTAAGTTTATTTCTCAAAGTTTGACTAATTTTAGTTTTAAAATTATCTTCTGTCTCATTTTCGCATTCTTCTATACCGTGTATAACCATTTTCTTCTTTATTATTTCCCTTTCTAAGTTATTTATACGTTGTTCTTGATTAAATATTTGTTCCTTCAATACATTGTTTACAGTTTTTAGTTCTTTCATTAATGTTAAGCTTTTTTCAAGTTTAACTTCTATTATAGCAAGTTTGTCTAACTTTTTCTCTATTCCTTCCAGTTTTTCTAAAAATTTATCCATTGTCGAATGGGCTAATACGTCTCTGTTGCAAAGTAGTGCCACATACAAGCGCATGGTTACACGCTCGAATCAACTTCTCGGGAGACAGCTAACCTATCTCGACGCAGTGCCGGTTTTACAAATTTGGAGGCCTAAAGCAGAAGGAAATTAGCGGCCAAGGGGGTGGGGCGGGGGAGAGTATATACCATAAATGTATCTAGAAGAAAAGAAAGCGCCGCAGACGAATTTTTTTTCATTCAAGGTCAAATGCCTTATGATTGAAAGCTACATTTTTTCAATGGATGTGAAGCTGCATGTTTTTCTCCTTTCATGTAGGTACAAAAATAAATTTCCAGATCACAGAACATTTTTACGTGCGTTGAATGTATTCACGGTTTATTGTTATATACGTATTATGGGTTCTGAAAGATTTTTTAATAATTAATCATGTACCTTTTACTAATTTTTATAAATTTAGAATTATTGTATTTAAGTCAAAAGAAGATTAAACATTAAAGGTTGATCGGCCGTCACTGGTGCTGAGGGATTGTGTGGAGTAACCTGTGAATTTTGCGTTATGCGACGACGCTACGTACTACTCCTTACTGCCACAACGCGACTACACAGTGCTGCCACATGTACTTAGGTACAATATATACCTAAAATACAAAACAATTCATTGCGGAAAATAGTATTTATATATATTTTTTGCTTTTTTTATTTTCCTTAGTAATTGTATATTAATTTCTTATGTATAAAAAATTCTAATTTGTATGACGCCGAATTTTTATGAGGCCGATAAAAATCAGAGTCCTGAGGCGGTCGCCTCGCCCGCCTTATGGCAAAACCGGCCCTGCTCGCACGTGTTTTATTTCTACACTATTTATTCAGTTTTACAACCGTTTAATGCAAAAAGATTTTAACTCACAGTTTATCTTGCTTTTGCAAGAACCAGATTCATACGTCTAACAATTAAATGTACTTGTTTTTCTACCATAAATTTATATTTGTAATTGTTTGACAGAGCACACTGTTTACTATTATCACACCACGACCGGACCCACCAAGTTTATTTATTAATTCAGATATATTATCTTGATTCACAGCCGTGCAAATAACGTTATTTTCTGTCAGTGTCACTGACACTAATACCGTGTCAGTATCTTATTTTTCACATATTTGGTTTTACATTTGCTATTAAACATAGTTTTGAATTTTGAATACTTTTACTGTTAACATGGGTATATCTTTATAATAATAAAATAACAGTACTGTATTATATACCCTCATAAAAACTAAGTAAACTACACTACTGAAGTAGTTGAACGTCGACAAGCGAAAATTACGGATTGGGGATTTTTTTCACGACATTTTAAATCCGAAGATTATAATAATAGGTAAATTTTATAGTTTCTAATGATTAAAAAAATATTATAAATTTTAACCAAAATACTAGGACTAGAAACAAAGAAACGTTAAAAAGATGTGTTGTCCCATCTCAAAATATTCCGGAGAGAAAACAAATAAATACTAGGAAGCGAAAAGAAAAAAAAATTCAAAATTTATATACTGTTTTAGTATTTCTGTGTAGGATAATATTTTTTTTCTTGCAATGTAAGTATCTAATAGTGGAATTCTGAGACTATCTGTAAGACCTGTAAGTAAAAATCTGTAAGACTTTACAGTGCTTATAAAAAAATTCAATTCTGCACACGTCTGTATCTAACAGTTCTTCGTATCTTGCTACAGATATCTATAATATTTACAGTGACAGGAAACTTGACTGTAGCTGTTACAGTTTTCTTATATTTCGTTTTTATTTTAAAAATAACGAAAATGAATAATAATCAACAACAAATATTTTTTATCGGTGCTATTTTGGAAGCTGCTCATAACAGGTATGTAATAAAATACTTATATTATTAGAAAGATAGGGTACCTATCTAAGTTCATTATTTATTTTTTCTTTACAAATTATTTGAGATTAGTTCGAAGCCAGTTAAGGGACAATATGAACCCTTTCAAAGTCCCCGAAAACCAATTTCGACAAACGTACCGGCTAGATAAACAAAGTGTTTTGAATTTGATAAATGCATTAGAACCATATGTCGATACGCGCACGACTGTTCGACTTTATTTAAAAGTATATTTATACAAAATCCTTATAAATTTAATACGAATAATAACTGTTTAGGTGTTAGCAACTTTAAATTTCACTGCAACTGGTTCATTTCAAAATTCCGTCGGCTGTAACAGCTGGATATCACTGAGCCAGTCATCAGTAAGTCGGGCTATAAACGAAATATCGTCCTTAGCATATGAACATCTTTTGCAAGATTGGATAATTTTTTTCGATCGTTTACGTTTTTCTTTTGGACAACTAACCATGTAAAAATAATTTAGGTTAGATAATAATATTTATTTTAAAAATAAAATTTCACATACTATAAAGGTTTTTTAAATGTTTTTACTCAGAAAATTCATCTCTTTCCTCATAATATCAGTTAACGTTAATTATTTACAAATGTCAGGCCTTGAAGAAACAGCTCAAATTGTCAAACATGAAGAAGTGTTGCCAATTACTTGAATATAAATACTGAACTCAATGCAGTGTTAATTCATTATTTATTGGCAATAAATTGTAATTAACAATAATACACATTGTTCTCTTTAATAAAACTTTGCTTTTTGTAAATTAGCAATTACTATTTATTGAAATTTAATGAAAATATAGTTTAAATATCTGACATTGGCAATACTGATTCACTATCCCGCTTCATGCTACAGAACCCTGTAAAACTATTTCCTATAAGCAGATGATTTACAGATGTCAGTCCAGAATAGCAATATTTACAAATCTGTAAGCAGATAATTTACAGGATATTTGTAAGCTACAGATCTGTAAAGTTATAGATCTATAGGAAAAATTTCAGAATCGCACTATAAGCCAAAAAAGAGTACAGCAGCGGGTGGCAGAGATGTACTTGCACTTTTCCTCAACTCCTGCTTTACAACTACAAACCATTTCTTGAATATCGATTTCATTCTATTCTTTTTGATTTATAAATCGCCTTCAATTTTATTTGGGTGCGCAGATATTGTACTCGGCTGCAAACACTATGCGTAGAGATTGATTTCTGAGTCATTTTTCTCTTTAGTGCTACATAAAATTAAATGGTTAGCATAACCTCTTTGCATTCAGTGACATTCCTAGAATTTAGTAGAGCATTTAAGTTGTTAAAATAATCTCTTAAAGATAACACGTCATTATATATTATAATGCTAAAAACTAATAGATTTAGATTAAACAACAATAACTTCGCAATCGCAGGTTGTAGTTGACTACTTAGACCTTTAAATCACGTGGTATTCAGCTCGCGAAGAAATTAATTTGAATCGCCAGTAGGTATGTATCATTGGATTGCGGCAGGCAGAGCTGGGACCAGTACTCAAAAAAAGTATTTAAGTACTAAATACTAAATACTCACAAGAAAAGTATTTAAATACTAAGTAAAGTAATACTTTAAGTACATTTTTTACCTACTTACAGTACCAGTACTAAGTATTTTTTAATGAAATCAGTTAAAATAATATGACGAAAAATTATCGAGTTTACGTATATTTTGTATATCACTCTCATCCAATAAGGTAGTTAAAAATATATACCTATTTAAAAAAAAAGCATAAAAAATGTTTTAAAATAAACTCCATAAGAAATACATAGCATTTTACGCTTCTCTATTAAAAGTGACACTTCACATACTGTGATTAATGTCTGTAGCTACTACTTCACGCCTTGGACTAGAAAAATTGTTTACTTATTTAGTTCTATAATATTGATCAGAGCTGGGCAGTAATTAATTACATTGGGTAATTAATTACTAATTAAATTACTTTTTCTAAAATTGTAATTTGTAATTAATTACTTTGTAAAAAAATGTAATTATATTCAATTACTTTTGAAAAATTGAAAAATAATTACTATTTTGCACCAAGAAGTGAGAGAATTCCCGGTATACGGGCGGTAGCGTAGTTTACCAGCGTGTGTAAGGACAGGTTACAAGTGCAACTTGTCATGCGCGTTGGAACGTACGTTGTACTTTGGACTTTTACTTAAATTATAATTTATTATTTTTTCTGAATCCTAATATTAATAATATTATACTTTTCAAGAAATTTGCAATGTCTTGATATAGGATTTCATATAAGTTCTATAAAGTATTTTTAATAACCATATAGACATATTATATACAGAGTGAGTCTGGGAAGAGGCCCACAATTTCAACATATTTATTATAATTATAAGTAATAGAAAAAGAAAGACAAAATTTTATTTTTACTTAAATGTACTATTTGATGGCAGATGTAGATATTTTATATAGTCAAGTTTGTGAGATACGGCTATCAACTTTTATTTTTTAAATATCAACCTAGGATTATTTTATTAAATATAAATTGGCATTTTTTTTTTCTTTTCAACAATGTAAAAGTTTGTACATCCAAAATATGAAAAAAATCGAGAAAAATTATATAAGGTTTGTTCCAAAATACAATCAAATCAGTACTCGCAGTATTAAAATGGCGTTCCCATTTGAATATTGCGCATGCGTCGGACAGTTCCGTACTGATTTGATTGTATATTGGAACATACCTGTTACTGAAAAATATTAGAAATTATTTTTATTCAAATACTCTAGGTGGCTATGTGAACATTTAATTTAAAAGTTAATTTATTAATTTAAAAAACTCGTTCAACAAGTTATAATTAAATGTCTATTTTATTTTGTTGTTTCTCATTGTTATACTTTGTTTATTTTCACATAGCCACCTAGAATATTTGAATAGAAATAATTTCTGTTATTTTTCTATTCTTTTCTCGTTTTTTTTTTCATATTTTTGATATACAAATTTTTACATCATTGAAAAGAGAATAAATTTTAGTAAAACAATTATAGGTTGCTATTTAAAAATAAACATTGATAGTCGTTTCTTGTAAACCTGACTATAAAAAATATCTACATCTGCCATTAAATAATATATTTGAATAAAAAATAAAACTGTTATATGAGTATTTTTTTCTATTACTTATAATGAAGAAGTTAAATGGAGGGGGGGGGGGCATCTTCGCAGACTCAGCCTATATAAAGGTAGCTGCAACTACGTCAGAATTTTAAGGTGTACGCGTTCGCTACCTGCATCGGCAATTCTTTATAAATTTGTTTTATTAAAGTAATTGAAAAAGTAATTAAAACGTCAATTACAATGCAAAAGTAATTAGTAATTTGAGTATATTTTTGTGAAAGTAATTGTAATTGTATTCAATTACTTTTTGAAAGTAATTTGCCCAGCTCTGATATTGATGAGCACGTAAATAAGTTGTTCAAAATTACTTCTTGGTTTATCTTTATTTGAGCCTTTAATTATTCGATTAAAACTGTAGATAGCGAAAACTTCAATAATAACTACCAATACTTGCTCAAACTTGTGTTGACAGTAGTGCACAAAACACACCGCAATCTGTTCTTGCGCATGCGTGAAGTATTTAGTATTTAAAGTACTTAAGTTACTTTAAATACTTTTGGATACTTTAAGTACCAAAAAGTATTTGAAGTACTTTTTATGAAAAAAAAGTATTTTAAGTACAGTTCTAAGTACTAATTTTCAAAAGTATTTTAAGTAAAGTACTGTAAATACCGGATGTATTTAAAGTAATACTTCCAGTACTTTTACTTTAAGTAGTTCCCAGCTCTGGCGGCAGGTACGTGAAAATGTGTATTTCTTTAAATTTTATTTCATTGCAAAATTTTAATAACATATACGGTTTAATCGATTTTGGTTATGGCTTATAGAAAAGTTTTTTGTTAATCTGTCAAAATAATTGTAATTATTGTAAAAAAATGTAAAGTTATTTAGAAAGAAATAAAATATACAAAATCTTGGATTATTATTATAATCCCGGATAAAAATTTAATTCGCTTTTATAAAACCGGGCATTAGAGATTCTTAAGAGAAATATTTATGGCCAAAAATTTCTAGAGAAAATATAAACTGCACCAAGTTACAAGCAAAAAATAATCATGGTTTTATACTGTTCTTGGACTCAATGGCTGGTACCAGAAGCCTTGTTTTGAAAATGAGTTTGTCTGTTGTTTTTGTTAGTATTGTGTACGCAACTCAAAACGGTTTTCAAAACAATCAGTACTACAAGCGGTATTTTGAGCTTGTTTTATTCAAAATCACAAATGTGAAAAATATTGACTTGGCAACATTGAAAAATACATCAGATAGGTTAATTTGACAATTTTTTGTGTCATAGGTCATAAGTAAGAGTATTTTGACGATTTCATTCATAAATTTATAAACCAATCCAAATTGAGGATTCTACAAAGTTTTAAGAGAATCTAGAAACATATTGTTTATATACGTGTCAAAGTTCGTATATTTTCAGTCTTTTCAGTTTTTATTAAATAAAGTCGATTCGGACAGGAATTTGTCCAGAACATTGAAAAAACAATCTTAAACATAACACCTAAAAACACAATGAAAATTTATAGATTTTTGTCAAAAAACTAAATTATTACCTGATTTTTATTTTGGAAATCCGAATACCATTCGTGGTTAAATTTTATCCTGGTAAAATTTTCCGATTGTTTTACTCGAGCCTGTTGTAAATTTATCTTGTGACATTGATCAAAAATCACTCGCTTGACAGCTCGTGTTTTTTTTTGTCAATGCCACTCGATAAATTGCTAGTCAACCAGCTCTCGTAACTATCTGAAAAAAATTCCGGCAAAAATTTACCACTTATAATATTATATACCTATGCCAATACAACCACAAGGATCGAGGAAAATATAGGATTATGTTAAAGTTTCAAAATAAACATCTATTAGGTACTTTAATTTTCGGAAGTAAAAGTAAATTTTAGGTTTTTTCGCGCCGCTATCCTACGTCTACCGCAAATCGCGGCGATAAAATTTGCTGTTCTATTCAGTTCGTTCCGTCTTTCTAGTAACTTGCGCTAAAACGCCGCAGTAGCTGGCGATGATAATTTTTACAGTGACGCATGACTCGGTGGAAAAAAAATAATCAGTGGTAATGTTTGCGTCTAAATATGAAGAGGCAGTGGGACAGTGTTCGGCAAATAAAAATTGATATTTTTCAATAAGTATGCTATGTAATGTCAGTTAAAATTGAAATACATTTGTAAAATAAATAAATGTCAATGTCATATGAATTATGATTTGTAATAAGGAATTTTTTTTATAACGATAGTAAACAATTAAAATAATGGAGAATGAATATCTTTTATAATTACAATAGAGCATGAAGTATATTCGAAAATAACTAAATAATTTAATGCAAATGGATCGAAGAGAAAAATAATTTTTGGTACCTAACAAAGTAATCCGCGGCGAGAGGCAGTGAATTATCGCCGCGTTTTCAGTTAAAACGCAGATAGCAGAACGAATAAACTTATTATATATTTTATAATTAATATAATTTAGGGTGTTAAAACGTGGTAGTGCAGTTGCAAATTGGTATTGCATTTATATATATATATTACGACCTGCCTTATTGTAAAACCCATCTTTTAATTAAACAAGAGTGAAACATGGCCAGATTGTCAACCTTTCATATAACAACTATAACCTAACGCACAAAATTCACCCTTGTAAAACTCGGGCCGAGTATGTTAGATTATTGTTGTTAGAAAAATATGCCGTTTCAGTCTTGGTAATAGTCCGAAATTATATTAATTATACAATGGGCTCGTCCAGGTTTTTTGACTTTCTTATATGGTATTAAGAATTTGAAAATAGAAATTTCCTATTTTTTGTTTTCTTGAAATTAAGCTTATTAACGCCTATTATTCTTAAAGTTTTGGCGCGAAGGTTGTGACGTTGCCGTCTCTCCGCCGAAAGTAGAGAGAACCGACACATGTTTCCATTAATATGGAAATATGATATTTGTTAAAAGAATACATAAATAAAAATCAAGTAAAATTTATAATTTCGGATCGTTTTCATAATCAGGTTAATTATTGGTTTTAATGAATAACCTTAATATTATAATAATATTGAAGTGTCAGAATAATGATTGTCAAAATAAATATTTTACGTAGTAAATATTAAAATGTCATTTAATTACATATTTGTAACTTTTCTTTATTTGAATAGTTATTCATTTTTGAAAATAATTAACTCTATAACGATTTGTTATCACAATTTGTCAAAATAAATACTAATAATTTGAAGTATAAAACGTTACACTTTTGTTCGTCTCTTATTTCTAATTTCATTCCTAATACTATTAAATTGTCTAAAATAATTAGGGGAGCAATGCGCACGGAGAAACTGATTTCCCATGTTAAACGCCTATGTTTCACTTTCCGTGATACACCCTGTATCCCACTATCAATGCTGCGTCCTTTCATGGCTTAGACAATATGGCAACCACCGAAAGTAATAGAGATAGGCTTCGATTTTATGAAGTATATCGACTATTTTTTCCCTGATTATGAATTTCGGTTTAAATTTCAATAGTCAATTTACAACGATATACGTTTCCGTTCATTTGACGATATTATTAACTCCTCCATACTGAGTGAATCCGACGTCCAGAATATATACTTCATCTATATCCCGCATTTTTTGACGTCCGATTTGTTTATTTTTATTCATACTACCGTTACAATGACGTCCAGAAACGTTGCCAATATTAAATACATTATTCTGATGCATGAACCAAAGCGCAACCTTTCATAGTCATATGCACACCCATATGATAAAGATTTTTTACAATCTCTGGTAATGATAATTAACAGACATAAATACTTGATACTTATTTTTATTTAGTTTAGCTCAATGTTTGAAGATTTGAAGCAGGATAGCATACTTTATTTAATTCATTTTTTTTTTATTATAGTTAAACTAATTCTAATTTTTGTAATATGATTTATTTTGTATAAGAAAGCAAATTTAACATAATTTTCTAATAATGTTACTAATTAAATTATATATATATATATATATATATATATATATATATATATATATACGAGGTCTGGCTATTAAATAACGAGACTGCGCGCGCAGAAGGCGTCCTAGGAGGGAAGGGGGGGGGGGGGTAACGAATGCAGCGTTGGATAGCTGGAAATGTCTACTGTTCCAGTCCGAAAACACGTTTTTGTCGTTGCAGTAGTATTTTTCTTATGGTTAGAACGTGTTTTTTTCTCGTGCTGATAACAATGTGTGACGAAAAACACGAGCAACGGATCAATGTGAAAATTCTCGTTAAATTAAAAAAAAACTCCGACTGAGTGCCATAAGTTGTTGAAAGAGGCCTAGGGTATAAACGGTTTTCTGAAGGCCGAGAGAGCACCGAAGATGACCAACGTCCAGGTCTACCTGCCTCTATTTCAACAACAGTTAAAAAAAGCTCCTGATCCTAACACTCGGCACCCTAATTTCCTATTATAATTTTTAGATCAAAAGTGTAATTTACAAAAAATGTTCCAAATTAAAAGTGGCAATGAATCCAAATTTATTGATGTACTAGAATCCTGTCATTAATAACATGTAAATTAAAAGTTCTATTTTCAAGCTGTGCCTTGATGAATATGACAAACAATAAACTAATTTGTTGAATGGTTTGACATTGACAGTTTGTGTTTGTGTAATTTTTACTTTGATTTTATTATTATTAAAGATAATGGATTCCCTTAATAAAATGAAATGGTCTTTATTTGTGAAAATATTAATTTAACTCAAGCCTTAAAGTGGCATTCATTTAGGTCTATCTTCCTGTTTCATTTCATCATTTCTCATGGCTATCCATATCTGTAAGCAACATGAAAAGAAACATTTAATTTGCGACTATTTCGTAACAGGAATGTACTATATCAATTAATTGCCATTTTTAATTATGAGTAACTTTATTATTTAAACATTTGTTTTAAAAATTGACCCCTGTGGTGCACTCTCCACGCCAACTATGAGTGCCCGTGCGGTGACGCCTGGTAAACGCCCGCATGGTACAAATATGTCATCATCATTATCGAAATCTGTATATAAAGCAGATTGACACACCCAATACGAACATCTGTTAATGCATTCCATCATATCATATCAGTAAAACTAATCAAACAAAAAAAAAAAACTTTGAAACTAAAAATACATTTTAACATTAAATATTTGCCATCATCTACCTAGTCACTGAAAAACCTCCGCTTCGCTCCGTGTTGGCTGCCAACGACGCTTAATATACAATTTCAAACTTCTCATGGACGGCAAGAACACGATTAACCGTGGTTTAAGTAGGATGAAGGAGGGGCTGGAATTTAATGTTAGATAAAAACTAGTTCTGTTGAATGCAAAATCGATTTTTACAGACGATTTTATTTTGAATTTCCTCACTGGGAACTGGGACCGAAACCGTTCACTCTACACCTCGAGTAGAGTTCAATAATATATTGGATTTATATAATTTTTACGATCACGTGTTCTATGCAAATATTTGCGTTGGCCCACACCCCTTGCAAATTGTTCTCCGGAGCATTTTTCAATGAAGTTGAAGTTGTAAAGTTACTAAAGCTTATAATTTTTACCGTAACTAAGTAATTTAATTGTTGCTGTTATGATTGCGACATTTGCGACAGTAACAGAATAAAACGTAGATCGTAACTAGGCGTTGAGAATATTATCTTTACTGACAAATCAGTAATTGTGGCGACACAAATAAAATTGGTATTAGCGCAAAAGTAGATATTTTTTGCACAAAACTGATTTCGAAATATCGCGAAATATCTTCAAAATATATAAAAAAATATATCCTCACGGCATATTACCTATTTCTGGGTGTGTCAATTAGCTTTGTACGCAGAAATCAGTAATGATGATGACACGCGTATCATGCCGGCGTTTACCAGACGTCACCTTACAGGTACTTACTTTTGACGAGGAAAGTGAAATACAGGAGTCATTTTTGTGCCATTTAAAATTTTGCAAAAGTACAATTTTTATATAACATAATTCCAAGGAAATGGAGACTAACTTTACAAAAAAATAATCAATTATTAATTCAGTTCATAACACATGCCTAGTGTTTACTAAAAATAATTATCTGTATTTTGCTGTGATTTAAATAAATACATTTAATAAGTTCATTTTTCGCTCATTTTGTAACAGTGGACGCATTAGTACAATACATTTTGTTTTACTACACTGAATTTGTTTTTATTTATACATTTATAAAAAAAAAATGAATACAAGTAAACCCGGGGCTTTGTTTATCGTTGCTATAGTAAAAAGGAATTTATTACCAAAATACTTATTTGTTACCAAACGCAAGACCCGAGATAATTCACTTAATCGCACACATTTATTTTTGTATTAGATTAATTAAACTATTTTCAAATTAACAGCAATCTATACACTCAATAAATAATTAAGCACCTATTTTGTCCCGCACGAAATCAATTTTGTGCACAAATTATCTACTTTTGTGCCAATATGAATATTATTAATTATTGTGTCGCCAGAATTACTGATTTGTCACTAAATAAAATATCCCCAATGCCTAGTTACGATCTATGTTTTATTCTGTTACAGTCGTAAATGTCTCAATCACAATAGCAACAATTAAATTACTTAGTTAAGATAAAACTAAGAAGGATTGGTAACTTTACAGCTTTGATTCACAAATTCCATGAAATATGCTCCGTAGTTTTGAGCAATTAGAAAATATTTTTATACTTACTAGTAATAACGATTTTAATTATTTATACTTATAGAGTTCAAGGTGACTTTTAATAAGTAACAGTCGAGCCGAAATAAAATCCAGGTATTTCACAAAAATTTATCCTAAAAATTCCATCCTAATTACCCTCATATCTCTAAATCCTTAAAACTTCCTAGTGCATATCATTTCCCTCAACTATTCATTTATACATCAATTTAAAAACTAACCTTAAAAATTAAATATTTATTTTCAATATTGTTTAAATTTTAAACTATCTACGCCATCTAATAATCGATAGTGATTATTAACTTGTTAACGCGAGCGATACTCCACACGTAGCTCACCATAGAGCGTGTCCTTACCGACTCAGAATGTCAAAAATATTAAATAAAATAAATAAATAAATATCATTCAACATAACCTATAACCTTAGTCTACTAAGGTTATATACAAAACAATGTCTCAACTTACCCAGAACAAAAAATCATACGCAAATACATTAACTAATCAAAAAATACCATGTAAAAACCAGGCCATACTAATGAACGCAGTTGAAGAACTCCAAATAGTAGATTACATTCTTACAATAGGAAATTTAATTGGAGGAAAAAATATACACTCAGCTTCAAAAATATCTAACAATAGAATATGTATGTTCTTAGCAAATAAAGATATTGTTGATGTAATAATGACCCTACAATAGAAATCAAAACTCACACTATAATAATACGAAGATTAATCACACCAGCGCACAGAATTCTAATTTCTAATGTATGCCCATCCATCCCTAATAGTATTATAGAGGAAGTATTTACTAACTTAAAAATAAAAACTGTATCCCCTATCAATTCTTTGAGAATAGGAATCCAAAACGAAGACTACAGCCATATACTAAGCTTTCGTAGACAGGTGTTTATTTCTCCAGATAGCCCACCTCTTCCAGATAGCATTGTAATTATGCATGAAGAAACGAACTATAGAATATATTTTAGCGGCGAATTAATAAAATGCTACAAATGTAATGAACCAGGTCATCCAGCTTCAAAATGCACAAAAATGGACGAAGAACTTCCGGTACTAACACAAGACGAAAATGGAACTAGTCACGTCAATAAGGGAAACAAAAGACCCGCCTCAGAAAACGTCGATTATATAAATACTGAAATTCCCCCCAAAAATATATTAAATACAAATCCGTCAACAAGTAATGCAGAAGAAATTAATATTAATCTTACACAAAATTCGCAAAACACAGGGCAACCAAAAAAGAAAGCAAAAAAACTACCGAAACAAGAAAGTCCTGGACCAAGCCTACCCCTGGAAGAAACACTTGCACCTATAAAAGATGAAATAGACAAAAATCCGAATAAATATCCATTAACTTAGACACAATTAAAATTATTTTTAGAAAACGTTCAAGGCACTAACGACCAATTGACAATAGCCAGAGAATACACCGAAGATATAAGTGCACTATTAGATATGCTTAATAATATTTATCCATGGTTATCAAATAGAAATATAAAAAATAGATTAACAAGACTACAAACAAAATTAAAAGTTCAACGAATTAACGAAGACATCGAACAAAGAAAAAATACCCAAAAAACCTCACAAACAAATTAAAATGATAATACAGTGGAATCTAAATGGGTATTTCAGCCATTTACCGGAACTACAGATCATAACTAAAGAACTAGACCCGGAAATCATATGTTTACAAGAAACACATCTAAAACATAAACAAACAATCAATTTTAGAGGATACATTAGCTACTGTAAAAATCGAACTAATAACGAACACGCCAGTGGGGGAGTAGTAACTCTAGTTAAAAATACCATCTCTGCTAAAACTTTAAAAATAAAATCAGAATTAGAGGTAGTCGCTATTCAAGTCTATTACCCAGAAACAGTAACTATATGCAATATATACATTCCACCTCGACAAAATATAAGCAAACAATTAATAGAAAATATAAAAAAACAACTCCCTATTCCATACATAATTTTAGGAGATTTTAATGGTCACAATCATCTTTGGGGATCCAAAAAATTAGATACAAAAGGAAAAATAATAAAAGAAGTATTTGAAAATGATATCATTCTTAACGACGGAACACCTACTCACTTCTGCAGCAGAACTGGTACCTTCTCCTGTATCGACTTAACAATTAGTCATCCTCGAATAGCTCCTAACTTATCCTGGAATGTCTTCCCATCCTAAAATGGAAGTGACCACTTTCCAATTCACATAAAACACTCACACCTTAACCCTGTACAACCGTCTGCAATTACAAAAAAATGGAAAACAAATTTCGCAAATTGGGAGCAGTTTAAGCAGAGCCTAAAAGACCCATATGGTAAAACAGAGACAATCAGGGACATTAATGCACTAGTTGAAAAATTTACCAACAGGATAATTACTGCAGCTGAAATCGCAATAGGCTATAAAAAACCACTTAAAAGGAAACTAGTCACACCATGGTGGGACAAAGAATGCGATTTAGCTATCAAACAACAAAAAAAGGCGCTTTTCATATATAAGAATAACAAAACTTTAGAAAATCTTATAAATTTCAAAAAATGCAGAGCGATAGCTAGACGGCAAATAAAACTAAGCAAGAAACAATCCTGGCAAAACTACATACAAACCATCAACAGCAACACACCAACTAGCGAAGTTTGGAACAAAATCAGAAAAATTAAAGGATCTGACTGCTCCTCCGAAATAACTGCCATTATTAAAGGACCAAATATTATAACGGACCCGAAGAAAATAGTTAATGAAATAGCTGAAACACTAGAAAAAAACTCATCGAATGAACATTACACCAAAACTTTTGCAGAATATAAAAGAAAATCTGAAGAAAACAAAATAATAATAAAAACAAACAATGATCCTATTAATTATTCATTTTCTCAGAACGAACTTGAATCAGCTATAAAGGAATTAAAATTGAGAACTAGTCCGGGACCGGATAATATTACTACGATTTTAATCCAACAATTGCCAGAAGAAGCAAAAAACCACTTACTCGATATTTACAACTACCTATGGGACACTAAATCATTTCCAAATCAGTGGAGACTAGTCCATATAATCCCAATATTAAAACCAGGGAAAAGAAAAACTGATGCACAAAGTTATAGGCCTATTGCACTGTCGAACATATTATGTAAAATTCTTGAAAAAATGGTAAATAAACGCTTAAGATGGTATTTAGAAAAGAACGAAATATTAATAAATGAGCAAAACGGATTCAGAGCAAATCGATCGGTACATGACCAAATTATAACTCTAACAAATGAAATAGAAACAGCAAAATACAACAAACAACATCTAATAGCAATATTATTTGACCTTGAGAAAGCCTTTGATACAACCTGGCGACATCACATAATAACAGCTGCTCAAAAATATGGTATAGAGGGAAATATATTGCACTATTTACAAAATTTTGTAACGGATAGAAAATTTCAAGTTAGAGCAAATGGCATACTCTCAGACTTAAAGCAACAAAACAATGGAATCCCTCAAGGGTCAATAATTAGTCCGACATTATTTCTACTAGCAATAAATGACATTAAAAATCATATTTCAGAAAACACTAAATTCTCACTATACGCGGATGACCTAATAATATATTGCCGAGGAAAAAATGTAAATACAATAGAATCAAACCTGAACGCCACATTATATAAACTGGAAAAATGGGCCGAAACAACAGGCTTCACATTTAATGCAACAAAAACAAAAGCCATCCACTCTTGTAATCTAACGCGACCACATGTAAACCCGCACTTAAAACTTCATAATTCAACAATATCTTATGTAGAATCAGCTAGAATCCTGGGAATGCAATTCGACAAAAAATTAAATTGGAAAAAACATATAACAGAACTCAAAGTAGAATGCAATCGTAGATTAAATTTATTAAAAACTCTAAGTCATCGCGAATGGGGAGCAGACAAATCTACACTACTTAACATATACAAAATGTTAATTAGATCAAAAATAGATTACGGCTGTATGGTATATGGAACATGCAAAAACTACTTACTAAAAAAAATAGAAGCAGTACACCACACTGGTTTAAGATTAGCTTCCGGAGCTTTTAGAACAAGCCCAACAGTTAGTATTCTGAATGATTGTGGCGAACCTCCACTAAAAAATCGCATTCACCAACTAACCATGTCTTACACAATAAAACTAGCAAGTAACCCATCTAACCCTGCATTTCCCATGATTTTCCACAAAAATACCAAACCTTTGACACTAAAAAACACAAACCGTCTGCAAAAACATATAACTTCTTCCCTGAACATTCATACTAACTCCTCAAACGTAGAAAAATTATCCGTCCCAACTCTTCCCCCTTGGATTCTTCATAGTCCAAAAGTCAACCATGAACTTAGTCAGTTTAATAAAGAGTCAACATGTAAGGAATTAATAAAAAGCAACTTCCTCCGTATCAAAAATGAAGAACACCAAGATCACTATTTTATATATACGAACGCCTCCAAAATAAACAACAAAGTGGGATCTGCTGTGGTATCTGAATACAAAAAAGAAAAATACCATCTGCCCAATAGTATTAGTATCTACACTGCAGAACTTTTTAGTATATTGAAAGCGATGGAATACATTAGAGATACGCAAAAATACCACAACTACGTCATATGCTCCGACTCTCTCAGCGCACTACAATCCCTTCCAAATTATGACACTACAGTCGTACAAAACATCAGGGAAATATACGAGAATCTACTTCAGCATGGAATACAAGTTCACTTCCTATGGGTCCCATCCCACATCGGTATAATAGGTAATGAAGAAGCCGACCAATTAGCTAAAGAAGCAATTGAAGAAGAAGTAACCACAATCCCTGTTCCAACAGCGGACATAAAAAGTGAATTCAAAGACAAACTAAGACAGCAATGGGATGAAGAATGGAAGAATGTAGATATGAACAACAAGTTACGAAGGATAAAAGCGACAATTAGACAATGGCCAGATCCAGAAAAACGAAGGGATCAAATCGTTACAACTCGACTTCGCACTGGGCACTCACTTTTAACACACGGACACATACTACAACACAGCGAACCCCCTCTCTGCGACCAATGCACCACCCAACTAACAATTAACCACATAGTAATGGAATGCAACAAGTATAACAACTACAGGAGACTATGCAACATCCCGAATTCTCTAGAGCAAGCTGTAACAACACATATAGGGGAAACAATCAGATATTTAAAATGTATACAGTTGTACAATCTAATGTAATAATGTAAATATTAATACATCAAATACTGTACTTATATTATTGTACCGGAGCCTAAATAACCTTGATGTTGAAGGGCTCCTAAATATTTAAATAAAATTAAAAAAAAATATCTTTACGTCGGACTTTTTGAGCCCCTTACATGCAAAATAAAATGAAAAACAAAATGATTTAAATTCATGAAATACTATATTATGGAAACTGTTGTTTAATTCCAGAAATAATATTTCAAAAAACACAAATTCGTTATTGTTGCCCATAAACAAATTAATTTTCCGCGTTTCTTCATAAGTAGCGTAGGATGCAATAAAAAAATTAACAGCCATTATTTTTGAAAATTATTCTTTTACATATTGCAAAGAAATATAATCACAATTTTCAAATTACGTTTATCTTATAAATTTATTATAGGTACCTAGATTAGACCTATACAGGGTGTTTCAGGACTAGTGTAACAAACTTTAACAGCTTATTCCTGAGGTCATTTTGAGCCAAAAATGTCATATAGTATATATTATGGAAACTGTTGTTTAATTCCAGAAATAATATTTCAAAAAACACAAATTCGTTATTGTTGCCCATAAACAAATTAATTTTCCGCGTTTCTTCATAAGTAGCGTAGGATGCAATAAAAAAATTAACAGCCATTATTTTTGAAAATTATTCTTTTACATATTGCAAAGAAATATAATCACAATTTTCAAATTACGTTTATCTTATAAATTTATTATAGGTACCTAGATTAGACCTATACAGGGTGTTTCAGGACTAGTGTAACAAACTTTAACAGCTTATTCCTGAGGTCATTTTGAGCCAAAAATGTCATATAGTATATATTATGGAAACTGTTGTTTAATTCCAGAAATAATATTTCAAAAAACACAAATTCGTTATTGTTGCCCATAAACAAATTAATTTTCCGCGTTTCTTCATAAGTAGCGTAGGATGCAATAAAAAAATTAACAGCCATTATTTTTGAAAATTATTCTTTTACATATTGCAAAGAAATATAATCACAATTTTCAAATTACGTTTATCTTATAAATTTATTATAGGTACCTAGATTAGACCTATACAGGGTGTTTCAGGACTAGTGTAACAAACTTTAACAGCTTATTCCTGAGGTCATTTTGAGCCAAAAATGTCATATGAACATAGGTCGAACATAGGTCCTATTCCTTCTAGTTACCAATATACAAGAGGTTGAAGTTCTATAAATAACTCGAAATTTTCTAATTTTTGTAATCAAGGTACTTTCGGAAAACAAGAGTTATTATTGAGTTGAGGAAATTTTAAATAGAAATTATTACGTCTTGGTGAAATGTCCAACAACGTCGGAATTTTTTACAATTTTCATTATAAGTTGTTTAAAGTAAAATTTTGACATTAAACTCTAGTTTTAATTCAAAAGTTACTAAAAATAGTAAAAAATGGTTTTAGTGTAAACCAGTGATACTAAAAAAGTGTTAAAAGTTTGAAATATTTCTGCTGTAGATAGAACGTTTTAGAGTGTAAAATTCATTGTAATATTAATAAATGTACATAATTTAATGTATTTGATATAAATTTTGAATCGTATGTTTTGTTGTCCAAATCGTATTCGTTAATATTAATAAATAAAATTAATAAATACAAATAAGGTATGACTTTTCAATAATAACTCTTGTTTCCCGAAAGTACCTTGATTACAAAAATTAGAAAATTTCGTGTTATTTATAGAACTTCAACTTCTTGTATTTTGGTAACTAGAAGGAATAGGACCTATGTTCGACCTATGTTCATATGACATTTTTGGCTCAAAATGACCTCAGGAATAAGCTGTTAAAGTTTGTTACACTAGTCCTGAAACCTGAAACACCCTTATATGTAAATTAAAACTATACTTATGCTATTAGTTACACGTAAAGATATTTATGAATAGGTATAAACATTTTTTTTTAAGTTAAATGTTTATTGCCAGGTCAACAGTTACATGTGTTATACATAGCATTGATATTTTATTACATGCACTTAAATAGGGACGGTGCTAGGACTACACATGTTATTTTATTTACATTTTCGTATTAGATTATACTTATTTAATATTATTCTAACTTATCTTCAAATTCGGAGAGGAGGAGATCTTGTGATAGTCTTCTTTTTAGTCTTCTACTTTTGCTTTTTTGTCCGAGTTCGTAGTGTTCGGCGCCCTCGCATGTTGTTAATTTGTCGATTTTTTTTTTGCTATTTTCTTGATGTGTTCTTTTATTGTTGGTATTTTTAGTTCTTTGAGTAGCAGTGCATTTCTTGTGAACCATGGTGCGTTTAATGCTATATGAATTATTTTATTTTGAAATTTTTGAATTTTTCCAATTTGGATTTTTGAGGCTCCGCCCCAAATTGGGCATGCATATGTTACTATTGGTCTTAATATTACCATATATAATAGTTTAGTGCATTCTGCTTTTATATGTGATTTTCGGTTAATAATTGGATATAATATGCCTAATCTCTTGTTAGCTTCTTTCAGTTTTTTATTGATGTGTATTGTCCACGTAAGCTTTTTGTCCATATTTACTCCAAGGTATTTAATTGCTGTGTAATTTGCATTCCATGCGATTTGCGTATTGTTAATGATCAGTTTTGGCGGATCTTGTCCTCTTCCTAGTGTAAACACCTTTGCTTCGCATTTGTTCGGGTTTAGTTTCAGCTGCCATTTTTCGAACCATTCAGTTAATTCGTCTAAAGCTTTGGAAGTAGGCATTGGGACTATTGTACGCAACTAGATTTAGTGACTTTTGTAAAGTTGGTAGTAAAATCTAGTGACTTTTTGAAAATCTAGTAACTTTTAGCCCCACCGTCCCAAGGTTGGCAGCACTGTTTTGGCAGGAAATTTAAAATATATTACTACCTAACTTACTTTTTGAATGTGTTACCCTAAATTTAGTGACATTTTGTGAAGTTGGTAAAATTTAGTGACTTTTTGTTTATCCATCCCATCGTTGACAGCACTGTTTTAGCGGGGAATTTTAAATATATATTTATTTCTTGCCAAAATTTATTTCGTGTTTAAAGGGCCTTAGCAGTTTGAAATTTTGATATGTTATACATTGAGCCAAAAATCGACAGGGATAGTGCGGGGGTAATTTTTGATTTATTTTTTCGAAATTCCTTATAGTTTCAGAGATATTGGGCACTATACATTTTTTGCCAAAATTTATTTCTTGTTTAAAGGGCCTTAGCAGTTAAAATTTTTGACAAGAAATAAATATATACAGTGTATATGCGCCGCAAGTGGAATTTTTTTGAATTACCAAAAATATACAGTATTTGTTATAAACTTTAACTAGTGCAATTTTAATTGTTACAAAATATTAAAAAGAGATTAAAATAAAATTATAACTAACGAATTCTGACAGATAAAATGTGAAACATGGCTATCGGTATTAATAAGAAATTGAATAAATTTAATAATTTATTTATGAGTCCAAAATATTACAAATTTTCCGTATTTGCTGTCAGTTTATGTAGATTTTTATCTTTCTATTGATACCACAACCATTGTTGTCAGTTGAGACGGCGAGCAACAGTCTGAGAAAAACGATTATCCCGTGTTAACGGGCTATGTTCGGGTTTCAAGTATTCGTCCGGTATATACCGTGTGTCTGTCGTAAAGGTGTACATAGGAGATAACATGGGAAATTAGTTTTTTTGCAATTCCCTGCTCACGTAATTATTTTAAGCAAAAACGCGTCAAATAAAAGTTTTAGGGCATAAAATTCTACATCTAAATCAATAAACAGAATTAACTTTACATGCTTTATAACGACAGAAATTAAATATGAAAATGTCGAAAATTACGTTGAAAATATCGATAGCCATGAAATTGAACAAAAAATAAATAAATGCTTGACGTTTTATTTGTCAAATAAGTTATTTGACGTTTCTGACAATTTGATTTTGTCTCTGGTTTTGCTGTCTGATATTACTAAAAAATGAATATTTATACTAATGAAGAGCGTGTTTTCATAATAAAATGTTTTTATGGAGGTAATAGTTACCGCAAAGTGCGTGATTTATTTTCCGTTAAGTTTATGGATCGGCCGATTCCCAGTGCAACTACAATTGCTAAATTGGTGACAAAATTTGAAAAGACTGCTAGTGTGTCTTCAAAAAATACACGTGAGCCGCGTTATCAGAATATAGGACGAGCAAAAGAACGTGCCTTGCTGCAAGAAAGAGTGTTAGGAATGATAAGTGTAAACCCCTTCTGTAGTACTAGATGTATTGGAAATGAGTTGGGCGTTCATCACAGCATCATACATAATATTTAAAAAAAAATATCGTACTATTCTTATAAAATGCAGTGTCACCAAGAACTTTTCCCATACGATGAAGAAAGTAGAAGAGTGTTTTGCGAAGATATGCAGAACCGGGCTAATAATAATCAAACTTTTTTATCGTCCATTTGTTTTACCGACGAATGCACTTTCACGTTAAATAATGAACCCAATACCCAAAATACACGTTGTTGGGCAACAGAAAATCCTAGAATTAGTATTTCAACAAGGACACAATTTCCCCAGAAAGTTAATATGTGCGTTGGAATTTTAGGTCACCACATAATTGGTCCTTTTGAAATACGTGGCAATCTAAATACGAAAAATTATTTGGAGATGCTACAAAACGAAATTGGTCCTGCAATAGACGATGTTGTGCACCCAGATCGAGAGGTCTGGTTCTAACACGATGGATGTCCTGCACACTATGGCAGAAACGTTAAGGAATATTTGGATCTGGCATTTCCTGGGCGCTGGATTGGACGAGGGAGTATTATTAACTGGCCTGCTAGATCTCCAGGTCTTGCTCCATGTGACTTTTTCATGGGGTCACTTAAAAAATCAAATTTATAAACAAAGCCACGAAAACATAAATGATCTGAGAGATGCCATATTTAATGAATGTCATCGTATAACTCAGCGGCAACTATTTAATGTACAAAGGTCGTTTTACAATAGATTAGGTTATTGTCTTGTCCAAAATGGTGCTGCATTTGAATATTTATTGTAATTATTATCTTTAAATTATAATTACTTGTTATTCGTTTACTAATTATAAAACTTTTCTTGCTTGAAAATATTATGTTACAAAATATTGAATTTTTAATAAATTCATATTATTTAAACAAAACTGTATTTTTTAACTTTATTTATTAATCTAATATTTCTGTTATTGTCATGCTGTGGTCATACTTAACGATATTTGTCCAAATCAAATTGTTAGAAATGTCAAATAAGTTAACTTACGTTGTGACAGATAAAACGTCAAGCATTTATTTATTTTTTGTTCAATTCCATGGCTATCGATATTTTCAACGTAATTTTCGACATTTTCATATTTAATTTCTGTCGTTAAAAAGCATGTAAAAGTAATTCTGTTGTAATTGATTTAGATGCAGAATTTTATGCCCTAAAACTTTTATTTGACGCGTTTTTGCTTAAAATAATTAGGTGAGCAGGGAATTGCAAAAAACTGATTTCCCATGTTAATCTCCTATGTACACCTTTAAGATAGACACACGGTATATATATATATATATATATATATATATATATATATATATATATATATACACCCTGTATATATGTTTGTTCTGCAATTTTACTCTTACAAATATCTTATATAATATGAATAATATAATTACACTAATTATAATAGTAATACAAGTATATAGAATTACATTATGTTTTTCTACTTGTCCTCGAAAGGTCAATATCTCATGTTTAACATGAGGGATTTCTATATAGGTTATATTCTTAATATGTTCTTTTGTTATGTTGATTTTGGGAGTAAAAGACGTTATGTCAATTTGGCTTAAGCTAATTTCTTTTGCTCTAATTTCGTTGTTAAATTGTTCATTGTCTATAAAACAATTTTAATATTTGTTATTTCTGTGCATTTTACTTTTCCGTTTGCTGTATGGAAAGTGATATATTCTTTTTGAGTTTTCAATTTATGAGTTTTCACGGTATTAGGTGTGATTAAATTAATATCGGATCCTGAGTCTATTAATATTTTATAATAATAATAATAATAATAATATTTATTTTGTGAAAAATATATGTACATATTTCTTACAAAAGTGATTGGCTATTATTAGTATAAATTTACAAAATATTCCCAGGTTTAAGTTAAATACATTGTGATTATTACATTAAAAAAGAAACATATAGTATATTAATAATAAACAATAATTTTAGTATTATGAATAAAATAAAGATCGGAATTTATGTACATATGTACATAATAGTAACTTTTTTTTTTTCTTTTTCTTTTTCTTTACAGAGTACAAAAATGGTATGAAATAGTGTTTATTTACGCAAATCTATCCTCCCTAATTTAAATTTATTTACTCTTCTTCTATAAAGTCTATTAATATTTTAAAATTTTGATGAATGATTATGGGAATAGTTTTTGTATTTGATAGCATTACGTGTTTTCTTCGAGAGATTCTGAGCTTAACTCTAAAAAATCATTTTCTTCTAATTCAGAATTTAAATAAGAATTTTCCTCTTGATTTTCATAATTTTCTGAAGTCTCATAATATTCGTCAGAATTTTCTTGCATATAATTTTGTTTCGTTTGTATACTCATTGGGACCGTTTGTTTTGTAATACCAGACATTGGCATTGGTTTTTGCTTACGAGTTTCAAATGCATTTTTCAAATTTTGACGAGCAAAGTTGTTTGGGCCTGAAGGTTTATTTTGATATTCCCTAGGATTAAAAGGTTTCTGTGGGAATAACTGTCCTGGGAATTTAGATGGAGGTATATTAGGAAGTGTTTTTTGTTGTGTATTCTGTGATGTATCTCTCAACATAGGTGATTTGTAATTAAGTTGTTGAACATAATTAAATTCATTTGAAAGAAGTAGTTCACATTCTTCCAAAGTTTTTGGCTTGCGATTTATAAATGAACCCCGTATATTAATAGGGAGTAAAGATATAAAATGGTCAACAACAAGTATTTGCATGTCTTTAGTGACAGCACTTTTTTGAAGAGTTGAATATTGAGATAGTTGAATTTTTGATTTAATTTTCGAGAATGTTTCACGAAATAACTTTAATGTTAATTCAATATTTGTTGTTGATTTAGTTAATAATAATTGTCTTATCATGGTGAAGTACGTTGTTTTATCCTCAAAGTTTGTTTGAAGAGATAATTTTATTTCTGATCAATCTTTAAAAGATTCACCAGCCAATATTAGTTTTACTTGACCCGTAAATTTTGATTTTATTAAATCAAATGCAAATGTTTTTAAAACAGGATTAGTTATATTTAAGGAGTTCATATAATTTACATAATTATCTACACTATCTATGAATGCAGCTAATAATCTGACGTCACCGTCATATTCAGGTATGACAGAACCAAGAGTAACAATATATCTGGGTGTGGTAGTCATAATTGTGTTTACAACTTTTCTATTTAAAGTATTTAAATTTAGTCTACTAGGTCGTAGAAATATTTTAGGTACAGTACTGGGTAACACTCTAAGTTCCTCAGTATTAAATTGTTCAAGACTTTCTACACTTTCTGAAGCACTAGACTCGAGTTTGAGTCAGTAGTTATCATGGAAAGCGTTCGTACATAAAGGATAACTTACTGTATGAAGAGTAAGACAAAAGTGATCTTCATAATCATAGTTCAGCAAGTCACGTTAGATGAATGCAAGATATCGTGCCTGTTGACGGAGAATGATTCGTGGAAGATGGATTCTTCTCCTAGGAGATCGCACTACGAAGATCGGTTTCACTCATGATTCAGGATTGACGTTTTCTTCGGACGATGAATTTGACTGGGCTGCACCCCTAGTCTGTTTTCTTCGACGTGGAGTAAAAGGACTTATTGGTATAGCCTTTCCGGTGTCGAACTTTCTCCGGATACTCGATAAATCGATAAAAATCGAAAGAATCTTAATTCTTCGAGTAATCCTACCGACTGCGCCAATTATGTTTTTTGATTTCGATTAGTTTAAAAAAAAACTAAATTTATTTTGAAAAACTAAATTTATTTCGAAACCAATTACTAGTCTGAAAGACTGGCGAATACATTCTGGTTAATATTACAAATTGATACATAATTATATTCTACAATTACGTCTTGGAAAATTACAGAGCGATAAGACAATGATTCATTGATAAACAACAGTAGAGCATATATATATATATATATATATATATATATATATATATATATATATATATATATATATCACCATTGTGGCGTCCCCTGTGTCATTTACTAAATTCAAAGTGACGTCCTTGTGCATGAGACGTCCGATATACGGACGTCACTTTAGATTGCCTTGTAATTTTTTTTCTGACATAAGGGGGGCTCTAGAATCGTATAGCAAAATTTGTTATGGACGTCACATTGACAGCGGAGTGAAAAATGTATATTTTTTGTACTTCAAAGAAATTCCACTTGTGGCGCTAGTATCGTCCGGCGTATATACACTGTATATACAGAAGTTTCATTCCACCGACAATCTGAACTCCGTATACTTGACAACAGTGGGCACTGGGCACTATATTACCCCGCAAGTCTTTTAATCGTATTTAAAGCTATATTGCACTTCTGATAATACATTATTAAATTAATATTTATATAAGCAAACATTTGTTTTGTACTTCTAAAATCCTCTTAGTAAATACAAAATCGATAAACTATGATGTCAAAATAGAAATGTAGTCAATTTAAAAAAAAAGGTAAAGTATTTAATATCACACAGCTGAATTGTTAATTACAACATATTGTATAAATTGTAAATAAATGCCAATTGTAAGGATAACACGTTTAATGATTAAATGTATGGACGGTATGCTACAGTGAAATATAAAAAAATAACTAAAAACTAATAAGCTTATAAGATTATTTTCTGAAAAAATGTTAAGATATTTGTTTATTATAATGTAATTTGAAATATGTGATTATATTTCTTTGCAATATGTAAAGGAATAATTTATAAAAACATTGAATTTATTGCAACCTACGCTGCTTAGAAAGAAAAGCGGAAAAATTATTTGTTTATGGGCAACAATAACAAATTTGTGTGTTTTTGTAATATTCTTTCTGGAAATAAACAGAACAGTGTTTCATGAATTTAAATCTTTTGGTTTTTCATTTTATTTTGAACAGAAAGGCCTCAAAATGTCCTAGGGGTGGCTGAGCTATGTTAAAAACGCGTGATCACACCTAAATTCGCAAAACAAAAGAACTGAAAAGATCTGCCATATAAAAAATTTATAATCAAATA
The DNA here is from genome assembly GCA_951394225.1 of Harpalus rufipes. Lineage (NCBI taxonomy): Eukaryota > Metazoa > Arthropoda > Insecta > Coleoptera > Carabidae > Harpalus > Harpalus rufipes. The sequence continues at coordinate 26,291,158 of OX596275.1, read as the reverse complement.
AATTATTTGTTTAAAAAATAAATATATTTGATGATATACTGACAATATAACATCAAATAGTGTGGAATACTTACAAATAATTTCCAGAAAAAAACTATTTGTAGGTAACTTTTGCAGTAGACAACGATAATTTTAAATGTCGCAAATTTACATACAGTGTAACACCTTGAAAATTGTCTAATGCTGAATTCGAAATATCTTCAAAATTCGGATGTACTCATATCGTATAATATATATATATATATATATATATATATATATATATATATATATATATATATATATATATATATATATATATTATATCATCACGACATATTACCTATTTCTGGGTATATTAATCAGCTTTATATAGAATATAATTTTTATTTAATATAATTCCAAGGAAATGAAGACTAATTTTACAACAAAAAAATTCAGTTCATATTATATGCCTAGCGTTTACTAAAAATAATTATTTGTATTTTGCTGTTTTAAATATATATATATATATATATATATATATATATATATATATATATATATATATATATATATATATATATATACAGGATGATCACGCGAGAATTATCTTCGTTATTAAGTGAGATAGCGATTATCTTCAAATAAACAAATTTACTATAGACAACCAACAAAGCCCATGATGTTCGATGTGTACAGATACATTACAAACTCTCAAATTTCGAGCATTCGCCATGAATTTTTAATCAACAATAACAAATTGAAATTATATTACATATTTACTGTCAAATAATTGATATTATATTAATATACAGGGTGGAAACGAACTTAATGTCATAAATTTAAGGGTGAGTAGTATGACATGTGTAGATTACGAAACTGAAAGATTTTTTTTAAAATTCGAAAAACGAAAATTCGACTTTTCTTAAGGAAACTTTATTTTACTGCTGTTTTAATTCATATTTCATTAAAAATATAGTTATCAAAAATACATTCAAAATTAGTTGTATAAGATATTATTCTTAATAATTTAATTAAATAGCATTTTTAACGAAAATAATTGTATAATAGATAAAATAATGCAAATGCGTTGCCAGTGTTCCAGTGGTACAAAAAATGTTAGTTTCATGAAAACTACCCTCAAATATGCGAATTTTTGAAAAATTCTTTCTGTTTCGTAATGTACACATGTTATACTACTCACCCTTAAATTTATGACATTAAGTTCGTTTCCACCCTGTATAAGCAGTTATATAACGTACTTTGTAAAAATTAGATACCTATTGCTAATCTATTGTATAAGAAATGTATTATTTTTCTTAAGCAAAAATAAATCTAATCTATATATATATATATATATATATATATATATATATATATATATATATATATATATATATATACAAGGTGATCACGCGAGAATGAACCAGCAATTATCTCTGTTATTAAGTGAGATAGCGATTAACTTCAAATAAACAAATTTACTATAGACAATATAGGCAATAATATGTCGTATCAAGAAGCATTCTGTTACTTCCGGTTCCGGAGTATGTGATACCAACTTTGAAATTTCAAATCGAACATACTATATTTTTTTATATTTTTGAAAAGTACACAAAATTTGCTTTACAATGATAGTAAACAAGTAGGACGTTGTATTATTAAAAAGTAAAATGGCGGACGTTTGAAATATCTTACAAAATAAGTCAAAAAAGTGTGGAATTTTGTTTTATTAGATTTGTTGCCTAGGTTACGTCATATAAATGAATTTATCTCAAAAAATATCATCTTCTATGAACAAAAAAAAATAATAAAATCTCACCCACTTGATTTTTTTTCATTCAATATGTTCACATTTCAAACGTCCGCCATTTTACTTTTTAATAATACAACGTCCTACTTGTTTACTATCATTGTAAAGCAAATTTTGTGTACTTTTAAAAAATATAAAAAAATATAGTATGTTCGATTTGAAATTTCAAAGTTGGTATCACATACTCCGGAACCGGAAGTAACAGAATGCTTCTTGATACGACATATTATTGCCTATATTGTCTATAGTAAATTTGTTTATTTGAAGTTAATCGCTATCTCACTTAATAACAGAGATAATTGCTGGTTCATTCTCGCGTGATCACCCTGTATATATATATATATATATTAGATTTATTTTTGCTTAAGAAAAATAATACATTTCTTATACAAAAGATTAGCAATAGGTATCTAATTTTTACAAAGTACGTTATATAACTGCTTATATATTAATATAATATCAATTATTTGACAGTAAATATGTAATATAATTTCAATTTGTTATTGTTGATTAAAAATTCATGGCGAATGCTCGAAATTTGAGAGTTTGTAATGTATCTGTACACATCGAACATCATGGGCTTTGTTGGTTCTGACAGGAGAGTATTGTCCACATCTATGTATGTAGTTGGGCTATATTTTAAAAGAAATGTTGTTCTATAGGGGGAAAAGACGGGACAATGGAAAAGGAAATGAACTAAGTTATTTGGTTCGTGTTTGTTGCAGATAGAGCATAATTCTTCTTGGTTGAACTTGTGACGAGTACCATCTTGGTATATATTAAAAGCTTTATATGTATATATATATAGAATGTTATAAATAATTTATTTTAAACAATACAAATATAATAAATTCATAAATATGGTATATATACAGGGTGATTGGTGAGGAAACGGCCATATTCGAGGAACGTGTTCAGGAGATCAAAATAAACAAAAAAAGTCATATAAACATGTGTCCGATTCTTAACCGTTACTGAGATATTAATTATTAATAGTAAGCGATTAACCGCGGAAAATAATAGTTCACATTTGTCTTTTGTGGTTGTTACGTTCAGCTGTTACTGTTAGAAATAATATTTGGCATTTGTTTTTTGTGGCTGTCACATCCAGCTGTAAATGCATCGAAGTTAGCGGTGGTATTTTTGAAAATATTGTACATTGAATTGTTTTTCCTTCACTTCATAGTGCATTATAATTGTTTCGACATTGAGGTGCTGCTTTTATTATATTTTTTTAAGTGATATCTCCGTAACGGTTAAGAATCGGACACATGTTTATATGACTTTTTTGTTTATTTTGATCTTCTGAACACGTTCCTCGAGTATGGCCGTTTCCTCACCAATCACCCTGTGTGTATATATATATATATATATATATATATATATATATATATATATATATATATATATATATATATATATATATATATATAATATTCATTCTTCGTTTATCAGCGACGGGTTTGCACAATACATTTTACTACACTGAATCTCTTTTTATTTATACAATTATAAAGGAAATTAATTCAAGTAAACCGGGATCTTTTTTATATTTGTTATAGAAAAAATGAATTTATGCGCAAAATACATATTTGTTACTGAACGCAAGACCCGAGATAATTCACTCGATCCCATACATTTACTTTTGTCTTGTTAAGCAGCTTTTTCTGTGCTCAAATTATCTACTTTTGCGCCAATACGAGTATTATTGTTATGTCGCCTCGCCAAATTACTTATTTGTTACTAAATAAAATAATGTCAACGCCTGGTTACGATCTATGTTTTATTCTGGTCAAATGTCGCAATCATAATAGCAACAATTAAATTAATTAGTTACCATGAAAATAGGAAGTGTCGGTAACTTTACAGCTTTGACTCGCAATTTCAATGAAACATGCTCCGAAGAATGATTTGCAAGGGGTGGGGTCAACGTTAATATATTCATAGAACACGTGAACATGCAAATTATATAAATCCAATAAATTATTGGACTCTACTCGAGGTGTAGAGTCGAATGGTTTCGGTCTCAGTTCCCAGTAATGAAATTGAAAATATAATCTTGTGTAAAAATCAGTTTTTCATCCAACAAACTAGTTTTTGCCTAACATTAAATTCCAGCCCTTCTTTCATTCTAGTTAAAACCACGGTTAATTGTGTTCTTGCTGAAAAGCTGGAGATTATACGTACATTAAGCGTCGTTGGGAGCCAACACGGAGCGAAGCGGAGGTTTTTCAGTGACTAGCTAGATGATGGCAAATATTTAATGCTAAAATGTATTTTTAGTTTCAAAGAAGTATGCGGGCAAAGGGCAAATTAGATTATTTACTAACTAAAAATAGTAAGGTGCTTGATTAATTCATACCCTATTGGAAAAACACAATGGTAAAATTTTAATTTTAGAACAAAAGTATAAATAGTAAAGTTGCTCAGAATTAAAAATGGCATTAATTTGTTATGAAATAGTCGCAAATTAAACGTTCCATTTCATGTTGCTTACAGATTGCCATGAGAAATGAAACAGGCAGATGAATGCCAATTTAAGGCTTAAGTTAAATTAAAATTAATATTTTCACAAATAAATATCATTTCATTTTATTAAGCGGATCTATTATCTTTAATAATAATAAAATCAAATACTTAAAATTATATTTATATACCGGGTTCGATCCCGACCAACGACAAATATTTCGAATTTTAAATGGCACAAAAATGACCTCTGTGGTGCACTATCCATGCCAGCAATAAATGCTTGTGAGGTGACACCTGGTAAATGCCCGCATGGTACAAATATGTCATCATCGTTACCGATATCTGTGTACAAAGCAGATGACCCAGCAATCAATGGGTAATATGCCGTGATGATATATTTATTTTATTTATTTATATACTTACCTATATTCATTATTGGCGTGGAGAGTGCACCACAGGGGTCTATTTTATGCCATTTAAAATTCTAAAATATTTGGCGTCGGTCGGAATCGAACCCGATTCCCCAGATTCGCGTGAAGTGACGCCTGGTAAACGCCCGCACGGAACAAATATGTCATCATTATTACCGACATCTGTATATAAAGCAGATTGGCTCACCCATCAATGGGTAATATGCCGTGATGATATATATTTTTATTATCTTACCTATATTTCTACATATTTACTTATGCTGAAAACTGTATTGTTCCTTTCCATATAATTATTGTTATATATATATATATATATATATATATATATATATATATATATATATATATATATATATATATATAAATAAATTATTTATTTTCGAACATCTTAACTTGGGTGTCTTTTCTCTTTCTTGGGTTCCTTGGATGTTACTTCGAGTAGGAAGTGGTCGCTACCTATTTCATAGCCCCTTTTGACTCTCACGTCCTTCACTTCTTTTCTCATAGTTTTTTTTTACTATCACTATTTCCCTTGTATACTTATGTATGTCTTTATGTTTAAAGTGTGTATTAATAATTATAAGATAAGGCTCGAGTGATGGAAGTTTCTAAAAAGGTACAAGAGAGACGATTACATTGATTTGAACAAGCCATGAGGAGAGATGAAGAATATATTAAAAGAAGAATGAATAGCTTAGTAGTAGAAGGTAGAAGAAACAGAGGAAGACCAAAGATAACATGGAAGCCCTGTATGGCGGAAAACTGAGGATAAAGGGAACTGAATGAGGACGACACGCAAAACAGAAATGAGTGGAAGAAGAAAATAAAAGATAGCGACCCCTACCGAATGGGAAAAGCTAAAGAAAATGTCGGTATCAAGTGCAATTTGTATAGTTTATTTATGAAATAATTTTACAGGAATATAGGGTCTTTTGCAAGAAAATTTATGTATAGGGCGCGAGCAGTCACGTGACTTTTCTGACCTTCACAAGCAGATATGGGGTCCGTGTGAAAATGACAGCTATTAATTATGTCCATAACTGACAAATGTCATAATCTTTCATTAAAAAATTCATGATTTTATTTCATGTGGTTTATTTGTTATAAGGAGTTTGGAATTCAGTTGCCGAAAAAAAAAAATGATACAGTAGAAAAAATTAAAAAGAAGAAGACTTGAATGAGGATGACACGCAAAATTCAAATAAGTGAAAAAATAAAATCAAGAATAGCAACCCCTAACGAATGGGAAAAGCCAAAGAAATTCGTGTTATAATTTTACTGGAAATATAGAATCTTTTCCAAGGAACTATCTGTATAAAATTTATACAAAATACATAGAATTGACGGAAGATAATGTGCTAGCTACATCAGATTTTTTTTTTAAATGTAGTTATGATATTTATATTTGGTACTTACAGTTCTGATAGAGCAATAATTGTTTTTACCTTCCGTCACCTCTAGGTAAGGAAGGTATTGTCTTTGGTCAAAAAATTCGGTGCTGAGTTTTCATTGAATAAGCACGTTTTAGGGTCTTTACAATACGATTTTACTATTTTTACGATGATGTCTGTATGTGTGTGTGTGTGTTCGTATGTGCGTGCGTGTGTGTGTGTATGTGTGTATGTGTGTGTGTGTATGTGACCGCAGTTTCATGCACGATATCTCCAATACTAGAATTCCAAAAATTACAATTCTTGCATATTCCTCTTCCGTACAACCATATGCAGACTTGATTAGATTTTGGTTATAATTGGTCAACCGGAAGTATCCTCATTTGAAGATTTTAACAGTTTTTCTTGAAAAACTCAGTTAAATTTTATTATAACTTAAAGAATATATTATTCTTTATACGATTTGATTGCATTTTATATGTCATATTTAACAGATATAGAGTTAAAGAATTATAAAGATTGTAATAATTATAAAATATCATATATCAGCCAGCTGTGCTAACTTAACCATGGAAACTGCTAATATATTCAGGTAATTCAAATTGACAGATGTCAATATCAATAAAAAGTAAATGTTGAAAGAATAAGGGAAATAACTCTAGTGTTGGGCGTTTCTAGAAAGATATAAGAGAGACGATTACATTGGTTTGAACATGTCATGAGGAGAGATGAGTATATTGGAAGAATGAATAGCTTATAACATAAGTTGGAAGAAACATAGGAAGACCAAATATAATATGAAAGGAGAGAAAAAGAACTGAATGAGACGACAAACAAAACAAAAATTAGTGGAAGAAGAAAATAAAAAATAGCGACCCCCTAACGAATGGGAAAAACTAAAGAAGAAGATGTTAGTGTCAAGTGCAATGCGAATAGTTTGTTTATGAAATAATTTAACTGGAAATATAGGATCTTTTGCAAAAAAAATTATGTGTAGGGCGAGTGCAGTGACGTGACTTTGGCAAGCAGATATGTGGACCCGTGTCAAAATGACAGCTATGAATTACGTCCATAACTGACAAATGTCGTAATTTTTCATTCAAAATTTCATGATTTTCTTATTTCATGTGGTATATTTATTATCAGGGGTGTGAAATTCAGTTGCCGAGAAAAGGAATCATAAAATACCAAAAAAAATAATTTTGAATGAAAAATTTTGACATGAGGATGACACCGCAAAATAGAAATGAATGGAAGAAAAAAATAAAAATTAGCGACCCCTAACGAATAGGAAACGCTAAAGAAGAAGAAAATGTTAGTGTCAAGTGCCATTTGCATGAAATAATATTACTGGAAATTTATAATCCTTTGCAAGACATTTTATGAATGGAATTTGTACATAATACACAGGATTGACGGAAGGTGTTGTGCTGGCCACATCAGATTTTTTTATAAAAAAAAGAATTGTTGAACAAGAATTGTATTATATTATAATAAGAAAATACAATCATTTTATACAAAATACTTGTAACAATTATGTTTATGTATGTAAATATTATAATTGAACCAATTAGATATGTAAACTTGACAAACACCTATCTACAAGGTACATAATCTCTTCGTGAACGTTCTCTTCTATACCGGGTGTTTTTGTTTTCAAGGTGTGCATAGAAGATTAACATGGAAAATCAGTTTTTTGTAGACTGTTGTTCCCCGTTTTGACTTACAACAACGGTTGTGGTATCAATACAAAGCTACAATGGGTTCCTCCACCTTAGTATGTTCTAATTTGTTACTACGGAGGAGGACCTCATTCTGGCAGATTAAATGTCAAATATTTGTTTATGCTAATATTATTAATACAAAATTGAATAGATTTAATAATTAGTTTATATGATCAAAATATTACATAATTTACATGTATTTGGTGTAATTTGATACAAAAAAAATCTTTCTTTTGATACCACAACCGTTGTTATCATTGAAAACGTGGAACAAAAGTCTGCAAAAACAGATTTCCCATGTTAATTAAAAAAACACCCGGTATAGAAACATTGTATCGGACAAAGCAAATTTAAACCCTTAATAACTAAATTATTTAAATATACCGTATATATCGACATATTAAAACGACCGAAGTATATGAATTGTTACCTTAGCAACATTTAAATAATGTTATGTAAGTAAAACGTGTTACATTCCTTGTTGTTTAGCGCGTAATTAAAACTTACGCTATTAGGACAAGCAAGTAATGGACTATTTAATTTATCATGAAAAGAGATTTAGATAATATTTATAAATTCATATTTCCATTAATTACAAAAAAAAAACTTTTTGAAATGTAAAGATTTTTTTTTTCTTATTACATTATAGTTGGCAATAAAAAAACTAATACAATACGACCTACGTAAGCCTTTTTAGGTCTCGGCTGTACAAGCATCGACATTCATCTCGGCTCAACAAACTGTACTTCGTTTCAAATAAGATACATTGTAGATCAATTAAAATCGACAATAATAGTTATTAATATTACCAGTGAGGTAGTGAGACATACGAGTGCTGTAATATGCTTAGTGATGTGTCATTGAAAAAATCCCGCAGGGAATTTATTTATTCTCCGGGAAAATTCCTGAAAATTTCTTCAGCTATGTTTTGCGGAAAAAATCTTTTTTCTAGAATTATTTGGATTTTTTTTTTTGGTAATTAGACCTTCCTTTGCTTTGCATGTTTGCCCCTGTCTGTTACCTACCCCTACTCTAACAAACAATGTGTTTCGCAATACTTGCAATTCCTCAGTAAATTTTGCGAAGGAATTTTTCCGTATTATTCAATTTCGGAAAATGAGCCATACTAAATATGCTCTAGCCGCTTTAGTTCACGTGTGACAAAAATTGTTCTACAACTGCTTAAATTCAATGAAAATTGTTTAATGTTCAAATAAATTTTGACTACTTATTTGTTCATAATTTTTGTAAATAAAAATGCCAATTACATAACAAGCCTTTAATCTAAGCAGTCGTATGTAACAATTTACAATTAACCGCGTTTTTGACTTTCTTTGTAATTATCAATTGAGATAGTGTACATTTTTAATAAACAAAATTAATATGACAGAATAGTTTGTTTTCAAGAAATTATATTCTTTAAAAAATATAAATGTATCATCACGGCATATTACCCTTTGCTGGGTGCGCTAATCTGCTTTATACATAATGACCGACTCCAAATACTTCGAATTTGAAATAGCACAAAATTGACCGGTGGTGCACTCTCCGCGCCAGCAATGAATACCCGTGAGGTGACGCTTGGTATTATAGTCTTTACTTATACTATATTCCGTAACTTAACCGCGGTGACCATAGTTCTGGTTAAGCGTTCCGTAATGTAACCAAAACATAATATCAGGATCGCGGTTCCATTTCGGAATTTGGTTCCTGAAAGTTTTGGTTACTTTTTCGTGATCATAACGACCATAATATTTTGTGGTTGTTGTGGTCATTTTCTTTTTTTTTTATAATATAATAAATAAAATTGTATAAATATATATTTAGTATTAATGAATGGGTACTGATATGTATAATAAAAAAATAAAATAAAAATGTTGTCACGTATAACATTTTTCATAAAATGCCAATATTTATCGATCTACATTTTACAGAATCATGTACATACTGTTGTTTAACCACAGTATAAGTTTTTAATACTGTGGTTTAGCTGTTAATAAGCTGTCAATTTTTTATATCCGATATAACGAAGAACATTTCTGCTTTACCGACATAAATTAACCAAGATGTTCCGAATCATAACCTTTCAGTAACCATAACCTCACAATGTGAACCACAAGAAAACCATAACCACGGTTGTGGTTAAATTACGGAATATTCTATCAATATACGTAAAAAAGGTTGTCTCTAAACGCCGTATGTGTCGTATTCTTAAATGAAATGTAATAGGTACACGTACAGTATTATATAATTTTTTTTTAATTTTGCGTTCAGAATGAAGTCATTACGAAATTCAATTTTTTGTTCAGAACTGTCATGAACTTTCAAATAATTGAATCAATGTCAATCCAATGTTACCAACTATAACATTACACATACATATTTCCCTAAATCAACTCGGTTTAATATAGGTTTTTTTTCAAAAAATTTAGTTTATCGCTCTTGTCATTTAGAAAACTCGCCAGGGCTCGTTTGATAAATTTTGACGCGTGCGAAAAAAAAACATGTCTTATGAAACGCGTTCTTTAATATACTATTTTCGTAATTATTGCATAAATAACTATTAAAGGGTCGTCTCATATGCCGTTGTATATGGTAAATTAATTCATCACAATGCATTTAAACTATATAAATGTACACAAACTTTATGTGAAAGTATACTTTTAATAAATATAATAAAACTATTACAACATGTAAATAAATAAAATCATTTTTCAAATTTCGACAATGCTTTATCCATACAATATTCACAATCTAGCAGGCGCACTTATCCTAAAATCACACACCAAAGAAAAATGATCAGACGGATATCGGAAAGATGGCGCCCTTCCTTCTCCTAGATCTTCCTCTGTTGGAAACTCCAGACCTGCTTCTATTCTTAACGACTCTTTAGTGTAAAACATATAATCTATAGTGTGGCAAACTTCTCCATCTTCTCTGACTTTCCACGTCGTGTAAGGTGGCTCTATTTTGTCAGCAGCTAAATCGGCATAAGCGCTACTCAAGCTCAAAGATCGGTGGCCAAGCATTGTGCTATAGACTGGTTCTGTTGGTTCGGCATTGAAGTCACCACATACGATCATAGGACGACCACAATTGTGCTCTGAGACAAAGTCAAGAAGATCTTTTCCCTGTTCGTTACGTAGAGTTGATAGTAGAGCCCCTGTGCGTGCTTTTAAATGTGTTGTGGCTATGCAGATCTCTTGGCCGGTTTCACGAACGCGAAGCAGAGCGAAGATGGCAACCTAAATCAGTAATATAATGTTATCATCTGGTAAAATATATTTTTTATTATTATTATTGTTGGCTTTTGTTTGTATGTATGAGTATTTATTTCCGTCAAGTTCATGGATTACGCTTGAACTTGAACGGCTGATTTTATTCAACTATCCATATCATTCCAGTTTAGAATATTACAAAAAGCAATTGAGAACCAATCGTTTTTACATGCATTAATTTTATGAAATTAAACTTTGTTCATACCCACTACATACTTTTGTCTATAAAAATGTATGCTACGTGAATATTAAAAATTACAAAGCCAAAGTAAAATTCATACATAGTTAAATATCATTTATTACCGTCGATTTTATTTGACAATTGACTAAAGATAATATTTGTTTTCGCTGTTATGATTACGGTTTACATTCTGAACAATCGGAGGGAAAAAATTATATTCTTATGTAAAACAACACTATATTCTTTCTTAAGTGAAACGCTGTATACAGGGTGTAAACGGAACTAGGGAACGCGATTTTTCTCGGAAGTTATTAGAGATACAAAAAAATCTTTCAAATAAATTTTTTAGTGTTTCTAGCAGACTAATTAAATTAATCTAAACAAAAAAAAATATTTTTCGGAGATATACGTATTTTTGACTTTTTTTTTAATGGTACATCCTATATATTTTTATACTATTTAGTAGGAAATAATTTTTGCTTTAAAAAAGTTTTTAAAGTTATACCTTCTAAACTTAATAGAATTCGAGATATTGAAGAAAATATTAAAATAGTTTTACTCGAAATTAAAGCTGGCTATGAAAACAAAATTATTGAGTTACGAAACATTTTAATTTACAAATGTACATCAAATTATTGTCTTACTGGTAACACTATAAAAATTGTTCAAAATTTTCACCGTTCTCTTGTATACAAAAATTGAGCCTTTTTAACAAATGTTGATTTACAGTATTATTAATTTTATTATTTAACAGCTTGTCTTATTCTATGTTTTTATTCTTCAAGTGTAGTAACGTGCGTAACATAAACTTTGTTTTTGATGGCACCCCGCAGAAAGAAATCTAAAGGCGATAGATCGGGAGACCTTGCAGGCCACATTATAGGTCCTCTTGTTCCAATCCAGGCATTTGGATTTTTTTTATTTAAATAGTTTGTTTCCATAGCCAGCTTTAATTTTCAGTAAAATTATTTTAATATTTTCTTCAATATATCGAATACTATTAAGTTTAGAAAGTATAACTTATCGAACTTTTTTAAAGCAAAAAATATTTCCTACTAAATAGTATAAAAATATACAGGGCGTACCATTTAAAAAAAAAGTCAAAAATAGGTATATCTCCGAAAATTAAAATATTTTTTTTCTGATTTACATTAATTTATGTAGCTTACTAAAAACACTAATAATTTTATTTCAAAGATTTTTTTGTATCTCTTATAACTTCCGAGAAAAATCGCGTTCCGTAGTTCCGTTTACACCCTGTATATTAAGATTAAATATTTAGATATTTTGTTGCGTAACTTGCGCTTCATTATATCTCAAAAATCTCGAAAAGGATAATCCAGTGTTAGTTTTACAATCTCCAGTTAAGTTTTTAGCTGTCAAATAAAAAAATTGAAACGAACTGAGCTGTCAAATGACAAATTGATCATTGCTCTGGTCAATATTCAGATTTCATTTTGTTTATTTAACTTACAGTTACAATTCTAACCAGAGATTGTAAAATTGGCCCTAAATTTATATCTTTATTAAAGCGAAAATAAGTCATACTTCTTAATTAAATTCATAGTAGGTATGAGGGTACTTTTATGGAATCTACATAACCATGAAAAAAATATTAATTATTTAAAGTAAAGAGAAATTAGGAGAAAAGGGCTGAGATGTTAGGCCCTCTGGCATGAATGATATGTTCAATACCCCCTAATTTCTTTTTACTCTCGCCGTTTGGCATAAAATTTTACTACTGAAAATGAGAATAAAAAAAAAACACATATAATGAAAATGATTAAGCAGAAGACTCACGTCATCAACCTGAAAAGAACCTTATAAAAAGAAATATAACTTGTAGAAATTATTAGTTGTTATTTATTTTTATAAAAAGAAGAAAACGTACTAATATTAAAGAAACGTATATATTAATGAATTTACAATTGAAGGGTCGAGTGGATAATGGGAGTAAGTAACACAAACACACAATGGAGAAAATTAACTTTAAATTTTTTTTCGTAAACAAAACGTTGTGTGCGTATTTAATAACTTTTATTTATATAAATACATGAAGAAATACTTTACAAATACGTACATGTATTAAGAGTAAACAAAAAATAATTGCTCATAACTCAAAATTTAAAAAAAACGGCATATGTCTCTTTTATCCACTAAAGAAAAATCTATAAGCTCTTCTGTCAAAACGAAATAAGGAATCGCTTAAGTTTTTAAATAAATATCTTTACATATTTTAATTAGTAATAATAATAAATATCACATTTTAATTTATAGGGACATGTTTTCTTGTTGAGCAAAAATTTCTTTATAATACCATCGAAATTGTGGTTTTATGAATTGAAGTTGCGTTTTAAGGTTTTCGAGTTTTTCTTTTGAAAGTTGTCCATATTTCTCGCCAGCTCTTGCAATTTCCACGTTAGGGGGCTTAGTACTGCGTGAGTTGCGTATTATGTTAACCTTTTTGAATGGTGTATTAGGATCGTAAGATTCTTTATAAAGATAAGAACCATATTCGTCTACGCGAATCCATTTTATCCCATCTCTAAAGGGAATGGTCTCATTATGAACTTTTTTTTTCTGTTTATAAGATTGAGGTCAGATGGCAAATTTTCAAAATTTCGAAAGTGAACAGCCATATCGGTTACATGATTTATTTTACTTGATTTGCTGATTATTTCTCTATATTCTTCAGGTAATGATACAGGTGTTTGAAGAATTGAACTTTGTCTTCAAAACCAAGGAGATGTTTTCGAGCACAAATTATAATAAAAATTAGTACTCTTAAGTGCAAAAATACCAAAAATACCTAAGGTTGCATAAATTTGTAAATAATTTCCATCATATTGTTTTTCTTTTTATGTTCCTGTATCATTTGTTTGCATTTGTTTATTGCATAGCCTACTTCAATATTGTAGAATTATTTCTGATTTTTAATATCATTTTTCTCGAAATAATTGTTATACAACCCCATATCATATTTATATCGTTGAAATCAGAAAAAAATTCTCTATCTAATGAACAAAAAATTTATATAGGTTGCCATTTAAAAAAATATAATTTTATTCTACCGTTTGAGAATCACTGGTTGTATTTTTTATTTATTATTCCTCATAAATTAAGCCCTTTTTCCTGGTAATTTTTGTATATAACATTTTTCTCTAAAGTCATTCGCCCAAAAAAGCGCTGGTTGTTTTAAAGGAAACACCATGTATACATTACTGAATACTAGTACTTTTTTTCTTCTTTTAAAAATAAATAACACCCAATAATTTCTACAAGTTATATTTCACTTTATACGATTTTTTTCAGGTTGATGACGTGAGTCCTCTGCCTAATCATTTTCACTATAGTTTTTATTTTCACTTAATTTTAAAGTTGGGGAATTTGAGTGGTAATTTTATTATAAATTATAATCTATTAAATTAAACTTCTTCCCTTCAAAAGCTTTTCTAATAAAAATCTACTTACTTGATTGCTCTGTACCCTCCACAATTCCAAAATTTTGGTTTCTTTCTTCAATAATTCGAATTTATTTTGCCGAAAGAATATAGCACAGCCATCAGGACCATTATTCCCATTTATATACAGACAGGGTGAGTCTGGTTTCGGGAAGAACATTCCGGTATATCCTTGGGTTCCTAACACTTGTGTTAAGAAGTTAAAATGATCAACTTCCTAGACAAAAATATAACAACGATCTTGAAATTCGTATACATCATATAAATAATGAAATTTATTACTGAATATATTCGCTTAATGCTGGATTAAAAAACCCGTATGCAATCTTTTTAGATAAATATGTAGGTATGCATGAATGTAAGATAATATATACGAATTCGAATGTAAAATGTAAATACACATTTCTTCAAGCCTTTTTAATCTTCTCAGATTCATAAAACGGATTAGTCAGTAATTCCATTTTTAATTCCAATTTTAACTCCATTTTGAATTCATAAAAGGGAATAGTCGCTAACCCGGACTTAGTGCTATTCCCATGTTTAACCCCTTGAAATGTTAAATTAACTCCGTTGCAAATTCATAAAAAGTATTTGTGTATTATTTAATTCCAAAGATTACTCTACTAGTTGCATAGAATTAGTAGTTATCAAACACGTTTCTAACACGTAAATTTTAGTCACATGATTTAAATATTGCGCATGCGCCCGTGAAATAGATGCAAATCACAAATAGTAAGTACAAAAGTTTATATGTATACGATATTTTTAATATTTATAATATAGAAAGGGAATAAAATTATAAAATAAGAACAAGAGAAAAGTATAAACCGTCAGTATTTTTATAATAAATTATGGAATATTATATTTGTTGTAATCAATTCATATTAATAGCGAATGGTCGAATACTTTTGCTTTTGAAGATAACCTTCATTTTTACCTCTCGCTAAAAGAGGTACTGGATTCATGCTAAAAATTGCATATCCAGATTTTAATGCAGAAGCACGTTTTAAAGTCACTAGAATCCGGTTATAACATTTTTACGATGATGTCCGTGTGTGTATGTGTCTGTGCGTGTGTGTGTTAGTGGATGTTGGAAGTACGGTCTGCATACACAAAGCATAAAAGTTTTGGCGCGAAAGTACAGCGCTAAGAGTTAAGGCGGAATTTTTTTAATTAAAATGACAGTTAGTGAATTACCGCCAAAGGAGTGAACTGCTTTCAAAAACGTGATAACAAGTGTTGTCAGTTGTAATAAAAAAAAATGAATATAGAATAGGGTCGATTTGATAAAAAGTGGACGAACATCGATGACGCAGTGCATTTCTGGCTGATATTTAAAGTAACATTTTTGAAATAAAATTATCTTTTGTAATAATAATAATTCAAATTTCTGTTTCCTTAGTAGTATGTGTTTAAATTTTATTAGTAGTCGCTGTGTATTTTGAGGTTTGTAGTTATTTATTTATTATTTGATTTAAATAATGTAATGTATATGTGTTTCAATAAAAACATTAAAATATTAAGTACTTTTATTATTTTTGTACAGGGCAACATAGATTTCTCATGTTTTCAATAAATTTTCTATTTCCAACGGATTTTTATTAATTACATTATCAAGAAATAAAATTTAATTTTCAGATTAATTTAAAATGAATTCTTATTTCCCGCCATCTTCTCGGCTGTCAAATTTAGTTCTCTGACCTTTTCATAGATGGCACTAAAACTTGTTATCACGGTTTATAAGGGAGATACTCAATCTTTTACTATATATTTTCCTTAATATATAATTAGCGCTAACTCCAAATTTAACTCCAACCATATTCTGTTTTGTAAATACCTCTAATACCAATTTTTTTAATCAGGATTAAAAATGGAGTTAGTTGATTCCGAATTTAATCTATTTTATGAATCTGCTAGTTAAATGCTTTTCGAAAATTTCACTCTTTTCAAAATATTAAAAAAAAAATCAAGCTTTTTAAAGATATCCCATGCTATGCCTTATGGAATAATTTGAAAAGTTACTCATTTTTTTTTCTAGGCTAATCATTTTTCTAGTTTTTCTTTGTCCAAACACTCTAGAGCTTTCTCAAGTTTTTGCTCTTATTGTATTAAAAATTTACATTACAAACAATAGATAAATACTCCCTCTGTCCTGTTCCAAATAATGGGATACATTTCTACCAATACATTTTGATTGTGGATGGTTATATAAAATAATAGAAGTTTTTTTTATACATATTTATTAAAATTAAATGTTCTTGTTTTTCGGTATTTCCTTTTATTTGAATTTTATTGTTATTTCCAATATTTATCAAAATGTACCTAGTGATAACCGTTGTGTTTTAAATAAAGGATATATGAATTCCGAAAATAGAAATTTTCATAGAAATAGCAAAAGAATTTACTGTTAATTAATTGATTATTAACTGTGTTTGTTATATTATACAAAATCACGGGTATTAAACAATAAAACAAAAGTATTCTTTCATAAATTAAATAAAATAAATATATCATGACGGCATATTACCCATTGCTGGGTGTGCCAATCTGCTTTGTACACAGATATCGGTAATGATGAAATATTTGTACCGTGCGGACGCTTACCAGGCGTCACCTCACGAGCACCCATAGCTGGCGTGGAGAGTGAACCACATGGGTCAATTTAGTGCCATTAAAATTCGATGTAATTTTTGGCATCGCTCGGGGTCGAACCCGGGTCCTCAGATTACATTAATTTAGAATTTCAAAAATTTGAATGAAAGTTTTGTATACCATAATTTGGGCTAAAATAAATATAAAACCCATAATGTATGTATTAGCATTTAGGACAGAGGGACTGACGGGTCACAAATATTTAAACTTTTTCAATTTAAATATATATATATATATATATATATATATATATCAATATAATATACCTGCAAACAAATGACATCTGGGCAATATTCAATAATTTCTTCCACAATTCTGTATTTTCTTATCTTCCAGTCTAATGCTTCTTCTGGACAACAGACGAAATTGTCATTGAATTGGCCGAGAGCTAAATCAGAAATGTAAAAATAACTAACAAAATTGTTTCATATTTTTAAAGTTATAACTTACATTGTGATAAAATATTCCATTGAAACACCCTTAAGCTGTATGGACTAGAGATGAAATCACTACAAGCTGTAACAACAATAAGAAAATTAATAAACGTAAATGAAATTGTTGTGAAATGTAGTATATTTATCTTTTAAAAATGTACACATGGCAAACAGTATAATGATAAAATTTAAAATAAGTTGCAAATTTTATACATTTTATATACAATGTAACGTTTTGTATTTATAGCATATGTTCACTGATATCCATATGTATATCAGCACAGATATTTTTATGAGCATGGAAAATAGAGAGACGGCAGTATAGCACGAACAGAGTGTATATATAGTAAATACTATAGGCGTGAAAACTAATCACAACCTATAAATACCACTTTTACTAAGTTGACATCCATCCATTAGATGTCTCATCCTGTATGTCTGTAAAGTGGAAAATGTCCCCAGCACAACTGTTTTTACCTTCCGTCACCTATAGTAAGGAAGGTATTGTCTTTGGTCAAAAAATTCGGTGGTGAGTTTTCATTGAATAAGCACGTTTTAGGGTCTTTACAATACGATTTTACTATTTTTACGATGATGTCTGTATGTGTGTGTGTGTGTTCGTATGTGCGTGTGTGTGTGTGTATGTGTGTGTGTGTGTATGTGACTGTTTTTTCCTGCACGATATCTCCAGTACTAGAATTCCAAAAATTACAATTCTTGCGTATTTCTCTTCCTTACAACCATATGCAGAGTTGATTAGATTTTGGTTATAATTGGTCAACCGGAAGTGTCCTCATTTGAAGATTTTAACAGTTTTTCTTGAAAAAATCAGTTAAATGTTATTATAACTTAAATAATATATTATTGTCTATACGATTTGATTGCATTTTATATTTGATATTCAACAGATATAGAGTTAAAGAAGAATAAAGATAATAAATTTGATATAAATTTCATAATTCAGCCAGCTATGCTAACTTAACCATGGAAACTGCTAATTCAAATTGACAGATGTCAGTATCAATAAAATGTAAATCAATGAAAGAAAAAGGGAAGTAACTAGTGTTAGAAGTTTCTAGATATAAGAGAGACGATGATTACATTGGTTTGAACATGTTATGAGGAGAGATGAATATATTAATAGAAGGTGGAAGAAACATAGGAAGACCAAATATAAGATGAAAAGGCTGTATTGTAGAAGACTTGAGAGAAAAGAAACTGAATGAGGACGACACGCAAAGCAAAAATAAGTGGAAGAAGAAAATAAAAAATAGCGACCCCCTAACGAATGGGAAAAACTAAAGAAGAAGAAGAAGATATCAGTGTCATGTGCAATTTGCATAGTTTGTTAATGAAATAACTTTACTGGAAATATAGGATCTTTTGCAAGAAAATATATGTATGGGGCGCGTGCAGTAACATGACTTTGACCGTGTCAAAATGACAGCAATTAATTATGTCCATAACTGGCAAGTGTTACAATTTTTCAATCAAAATTTCATAATTTTCTTATTTTATGTGGTTTGCTTGTTATCAGGAGTATGGAATTCAGTTGTCGAGAAAAGGAATCACATAATACCAAAAATTTATAATCTTTTGCAAGAAAATTTATGTATGGAATTTGTACATAATACACAGGATTGACGGAAGGTATTGTGCTGGCCACATCAGATTTTTTAAATTGGAATATGTATTGAATTATCCAGTTTTACTTATTTTCTCGATAACAAAATACCGGTCAAGACAAGGGTCTAGCCAGACGAGGAACCCGAAGACACACGACGTTTTCCGAGTGGAAAAATATACTCATTTTTATGTGATTTTATAAACAATATAGACAATAACCATACCTAACGCACTAAACTCGCATTCTTTAATTGTATTTATCGTCCGTCACCTACAGGTAAGAAAGGTATTGTCTTTGATCAAAAAATTCGATGGTGAGTTTTTAATGAATAAGCACGAATTTACTGTTTTTACAATGATGTGTGTATGTGTGCGTGTGTGTGTGACAAAAAATTCTCTTTCGATAGCTCTAATACTACAATTCCAAAAATTATTATTCTTTCATATTCCTCTTTCGTACGTCCATATGAAGAGTTGATTAGATTTTGGTTATGATTGGTTAATCGAAAGCACCCTAATTTGAAGATTTTAACAGTTTTTCTTGAGAAAACGCTGTTAAATATCTTGTTTTGACCTTTTATGTTATTATAAATATAAGAATATGTTATTCTTTATTCGATTTAATTATATTTTTTTCTTCATATTCAATGAATTTAGAGATAAAGAAATATCTTGCAACCTAATGCTGATGCTAAAAGCTGCACCATGGAAACAGAATTATTCAAATATTACTAGTTGACAGATATCAGTGTCAAATAAAATTAACATAAAATCATTGTGAAATGATTTTACTGGAAATATAAAAATGTAAAATAATTTAAGGTAGCAAAAACAAATCACATAAAGTAATACAACAGATTATAGCCAAGCCAATTCAGCAGATTATTTGTTATAAATATAATACTATGTATGTTTTTATTTTCTACTTTTTATTTTAGGAAACATACTGTTCTTTTTAGGAGTAGTTCAATTCAGTTCAGTACGAGGTAAGATCAATTCATTTCTCCCCTAAAAAGAAAACACCCATAGAATAGTTTGCAAAAAAAGTTCTGTGTGGAATTTATACAAAATACTTAGAATTGATGGAAGGTACTGTACCAGTTGTTAAAAATTAACCACTGAGTTACAGAAAAGGCCCGATATAAAATGTATGTCGAAAACGCTATTTTTTCATTATTTATTTGCATTTATTTTTCTTGCTTACCTTTCGATATGGTATTAAGCTTTTTGTAGTTTAGGCCTAGGTCGGCATTTGTAGTGGTATTAGCGAGGGCGGAACGTCGAAAGGAGCGCTTAATTGGTACTGGAAAAGCCGCCAATTGCTTCTGGCAATGCTGCAACAGTTCCTGTCTAGATAACTGCTCTGGCAAAGCCAGGTCGTTGTCTTGTGTATCGTCATTCTGGATCTTCACTGCTGAAGTGAAGCTTCCCATCCTGAAATAGAAGATGAAGAATTATTGCAAACAGTGTTTAGTAGGCGCAACAAAGAGTGAGGCCACGTGATTTATGGCAAAAGTTTTGACAATAATAATATTATGCAATAGGGCGCTTATATTTATTACTTATATTTTATGTATGCGGAATTTTTGTTTCCGAGAAATAAATAATACAGCATCTTTACTCAAATAAGTATTATTTAGTTAATTAGTTTAGTGATTCCCAAACTTATCGCTCCTTTTGTATTCTAATCAGCGATGCCAAACGTCCAGATTTTTGCGTAACGTCCCGCTTTTTAAGATAAAATAGATATTCCCGCGCGCAACTGCTGAATTCACGATTATTCTAAAAACAAATAAAACACTTTTTTATTTCTCAGGTGAATTTAAAATGGTTAGATGCAGAAACAGATGTTCTAATGAGTTAATAAAATTGGAATTACTAGTTCAATTCAACATTAAATACTGTGCTGAAAGCCAAGTGCAAGTACAAATAGGCGATTTTCTGGGAAAATTATTGTTTAATATATTATTTTGATAGATAAATAGTAACTTTTAGTTTGTGTTGTGTCATTAATGATTGATATATAAATAAACATATTAAAAAGTATTAAAATATTTAGTTATACATTTTTTAGGTTGTCCCGCTTTTTGCGCTTAAATTCCGATCTTTTATATTTTACATGATAAAATCCCGATTGGAACAATAATAATCTGGCAACGCTGATTCTAATCTACGAGTATCTAATCCTCATGTCAACATTCTATGAATGTGAAATTTATTCTTAGGTAACTGTAGGTCACATTTTAATTTCTGACACCTATCCTAAAATTATGTGTTATTCATAATAAAATAAATATATCATCATGGCATATTATCCAATGCTAGATGTGCCAATCTACTTCGTACACAGATTTCGGTAATGATGATGACATATTTACACCGTGACGCCCTGGGCGTTACCTCACGGGCACTCATTGCTGGCATGGAGACTACAACACAGAAGTCAATTTTGTGCCATTTAAAATTTGAAATATTTGGCGTCGGTCGGGATCGAATCCGGTTCTCCAGATATATTTAAAACAAAAGAATTCTCAGGCTAAGGAAGACTAAAATTAAGTCTATGTCTGAAGAAGTTTTTTTTTGTTTGCTGTTTATTGGCTGTTTGTACTAAATTGCGTAAATAAGGACGTATATATTATTTTTGTGTAGATATATTTATATATAACGGCTTAATCAGTGGCGAACCAAGAAAATATTGGGGGGGGTTCGGCATGAAAAGCAAAAGAAATATATGTACCTTTGTTTAAAAAAAATGAAAAAAATCATTGATTATAACACAGAATTAAGTATTTAGGTAAATAAGGGCTCCCTACCGGTTAAAGATGATTTTGAAGATCGAGACGAAATCGAGATCTCTAATACATCCGGTATCGTTAGAAGAGTACTTTACTTACTGACATAGGCGTCAACTACACGGCAATAAGGGGCGTTGAAGGGCAGTAGTGGGCGATGAGAGCCAAAGAGAGCATTAAGAAGGCGCTGAAAAAGTTTGGTTGAGTATGGTAATATTAGAGTAAAATCGTATGTACATTTCTGGGTCATTTTTTGTGACTAATTTGATAGTTACGAAATTTCTACCGTCTTTTGCTTTTGTGCTACAGGTTAAAACTTGTTTTTCGCTAATTTTCAAAATACCTCGTATATCGCTTATTATGAGAGACAAAGAGAAAAACAATATGAATAGTTTACGTAGAATAACGTTCGTGGTTAATAGCATTGAATGAAGTTGCCACAAAATTTAAAAACGAATCTGATTAACAGGGTAAAAAAGTGTTTTATATTTTATTATAATGGATGAATTAGAAATAGTATCGTGTTCAATATCTACAATATCTAATTCATTAGTCTAAAATAAACATGACACAATAAATTTATTATTATTCGAAAATAAGAGGGACCAGTATATACCTACGTTTTCCAAATTTTTATAAGGAATGGATAATTAAATATTTAGTGTATGATTTTTTTTTGATATTTTAGAATATGTAGATTCATTCTGTAAATATTCAATTGAAATTATTTTTTTATAGCATAATAGCCCATTGATATAACATGCAGACAAATTTAATTTGGCAGTATCCACAGTGCATTTTATTGTTCATGATATGTTGTACAGTGTGTTCAAAAAAAATAATCCTAACTCGAAGCAGGCTATGAACAAGAAAACGTATGCCATTTCAAAAGTATTTAAATAAATGTCAATTTGACACAAGATATTAACAAAAGAAATCAAAGCTTTTCTTCTTGAATCTTATTTTAGAAATGGAAATAAATTAGAAAACGGCGATTGGCAATATATTGTATCTTTCATTATTATCTTTTCTCCTTAAAATTATATTTCAAGATCAATTTTGACATTTTGAATTTTTAAATGAATAATGATCAAACAAACGTTTCTCTGTTCATAGCTTACTACGAGTTAGATTTTTTTCTGAACCCACTGTATTTCATGTTAATGCCCAAGAAGCACATAGAACATACAACAATTTCAAAAAAAAATCAAAATAAAACTTCAGATTGTTCAGAGAGAGAGAGAGAGAGAGAGATATGTTAACTCTTCCAAAACAGTTACTGAGGTGGGTATGTGTGTGCCGAACTACACTTTATTTTGATGCCTGATGTCATCAATTTCCTCGCGAAAATATCAGACCATAGTTAACCACATATTACTACAGTAAACTCACTCTCGCAAAAAATCGGCTATTTTGCCTAATCCCAAAACTTTTTATTTTCTTTCTCGAGTGCCTGCTTGCATCCAAGCACACAACTCGCATCGGGGCTCATGCCCCAAGGAAAATTTTCCTTTTTTAGTACAACGTTTATTTAAACGACATTGTGCAAGTAAAATAAATATGTAATTTAATGTAATATTAATAAGAATGTACATTAAATATAATAAAATTAATTTAAAATAATTTTTATTGAAAATTAGGTTTTTACTTTCACTTAATCCCTTTCCAGTTTTTTTTTGTGTAATGTTTTCATTTTACTCTAATATTATATTACTTTAAAAAGACGTCGGAAATGGGACACTTGTATAGTACGGAAAATATTTTAGTCTTGTCTTATTGTTCTTTTTGGCCCTCCCCGCCCCCTTACTGCTCTTCAAAGTCCCTTATTGCCTTTGAGGCCGCCAAAACCCCCATTGGGTCTAATCAGCGCCGTCAAGGGGGCCATATGAGAATCACTAATTTAGTTGAACCGTGAACCTTTACTGTTAATAAGCTACAATCATAATACATGAACCGAATTGACCTGATTAAAAATATTCCGGAATTCATTAAACACTGGACAATGTAAATAAATTTGGAACATATATGTAGTTGAATGACACGGATCAAAAGTTTGGTTAATTTTAATTTAAAATTGTTATACATACATATAGAAAATGTTGGCCGTTCTTTTAATTTACGTACGTGCATGTATTTAATATTATATGAGAAACATTTAATTATTTGTTATTCGCATTATTCAGTTGGAAAATCCTAGTATTCACAATATACAAAGTTGCAATTAAAATTCCGATACATTTATTGCATGTTATACTAGCATAAATTGTAGAAAAACCCGAGAAAATCCTTGATGTCAAGTAAAATAGAATTCCAAAGTGGATGTATATATTATAGTACTAATTTATTTCTTTGTATTATTAATAAAAAAATATTTGTAACATGTAATCTGTTATAAGAACATAAATAACTGTATCATCACGGCATATTAGACATTGATGGGTGTGCTAATTTGCTTTTTAAACAGATTTCGGTATATAAGAACTTCAGACTGAATATTATGATATACATATATCTGTTTTTACGATTATCTGTTATCAATAAGGAAACCGGTAAACAAATTTATAAAATAAAATATAAGGTAAGGAAAATATACATACCTACGTATATCTTTGTAAACAAATAACGGAAACTAATCAGAAATATAGCAAGTGGGTGTAAAAAATATGATACGTATATTGAATTTTGTTTGACGGTTATATATGATGTAATAATTTTAAGAATTTTCATTTAAGTAGGTACCTACTTGTACAATTTGTCATTATATTTCGTATAACAGCACTGATTAATACCTCACAATTAAAGCGGTTCGATTACGATTTTTAATAATCGATTATTGATTATTTTAAATAAATAATCGATTAATCAAATAATCTATTAACAAAATATCAAACAACCGATTAAAAAAAACTGATTTATCGATTATTTTGAAAAAAAAATCAGTTGATCGATTAATCGATGATATTTGATTAATCGATTATTTTGCCCAGCACTACTCTTAATCTTATTACATTTACATACTGACGCATTTTAACATATGGTCATATTTCGATTACGTAACATATTTATTAGAAATGTGTCACTCTTTAATCATTTTTCAACAAATCAATATAGATAAAAACTGATGAGTTTATTTTTAAATTCTAATAACCGTCACAGGTAAATGAACTGATTCAATGGCAATTTGAAATCGTAGTACAAGTCATTTGTTAAATTATTTCCAGAAACATTTAATATAACTACCTAAAAAATATAATATGGACAATTTTCTCTCTGTTTCCATAATTATTTATTACGTACCAAACGTGATGGGCTGTTGCGCAGAAAGCAAAAGTCATTATTTCTCTTTCTCTTCCTCCTATTGCCTGACCTTTTCTCTAGCTGTCTCTCTTCTTGATCTGCGCATTTCATAGCCATAGCCCATTACATTTGACACCACCTCTACATTAGCTCATATTCTAAACTACTTTTTTTAAAAATAAAAGCACGATTTTAAAATGTATTATTACTATTTCACAAAACATTGCTTTTAATAAAAGCTGTAATAAAAGCATATTCACTACGGGTTGTTATCTTTTTATTATACATTATTTCATAAGTGGACATACGGAATGTTCTCGTGTTAATTGTTATCTATGGAGTTTAATTTCGATACATAATCACTCCATTTTGTGCAAAAATGAAAATAGTTTACTTTGTGATGTATAAGTTCAAGTTCAAGTTCACACGTGTATATACAAGTTATTTAAATAGTATTATTTATTTAATAGATATACATATTTTTTTAAAGAAAACTCTAAGACACTATGTTTATAAATTAATAAATTATATGATAGTTAGTTGAAAGATAAACTTTGAAACACATATTTCATTTTGTGTATTTTTCAAAGTGTTAAAACTTAGCAACAGTTGCATTTCAGCCAAACTTATTTCATCTCTAATAAAAGTTTTTTTTTTGTAATACATTTACATATTAGACTACTGTTTGGAATGCTAATTATTTACATTATGATTAGTAGGTATCGTTGACATGTTTTAATTTTTTTTTTCTTTGTATTTAAAAGCATAAACGAAATTGAGAGTGTTCAAAAATATCGAGCCAAGTTGTTATTCGCGATTTACCCGGGTAGGTCTAGATGACCTATTTAACACTACAAATTCATCTTGTAGAAAAGTAACAAAATTTAGAATATCAAAAGAATATTGAATAAAGTGCAACACGATATCACATGCCTGCCGGAAACATGGATAAACTATGAACTCAAAGAAAACCCAGCATTCCTTCAAAAGTATTATAGAATTCAGCAAGTTGCAAAAAAAGGATGCTAGCACGGGTACAGCCATAGGAGGTATCATACTTTTTTCAATCCTTCCCACAAGCAAAATCTCAATTATAGAGAAAGAATTTGACTAGATTTTTCTCCAATTTCAAAACAACATACAAAATTTTATAATAAGTGTATGTAATTTACTTCTCACAATCCTTTGAGTACTCCACAATCTTTAAATTGTTCTAACTCAGCCTGAAAAAGTATATAATTATCCAAAACATATTTATTTATATTTTTGGCGGTGACTATAATGCTAGAATAGGCGACATGAACCAACTCTCTGAAGATATATTATTCAATAATAATTGGAATGCCAACATAACAGTATGCGACACAACAATAAATAAGAAAGGCAAAGACCTGACAGAAATATTCGAACAAGGAAATCTTATAATGCAGATCTCGCAGTGACCATACCAGCCAGATTCACTTACATGGGAGGATGTGGTAAAAGCACAATAGATCTAATATGGGGTGACTCAAGTGCACTGCAATATATTACTGATTTCACTGTTATTGAAGATATAATACAATCCGAACACTTCACATGTTCAGTAAAAACTGCAAATCTTACCAATAAATAACTACAATAACACTGGCCAAGATAAATGCATATCAACTATATGGGATCCAGAGAAAACTCTGACCCACAAACAAGAATTTCAAAATTAATCTCTATATAATCTAGATAATATGATCTCTGAAGAAAAATACATTTGAAATCATAAATATTTCTAATAAAATTGGGATTGTTCACCAAATAAAACATTTCAGAATAAGCTTAGTAAATCAGAAAATAACACATGGTTTAATGACAATTGTAAGAAACTCAAAGAAAGAAACTGGAACACACCTGATAATTTGCAAGAAGAACATCTTAGCAAATATTATAACTCAAAAAAACTTTACAAACAATAGCAGAAGAAAAAAGAAACATAAAATGGAGATCAAATATAAATTAGAAAAGTTTTTAGATCAGAAAAAATTATGGCACACAATAAACTCTCTACAACCAACAGCTTACGACTTTAACCCAATTGAAAAAGAAAACTGGGTAAAATATTTCCAAAACTGGTATAATACTAAATTAAATAACATATTTCGATATCCACTACCCACATCTTGTATGACGACATCTCACTCAATGAACTTACACGGTTGCCTGAAAAAACTGAAAGCAAACAATGCACATGGGATTGATGAAATCCTATATGAGCAATTCCAAAATTTACCAAATAACTGGACTTTATATATTAAAACACTATTAAAACATTTTTTTTCAGAAGAGGATTTCCCGTAAAATCTAAAACTATTAAACTAACATTTATTCACACAAAAAGAGATCGTTTAAACGTAAATAATTACAGAGGCATAGCACTCATCAACACTCTTGCCAAATTATTTACATTTATAATAAATAAAAGACTACAAATTGGGGGGAGAATAAGAACTTATTACCCGAAGCGCAGAAGGGCTTCAGACAAAAATGATCCTGTACAGATAACATTTTTGCCGCTAATGCGATCATACAAAGTTCCTTTTAGCTCTAACCTTTATAGATTTCCAAAAAACAGTTGACGCTATCCAGCATTATATTCTATGGAATGACATTTACCAGCAAGGTGTAAGTGGCAAAATCACTAGATTAATGAAAATATCTACAACCTAAACAATGAACTATCTGACGAAATTCATGTTACCCGAAGAGTTGTGCAGGGTGAGTGCACTAGCCCACTGCAAGGATACTTTATAGATAATGACAACGACATTTTTGCCTACTCACAGCCTGACGTCCTGAAAAAACTCGACGCGTTAACTGAAAATTGTGACTCCTAACAGTTAATGGGGGCAAAACTAAAATAATGCATTTCCATGTAGGAAAACTCCTAAGCGAAGAATTAAACACATGTGCCAAAATAAAGAAATAGAGTTCACAAAGAAATATACCTACTTAGGAGTAACTTTTATAACGTCAGGTTTATTTAATAAAAACACCATAGAAAAATTAAGTGCAAGGAGGAAAACTGCAGGAACTATTATAAACACCATGATGAAGCCTAAATTCTTTTGCTGGAAAACCCCGTACTCGTACCATCTTTTCTATACGGAGTCTGTTTCAACATGAAAACATTGAAAAGAAATTGTCAAATTATGTAAAAAAAAATACTTTCGGGTGGAAGAAAACAACTCCTAATTACATATAAGTATCATAATACTTCGTGAAACAGGACTAGATAAACTGGAAGTACACAATGTCAAAAAACACTACGCTTTTGGCTAAATCTTTTATTAAAGCCTGAAGACCGATACGTTAAATTTTGCTACAATAAATTACTAGCACTGAACGAGAATTCTTCGAAATTAACTAGTAAAGGACAGAACAAATACAACTGGACAAGTAAGCTTCAATTCGGTCTTACAGAAACTAATTTTGCCGAAGTTTGGAAAAGCTGTGTGTTCCTAAAATCAGACAATATTGTGAAAGCATGGTGAATTATTTTATGGAAAGGCACCAACAGAATAATTCACTTATCATATAATCCAAATTTGTATAACTAGCCAACATTATCTGTCTTTAGACATCGCCTTCAAACCCTTAAAACTGTTCAGACAACCACGGACAACTAATTTCAAGTGTTTTACCATTAACCAGACGATTTTTGGCACAATATTAAAGAACATAAAATATGTAGCCTATGCAATCTTCTTTAAGAAAATAATATTTTGCATTTTCTGTTTTAGTGTGCACTGTACTCCCCGATTCGCAGTACATAAACAAATATATTTTTTACAATAACGCCTCTAGTCCCATCAAAGATCTACTAGTAGAACCATCAAAAGAAAAAAAATGGAATATAGCTAACTACATAGTTTAAATCAACCCTGAAAGTTTGAGCTTTCACTTCAAATTTATAGTCCAATGACACTATATAATAAACACGTAATTACTTTAAATTGTCGATCCACTTTGTATAGATTTTTCTCTAACAAATAAATAATTATTATAATTTTCAATACTGTAAATGAATATAAATATATCATCAATGCTTATTATACACATTTCTGGGTTTTTAGTCGCAAATTTCGGTAATGACAAGGCGGCATATCTGTACCGTTTAGAACATTTACCAGGCATCACCTCACGAGTTCTCAAAACTATCGTGCAGAGCCACAGATATAACTTTTGTATCATTTATCCAGGCAATCAATTTGGAAATTTAGAAATATAAAAGTACATTGCTCCGGACCAATTGTCTAAAAAAACAAAACAAAGGTCTAAATCAAATAAAAAAAATTTTTTGTGCTATTTGAAAATTGGAAATAAAGTTACATATTTGGTATCAGATGGAAACGAACCCGGGCCTTTCAAATCACGACCGGTTGCCGATGATATTAGAAGACACTTCTAGCAACTTTTTCTAAATACATAAGAATTTAGGTATCATTTTCAACATTTGTAAGAGATTTGTAA
Source organism: Harpalus rufipes (assembly GCA_951394225.1). Taxonomy (NCBI): domain Eukaryota; kingdom Metazoa; phylum Arthropoda; class Insecta; order Coleoptera; family Carabidae; genus Harpalus; species Harpalus rufipes. Next base: position 26,261,145 of record OX596275.1, on the reverse strand, counting down.
AAAACTTAATATTAACCATTTTTCCACTAAGCTCATCAATTTATACTATCAAACAATGTAGAAAATTATTTTAAGAAAAAATTGTTAAGAATTTTAAGTATAGTTCAATTTCCGGATAATCATTATTAGAAATTGGAAATTTTGGAATCTTTATCGTATTATAAGAAATGTGCTCATCATCAAATTTGTTGACTATTTACCTCCTTTTCCCATATATGTACGTACGAGGGAGGCCAAATTGAACACATTACCATATAAAGCTTCTCTACAAATGTATATTAGTGCAATAAATTTTCAACAAACTTTCCCGTAAACCACAAAATAATATATTGTATTATTACTCACGTATTTTGCAATTTAGCAGTACACAAATATACGTACATGTTCACAGTCTCGGGCATTTCTTTCTACTGTTGATTTTCCACTAACACATGTTTTTATTTATTTTTGTTTTTTGTCTAAAATTTCCTTAACCACACAACTCGTCACCATATGCTCTAATCCTTGGTGTTAATTCTTGTAAAAACGAAATAAAAATGATTTAACAATGATTTCATTTTGATCCATAAATTACAATGTATTCACTTGAAACTTATCTAATAGATAATATTATCTCTATTTAATTAAAAAAATTAATTATTTATTCTTGTATATACCCAGCTAGAGCATTTAAAGAGATTAAAAGTGTTATATTTAGGTTTCGAAATTATCGAACAGTGTTTTGTGTGAAAAAATAACAATATCTGCAACTTTATCTTTCTTTAATATTTTTCATTTTGTGTTTAAAAGCAACAATTCTTACAGCTTACAAGGTCCGGAGTACGAGTCAAAATATTTTAATACTTGTATTTGCTCATGTTCATAAAATTGCAATCACAACTGGCCCGTGGCCCATGTCAACTAATTCAACTGTCGATTTTAGTGTCAAGTGATCCACTTCTATCTGAGTCTTCGACTTCCAAGAAGTCGGTATGCTTTATTCACAGCAAAAGGTCGTAGAAGTAGAATATTTATTTTTAAACCTTTGTTTAGGGGGCGATGTATGATGTGAATATTGCTATAACAAATTTATATTACTATATGTATGTGTATAATTTATATTGAAAGGAATGATGAGGATTGTTAGTTTTCATTAGCACTTTTTGTGAATCTTTGCATATTTTTTATGAGCAACTTTCTAAATATACTCGTATACCTTAACATAAAGCTCACCTAACGTTCAAAACTCGAGCCGTTATGTTCGCTTAACCCAGGTGGGGTATTTTTGTATCCCAGTGACATTTTTTTTTTAATAACTTTTCAATTCCGGGATTTGTAATATTAATTACTGAAAATCTGTGGAATTTTACACAAGCACGTAAACGCATATGGTGTGCTTATATTCAGATTTTTGCACTATATCTTGCCAGTATATTATAAAATTGGAGTCCTGAACGTCCTGATATCCTTTTGGAGTACTTTTAAAGAAAATAATTGACGAGAATCGAGCAATTCCACACAGTGACGTCAGTCAGCAGACATTATCGCTCGTCATACCTTATCATCGGCTACTGATATCTGGTGAGGAGGTTCCATTTTATATTCTACACCCGCCATTACTTCAGGATTGTCCAGTTTTTTAATTTTTTTTTTTTTTTTGGAATGCCAAAACGATACTTCTACGAGTTTAATGCATTACGTTGCCTATATATTATTAAATCTTGATTTATTTAATATATTGAATTTGTTTTACATTTTTGATTATATTAACTTAATAGATAAATATTTGAAACAATATTTGTTGCGATTTCTTTCATTATTAAAAATAAAAATTGCAATATTTTAAATTTACACTTAGGGTATAAAGTTACCCCATGTGGTCGGATTAAGCGAAAAATTTACCCGGCCTTACGAATGTTAAGGTAAGTAAAAGTAAAAAATATATTTATCTGTAAAATATACAATAAATTATTTCTACATTATATATTAAAGGTAGGCTTTTTATAAATGTCATTTTATGACACCAGTGTTAAAAAGTGACAGATCATATTGTTGCTTTTAACGCTAGTGTTAAAAGTGAATTAATTATCTTGGTAATGATAAGTAGAACAACAGAAATACAAATTTGAATGAAAAAAATTGTTGTGGCCAGCACAATACCTTCCGTCATTTCTATGCATATTACATATATAAATTCCACACAGAAAGTTTCTTGTATTTCCAGTAAAAACATCTGTCAATTAGTAATATTGAATTATTGAAACTATTTCCATGCTGACGCAGCAAAGTTTGCAAGATTTATGAAAATTAATTTGTTTATAAATATTTATCTCTAAATACATATAATATGAAAAAAAATAATGCAATCAAATCGTATAGAAAATAAGATATTCTTTAATATTTATGATAACATAAAATGTCAAAAAAATGATATTTAACTGCATTTTTAAGAAAAACAGTTAAGAGCTTCAAATTAAGGTACTGTAGGTTGATCAATTGTAACCTAAACATAATCAAGTCTTCATTTGGATCTAAAAATGAGAAATACGAAAAAAATATAATTTTTGGAATTATAATTTTGGAGATTTCGCGGCCGTATATCGTATTTATTCAATTCGTTCAGTATTGCTATATAACTATTTATACTTCGAATTTTGATGAATACCAAAATTGACACAATATACGTTATATTTATTATAACACTGTCAGTTTTGGTATTACATCATAATTATTCAATGATTTATTATTGCGAAATAAACGTGTTACTTCGAATTTTGATGAATAATAATATTCACGCTGTATAAGTTATGCTGCATACTGTCAGTTTTCAGTTTTGATTTGTATGAACACTACGGAAATCAAACAATTTTTTTTTTGTTGGGCAATAAATTTATTATTATTATTATTATGACACTGAAAAACGGGCCACTCAAAATAACTTTTTTATTTATAATTATTTTTTTAATTTTCTACATATATTTATAAACAAGGCTTAGGGGGCCACAAATCATGGTATTTGGTATGATGCTGGCACTTCCTGTTTAACCGGAAGTGACATTAACTTTCATATTTCAAGTAGGACACCCTATATATCTTCATATATTTGGAATCGACTTAATGCTATGAATTCATCGATATAGTTGAAGTGCACTTTTATTGAAGAACTAAATTACAAAAACGAAAGAGAAAATTATGAATAATTTCCTTGGTAAACCATATCAGGTAGGCTGTGATAACAAATTGATCATTTTTTGGTAACAAATTAAAGAATCTTACAAAAATAACGCTATTTGAACAATTAACTTAAATAACTCAATATTATATCAACTGTTTTCACAGCCTGCCTGATGGCTTAGCAGGTTAATTATTCATTCTTTTCTCTTACGTTTTTGTAATTTATTTCTTCAATAAAAATGGACTTCCAGCATATCACTGAATTCGTAAATTTATGTAGATTCCAAATATGTAAAAATATGTGTCCCGTTTGAAATATGAAAGTTAAAGTCACTTCCGGTTAAACCAGAAGCGCTACCACCATGTCAAATACCATGATTTCTGAGCCCCTCAACCTAATTTACAAATATATCAAGAAAATTAAAAAATAATTATAAACAAAAAAGTTATGGTGAGTGGCCCGTTTTCCAGTGTCACCTGTGTAATAAAAATCTGATGTGACCAACACAATATATACCTGTGAGGTCTTGTGGCCGCGTGCCTGAGCGTCTGGTCGCGAATCTGGGGAACCGGATTCAATTCCTACTATCAAATATTTCGAATTTTAAATGGCACAAAATTTACCCTTGTGCTGCACTCTCCGCGCCAGCAGTGAGTGCCCGTGTGGTGACACTTGGTAAACGCCCGCATGATACAAATATGTCATCATCATTACCGAAATCTGTGTACAAAGCAGATTAGCACACCCAGCAATGCCGTGATAATAGGTATATTTATTTATTTTCTTATTTAAGTACATACCTGCATATTTACTGATACTAGAAATGATGTATCTTAAGTTCCTTTCCATATAACTATTGTGCTATTTACAATATTCGTTTTAAAATGTTATTATTATTAATTTGAAATTATGTAGGTATATTAAGTTCCTTTCCATGTAACTATTGTTTTATTTACAATTTTCTTTTGAAAACGTTATACTGTTATTAATTTGAAATGATTATTTTTTTGACAGTGACATGTATCTGTTAGTTACATAAATTTGAGCTGAACTGTGTAACCATGGAGTTGGTTTAAAGCATAAGCTCGGAGATATAATTTTTATATTATTTTATAAATTTATCGAGAAACTATATAGAAAAAGTAGTAATGCAAACCTGTAGAAAATGAAATAATCTTTAAGTTTTATAATAACAAATTGCGAAAAAATAACTTTTAAAGGTATTTTTTGAAGAAGAACTATTTTGAGCTTCAAGTAAACTGCCATTTTCGGTTATCCGATTGACACCAAAAACTAATGGCTTGTTTCCATATTAGAATATTTCAAAACTTTCTGAATGATAATATTTAAGTTAGAGCTTAAAGAGGATCCACACACACACACATACATACATACACACAGAAAATGTTAAAAATGGATTCTAGGGACCTTAAAACGTAGTCATTTATCAAAATCTCGATATGCGATTTTTAGCCGTATACCTCCCTTACCAAGGTATGGGAGGTAAATATATATATATATATATATATATATATATATATATATATATATATATATATATATATATATCATCACGGCGTATTACTCATTACTGGGTGTGTCATTCTGCTTTGTACACAGATTTCGGTAATGATGACATATTTGTACCGTGCGGGCGTTTACCAGGCGTCACCTCACGGGCACTCATTGCTGGCGTGGAGAGGGCGCCGTAAGGGTCAATTTTGTACCATTTAAAATTCGAAATATTTGGAGTCGGTCGGGATCGAACCCGGTTCCCCAGATTTGCGATCAAACATTCAGGCACGCGGCCACGAGATCCCCATAATATATTAATATAAATTTGTTATAGCCATAACAAAAGACCCTCTAAAAATAGGTTTAAAAAAAATATTCTTCTTCTTTGACCCTTGCTGTGAATAAAGCATACCTTTTTCTAGGAAGTTGAAGGGTCGGGTAGAAGTGGATCACTCCATACTAAAATTGGCTGTTGGATCTGTTTTCATATGAAACTTGTACAAATTGTAAAACATTTTGCTTGGTTCATATAACGTTTTCATGTAAAAATATGACGTACATAATAATATTCAGGAACTTAGATTCTTTGAATTTAAATGAACTTAAAAATTGGAGCTACACTTATATTTGTTTGTAAACAAAAAAAAACTAATTTGAAATTCACATGCATAGTTCTATTATTGTAGGCGTCGAAAACTATAAAAAGACGCTAATTGAAAACTCCGCTCACTAAACTGACTGGAACTGTTTAACCTTTCCCTTTCCAATTCACATAAACATGAAATTAATAAACTGTAACATTTATATGTGAACGTTACGTTTTTAACTGCACCCACTTTATTTTAAAGTTTATATTCAAAAACACTGTAAAGGAAATATACAGAGCATACTAAAAATAGTGTTTTACACTCGAAAAGCAACAAGGATCTGCAGTGCGAAACTTTGTGCTGACACCGACGTCCCGGTAAATTGATTTTTCGGTGCGTGCAAAAATAAAGCTCAACAAGTGCTATGTGTTAGGCATATTTAGTACTTATCAAATTAAATTGACAAATTTGTAAATAATGATGACTTTTAATCATTTTTTGAATGTGACATTTCTTATCATTCGCAATTTTCGGAAAAGGACACATTTTGGCCTTCAAAGGTTATCGTTGTATATCGCGTATTTCGAAACATAAATGTGTAATTTATGTCTTAAAAAGTGGAAGGATCGGTATTATGCGACCTCCCTGCACCGTCACCACAATTTGATGCATTTAAATTTTATGGGATCTGAGTGTCATTATTCAGCAAATCATTTCGCAAGAAACAAAGATGATGGCTGCAAGCTGCAACACTTGACGTATGGATCAAAATATTTTAACACGTTCATGTTTACCTATTCCATGGAAATGGAATGACTGGAAATTATTACAATTTCTAAAAAATTGAATTAGGCTAGGTCAGAAGGTTTGCTTACATGTAAAAATCGTATATAACATTTTTTGTACTCGTTTGAACTAAAATGCTTTAATGGGGTACTATACCATAGTCAATTTGAACTATCTTAAATAAGAATGTGAAAATATACGTAAATTAATGATTATTAGTGAAATAATTTTGTTTAAATATTAATTAGTTCGCAAACTACGAGCGATTGAAGTCGATTAATAATTGAAGACACTGTTGCAAAATGGAGACAAGTTACATTTTTAAAGTTTTGTTCAAATTCCAAAAAAAGTTTTTTTTTCAATTTTTGATGTTTTTTATTGCAAATTTGATGTATTCTAACTAATATGCTGTTGTTTTTTACCTTCCGTCACCTATAGGTAAGGAAGGTATTGTCTTTGGTCAAAAAATTCGGTGGTGAGTTTTCATTGAATAAGCACGTTTTAGGGTCTTTACAATACGATTTTACTATTTTTACGATGATGTCTGTATGTGTGTGTGTTCGTGTGTGCGCGCGCATGTGTGTGTGTGTGTGTGGACCGCCGTTTCGTGCACAATATCTCCAATACTAGAATTCCAAAAATTACAATTCTTGCGTATTCCTCTTCCTTGCAACCATATGCAGACTTGACAGATTTTGGTTATAATTGGTCAACCGGAAGTACCCTCATTTGAAGATTTTAACAGTTTTTCTTGAAAAACTCAATTAAATGTTATTATAACTTAAAGAATATATTATTCTCTATACGATTTGATTGCATTTTATATATCAGAGTGAACCTAGCAGCCGATTCGCAGCAGCCGATTCGAACGAAAATTATTTTGGACAAAGCTACCACGGACGTAACATAGCACAATGCATAGTTGAAGAGTAATATAAGAACATAACATACTGAGTATTATTCAGCAAATATTAACATGTAAATATGAAAAATATTATAGAACAAAGTATATATTAAATGTTTTCATAAATAAATAATAGAAAACAAGAACAAACTAAAATCAAATATAGTGAAACTCAAAAATAAAATGCTCTTTATCGTTACAAATAAACGCCGTGAAAAATAACTAGAAGCCGTGACAAAACAATATTAACAATAGGTATTACTACACACTCCCCGAATACAAAAATATAAAAATTATTAAAATATTCAGGGGATAAGGGTTAATAATACAAGTTTAAATCCAGAAGCAGCGAAAATTTTACTTGTTTCAAAGTTTTAAATTTTTTTGAAAATAACTAAAAGCCGTGACAAAACTATATTAACAACAGTTATTGCAACACACTCCCCGAATACAAAAATATAAAAATTATTAAAATATTCAGGGGATAAGGGTTAATAATACAAGTTTAAACCCAGAAAGCAGCGAAAATTTTATTTGTTTCAAACATTTTATTTTTTTTATAAAATAACTAGTAGCCGTGACAAAACCATATTAACAACAGTTCTTACAGCACCCCCCCCCCCCCCGAATACAAAAATATAAAAATTATTAAAATATTCAGGGGATAAGGGTTAATAATACAAGTTTAAACCCAGAAGCAGCGAAAATTTTATTTGTTTCAAACATTTTATTTTTTTTATAAAATAACTAGTAGCCGTGACAAAACCATATTAACAGTTCTTACAGCACCCCCCCCCCCGAATACAAAAATATAAAAATTATTAAAATATTCAGGGGATAAGGGTTAATAATACAAGTTTAAACCCAGAAAGCAGCGAAAATTTTTCTTGTTTCAAAGATTTTATTTTTTTCCAAAATAACTAGAAGCCGTGACAAAACCATATTAACAACATTTATTACTACACACCTCCCGAATACAAAAATATAAAAATTATTAAAATATTTAGGGGATAAGGGTTAATAATATAAGTTTAAATCCAGAAGCAACGAATATTTTACTTGTTTCAAAGATTTTATTTTTTTCCAAAATAACTAGAAGCCGTGACAAAACCATATTAACAACATTTATTACTACACCCCCCCCCCCGGAATACAAAAATATAAAAATTATTAAAATATTCAGGGGATAAGGGTTAATAATACAAGTTTAAACCCAGAAGCAGCGAAAATTCTACTTGTTTCAAAGTTTTTATTTTTTTACAAAATAACTAGAAGCCGTGACAAAACCATATTAACAACAGTTATTGCAACACATTCCCCGAATTAAAAAAAATATAAAAATTATAAAAAAAATATTCAGGGGAGAAGGGTAAATAATACAAGTTTAAACCCAGAAGTAGCGAAAATTTTACTTGTTTTGGCTGCTTCTGTATTTAGGGGTTGTGTTAACTTTTCGCTGCTTCTGTGTTTAAACTTATATTATTAACCCTTATCCCCTGAATATTGTAATATTTTTTACATTTTTGTATTCGGGGGGTGTGTTGTAATAAATGTTATTATGGTTTTGTCACGGCTTCTAGTTACTTTGTAAAAAAATAAAAACTATGAAACAAGTAAAATTTTCGCTGCTGCTGGGTTTAAACTTGTATTATTAACCCTTATCCCCTGAATATTTTAATTATTTTTGTATTCGAAGGGTGCGTAGTAATAAATGTTGTTAATATGGGTTTGTTACGGCTTCTAGTTAATTTGGAAAAAAATAAAATCTTTGAAACAAGTAAAATTTTCGCTGCTTCTGGGTTTAAACTTATATTATTAACCCTTATCCCCTGTATATTTTAATAATTTTTATATTTTTGTATTCGGGGGGTGTGTTGTAATAACTGTTGTTAATATGGTTTTGTCACGGCTTCTAATTATTTTGGAAAAAAATAAAATCTTTGAAACAAGTAAAATTTTCGTTGCTTCTGGGTTTAATCTTATATTATTAACCCTTATCCCCTGAAGATTTTAATAATTTTTATATTTTTGTATTCGGGGAGTGTGTAGTAATACCTATTGTTAATATTGTCACGGCTTCTAGTTATTTTTCACGGCGTTTATTTGTAACGATAAAGAGCATTTTATTTTTGAGTTTCACTATATTTGATCTTTAGTTTGTTCTTATTTTCTATTTTTTATTTATGAAAACATTTAATATATACTTTGTTCTATAATATTTTACATATTTACATGTTAATATTTGCTGAATAATAACTCAGTATGTTATGTTCTTATATTACTCTTCAACTATGCATTGTGCTATGTTACGTCCGTGGTAGCTTTGTCCAAAATAATTTTCGTTCGAATCGGCTGCTGCGAATCGGCTGCTAGGTTCACTCTGATATTTTATATTTCATGTTCAACAGATATAGAGTTAAAGAATTATAAAGATAATAAATTTTATAATTCAGCCAGCTATGCTAACTTAACCATGGAAACTGCTAATATATTCAGGTAATTCAAATTGACAGATGTCAATATCAATAAAAAGTAAATGTTGAAAGAATAAGGGAAATAATTCTAGTGTTGGGCGTTTCTAGAAAGATATAAGAGAGAAAATTACATTGGTTTGAACATGTCATGAGGAGAGATGAGTATATTGGAAGAATGAATAGCTTATAACATAAGTTGGAAGAAACATAGGAAGACCATATATAATATGAAAGGAGAGAAAAGGAACTGAATGAGGACGACAAACCAAACAAAAATTAGTGGAAGAAGAAAATAAAAAAATAGCGACCCCCTAACGAATGGGAAAAACTAAAGAAGAAGATGTTAGTGTCAAGTGCAATGCGAATAGTTTGTTTATGAAATAACTTAACTGGAAATATAGGATCTTTTGCAAAAAAAATTATGTGTAGGGCGAGTGCAGTGACGTGACTTTGCTGACTTTGGCAAGCAGATATGTGGACCCGTGTCAAAATGACAGCTATGAATTACGTCCATAACTGACAAATGTCGTAATTTTTCATTCAAAATTTAATGATTTTCTTATTTCATGTGGTATATTTATTATCAGGGGTGTGGAATTCAGTTGCCGAGAAAAGGAATCATAAAATACCAAAAAAATAAATTTTGAATGAAAAATTTTGATATGAGGATGACCCGCAAAATAGAAATGAATGGAAGAAAAAAATAAAAATTAGCGACCCCTAAAGAATGGGAAAAGCTAAGGAAGAAGAAAATGTTAGTGTCAAGTGCATTTGCATGAAATAATATTACTGGAAATTTATAATCTTTTGCAAGACATTTTATGAATGGAATTTGTACATAATACACAGGATTGACGGAAGGTATTGTGCTGGCCACATCAGATTTTTTTAAATCAATTAATTATTCGTAGTTTACGAGAAAATAATTATTAATTTTTTTGGGTATGTGAGAGATAGTTAGTTATGGCCACCTATCGCCATGCTAAGATCTATCATAACATAATCGCGACGCTGATCTATAACTATCCCTTTACCTCCCAATCTATATGTCTTCTTCCACGATCATACCATAATGACGGCACATATCCCTCCAACCTCCAAAATATTAAATTTCTAATAAAACTATTATTACAAAAAGCTTGACGACTTTTGCCGTCCGAATTATAATTGGTCACACAACTTATGCGACCCTACAAAGTTCACATAAATAATGAAGAAAGTTTATATTTATTAGATTAGTATGATAAACAAACAGAAATTACTATGTTTATAATATATATAAATCAATTTGTTATCGAAAGTTCAAAAGTTAAAAGTTAGGATTTGATTCCAAAGGTTTTCTTTAATTCTGAGTAATCTTAAAAGATAATCGAAATTCAAAGACTAAAAATAAAATACTCTAATACTACGAGTATGGTAGGTAGTAGATAGATAGTAACCTCATTTGTAAAGAATTGAACAATAATAATAATAATAATAATAATAATAATAATAATAATAATAATAATAATAACAAACTATGTATCCTGAAAAAGAGAAATAAAAATAACAATAATAATAATAGTTATTTATGATTTATGAATTAAAACACGAGCGCAGCTAGGGTTTAAGACTTGTGGGTGACTAAAGATAGTTTACGTATGTGTATCGTACAATATTTTATTTAGAATATAAAAACCCTGTCCATATTTTCTTTTTATTTATTTTTTTTGTATATATTTTGCGTAGAATTGTTGGAATAAGAGGGGGTTGCCATCCCAACTCCTTCTAAGTAACCACCTATATTGTATCAGATAAAAAATAGTCTTATATTCAAAATCTCTATTATTCATAAAATACACTACCTTCTCCCAATACCAAACAAACCCAATAAATATAAAAAACATCTGATGTGACCAGCAACATTACCTTCTTTCAGTTTTTTGTACAAATTCCATACAGACATTTTCTGGCAAAAGATTCCAGTAAAATTATAACACAAACTACTACGAGCCCAAATTCATATTAGTTCAGCCGGTTAACATTTTCAACAAACAAATTAGAAAACTTATGCAAATAATGAGAAATTTCTACAAATTTCTTTTGAATAGGTAGTTTAAAATATAAATTTTAATCTTACCATAACTGAATATGTTTTATTCAAGTATTCCGCCATTTAATATTAGGTTATATCGCCTTTATTAGTAATACCACCTTTAATTCTATTAGGCATTGTATCACTAAACTCTGCAAATTTTCCTGTGAACATTATCTATATATCTTGCATCAAGGTACAGTTTTATTGTACGCACTGGATTTTTACGAAGTTTTTTATTGTGCCAAAAGTAAAAGGTCGCGATACAAGCTAAACCTGGACTAGAAAATGACCCTTAAAATCACCAGTCATTTAGCCCACATATTTTTAAAGTTTTAAGTCTATATTTGAAGAAGCCGAAAGAATTTTGTATAAATTTCTAACCATTTGTGTGGATTTTATAATTTGTTGAAAATGTAAACTAGCCGAGTTATTATGAGTTTGGGTTCGTATATCAATTGCACTTGACACTGACATCTGTCAATCAGAATTTTCTTAATAGTATCGACCTGTTTCCCTGGTTATGGTATAGCTGGCTGCTTTATGAAATTTAATTTTTTTATAATTAATTAACTCTAAATCCATTAAATATGAAGCATAAAATGCAATCAAATCTTGTAGAGAATAGAATATTCTTTAATATTTATAATAACATTAAATATGAAAAATGATATTTAACAGAGTTTTTTCACGAAACACTGGTAAAATATTCAAGTGAGAGTACTTCCGGTAGACCGGACACACACACCCATACACGCGCACGCCCGTACGCAAGCACACACACACACACACACACACACACACACACACACACACACACATACACACGCACACACACACACATATCATAAAAATATAACCTGAAGGTAAATATACTTTTATTTATGAATTAGGACCACAATATTAAATGTGAAGTTTGCTATGATAATAAAATATTCGCCCTGGTTTTTTTGTTTGTAAATTTAGGGTGTTTAAAAATTTTAATCATTCGTTGTTCGGCGTCGGTGACTAATGAAATCTTGTTACTAAACAACCGTTTTATAAACTTAAAATTGGCAATTAACGTCAATTTTACGCACTATAGCAGATGAAAATTATTTGTATTAAATTTTTGAATACAACGATATACGAGTATTTAAAAAAAGTATATACTTACGTTTGTCAATCGTGTATTCTTTCTTATACAAACGTAACTTTTGCTCTAATTCTAATATACTAGCAATACTTGTGTATTCAACCTTGGTAAGTGTTTCTATACATGCTTTGTCACCTTTAAAAAATTAAAAATGTAATAAATGTATTTTTAGCTACACATAGCAATAAAGAAATGTACGACAAAATTATATAGTCTATTTACAACTTTTATCTAGTTTATCTAGTAAATATTTACTAAAGGGACGTAAAGGGACTCAAGGGCCAAAAATAGTTATTAGTGTATCTAGAGCCAAAAATGATATTTTTTTTCTTAAGAAAGAGATTCACGCCTGACAGTCAGTTTAAGATCGTGACACAAACACTATTTTTTTCTACATCCGTTCAAAAATGATCAAAAAGGTGATATAAACATTATGCTTAAAAAATTATTTTATTTTTCAGTTAACCAGGGTAGATCATTCCCAAGATATTGTATTGTGCTCTCATCTGATAAATTTAGTATTTCATGTATTTAATGCAAAAGGACGACTTTTTTCGGTAAAAAAAAAACAGTAAAGAAAAGTTCTACTTTTCTACCAACAATTCGCAGTACAATAACACTTTTCTACATAGCAACGACTAAACTTTATCTAAATTAAATAAATATTAAAAAATGTTTATTTACTTGTCGTTACCATGTTCACATAAAGCTTCTATGTTTAAAAATATTTTATGGCAATGGCAAATATTAAATTTATTACTTGTTTGTTTCCAGTAAGTACACGAAAAAATGGCATATTCAACATACAAAGAAAACTGTATTTTCTAGCTTATATAAAATCACTTCCTTATATAAACAATTGCAAATCATTCTGTATACTGCAAACGTCAACTTTCTGTTCTAAACTGACAGTTTGGGCGTGTAACGTTTCATGTCCTCACCAATAGTGGAGTGCACGTCTCGGTTTTATAGTCAGGCAACCAATCAAATAGCTTAGGATGTGAAAGTCGAGCAAATTTTCAAACTTTTGTAGTTTGCCAGCGAATTAATATTTAAACAATCTTATTTCATTAATACTAATTAATTTATAATTTCTCTTTTTACCTCAAGCTACCCTTGGTAAGGGAGGTATACAGACCATCCTAAAAATAGCATATAGAGATTTTGATAAATGATCGTGTCAAGGTCCGATTTTAACATTTCACAATGATATCTGTGTGTGTGTGTATGTGTGTTTGTATGTGTGTTTGTGTGTGTGTGTGTGTGTGTTTGTGTGTGTGTGTGTGTGTTTGTGTGTGTTTGTGTGTGTGTGTTTGTGTGTGTCTGAGTGTGGGTCTTCTGGTCACTTTAGCCAAATACTATCATCAACCGCAGAATTTTGAAACCTTGTATTTCGACCTTACTCTAATATGGAAAGAAGCCATTAGATTTTGATGTAAATCGGATAACTGCAAATCGCACTTTACTAGAAGCTCAAAATAGTTTTTCTTCCAAAAATACTTTTAAATGTCATTTTTTCGCGATTATGTCATTATAAAAATTAAAGATTATTGAATTTTCTACAGGCATATTCTATATATTTTGTAAATAAATTAATAAAATAATCAATTTTATAAATCCCGGAGTCTATGTTTTAAAGAAACACAATTTCTTAATTACACAATTCATATTACAAATGTATGTAACTGACAGATAAATATCACTGTCAAAAAATAATCGTTTCAAATTAATAATAGTAACGTTTTAAAAAGAAAATTGTAAATGAAACAATAGTTACATGAAAAGGAACTTAATATACATAGTTTCCAGCATTAGTAAAGAAAGGTATGTATTTATATATAAAAAATATATATATCATCACGGCATATTTATCTATTTCTGGGTGCGCTAATCTGCTTTGTACACAGATTTCGGTAATGATGATGTCATATGTGTATGTTCGGGCGTTTACCAAGCGTCGCCTCACGGGTATTCGTTTCTGGCGTGGAGAGTGCACCGCAGGGGTCAATTGTGCCATTTAAAATTTGAAATATTTGATGATGGTAGGGATTGAATCCGGTTCCCCAGATTCGCGACCAGACACTCAGACACAGGACCACGAGACCCCATAGGTATATGTATTTAAGTTAATAAAAATTAAATGGCGGAAGGTATTGTGTTGGTCACATCAGATTTTTTATTTAGTTATTTTGACTATGGTATAAAGTACCTCATTGCAGACTTGATTGAAATTTAAAGTAAAATGGAATTAATATTATGAATAATTGGAAAGGGTTAAAGTAAACAAGTCCAAATATTTAAATATTTTGGCACATACGTTGAAGGGTCGTAAATTTTTAGTAAATATATATATAAACAAAATGAACCGAGTAGGTATTAATAAAAAAAGTTGCAGCTATCTTTGTTATTATTTCGTACAAAACTTTTTTTCTCGAATACCTTTAAACTTAACAATTACACTTGGGTCTTCGTTGAATTTAAATGCTTCAATTTTGAAAGTGAAATTTTTAAAACAAACGACCACATTATTATATCATACAGACATAATTCTTTTGCAGAAACATTACAATGAACGCCATTTCCAAATCATAATTTATCATTAAAAGGATTGCGCAAAACAATAACATTTAGTTAACCAAAATTAAACGTCAAATTGATAACGAAAATATAAAAGTATCCGTGATTCATACATGGCTCACGTCTTGGCTTACGTCAACATGTCACCGTAATACGAGAAAGAGTAATTGGCATTACACCTGCATTCGACATAGGTACGTTTCTTTTTGCAAAGAATGTCTTATTAACTGTAACAACTTACTTGTTGACCATGGTCACAACTAATGTCAACAAGATAATTAGGAAATGTTATACTACATAATTGCACAAATTTTATATTAATTTCTGACTACTTGCGAGTATATTACATAAACTGGTATTTGACCTATTCAATTGTCTTCGTAATTTATTTATACAAATTATAATAGTTATAGTATAGGTAAATAATTTATTTTTGGCTAATTAAATGAAGATTAGATTTTCGGAGAATTGGAAATTTTATGACGTGATATGTTAATTTCATTTAAATTTATGTGAATAATTTTTACAAACTTCCGAATTATATGGAAATATTTTATTTTATATTGTAGTTAATTTTTGTGAACATGTTTTATAATTTTTATTGCGAAAACAGAATAAACAATCCATATATTATGTGAAAATATATGTTGCTGATATCATATTAGGAGGCACTTGCACAATTTTTTCTCTATAGTTATATAAACCTTTATATCGTTTTCGAAATTTTAAGATAAAAATACACTGCTACTTAATAAAGCAATTTAATTTGTATAATTCCTAATTCAAAATTGGTGCAATCGGTCACAAGGCCGCTAATATAAAATTAAGTGTAAATAACAACTATATGCATATTTCGAGAACAATGTTATCTTCAGTGGTAAATTTTACGCGTAACCATACTTAAAGGGTAAAAAGAAATTACTCAACATGTTAACCATGCCAGAGGTCCAAACAGCCCTTTGAGAATGATTAAGATTACTCAACATGAAAAGCATGCGAAAAGTCTTAAGGAACTGGCACTGCCAAACATACGAGTTCAACATACAAATTCCTGCTTTCTAATTTTAATCCTTTTCGGTAAAAATGCATCAAATAAAAGTTTTAGAGCTTAAAATTCTGTATCTGAATCAATAAGCAAAATTATTTTTTATTCTTTGTAGCTATGAAAATGTTAAAAATCATCTCAAAAATAGTGTGATTTCTGTGCATGTGAACAGTTATTTAATAGAACATTAAAAAACAAGTAGGTATCATAAGGCAATCTGTTAACGTACGAGTCCATGTTTGGAAAACTTTATGAAACATGTTTGTATACAATTTTTTATATTTAGGTAATTTTACAATGAGATTTTTAAAAAATATAACGTCAAAAATATGACTTGGTGTTTTTTGCCAGTTATGTTGGTAGCGCTTCGCGCTATTAATTGAAATTTCATATTTTGGCAGTTTGTATATTGTATGTTGTGAATTTTGTCTGATTATATACATTAAACATTAATATATTGTATCAAACAGTGCGTTTATTTATCTTCGAAACGACGTATTTGCAGTGATTTTATAGATCTATAAATATAGAAAAATAATTTTGTGAAGTAACTATACTTCATTTCACGTAAGAAAATAGCAGATGGCGCTTGACAGCCGACCGTTTTTACATGCATTAAATAAATAATTTAAATTCGTGAAACCAAACTTTGTCAATAATAAATATTATAATCTGTAAAAATGTACAAAACCTGAATATTAAAAATTACAACAAAATGTGGTTAAACATTACAGGTGATATTTTTTTTCTTTTTTGTGAACTAGGTTTGTATTCTACCCTATCAAACGACAGATTTTATATCCCTATCTAAAACAACGCTATTTTCTTACGTAAAAAGAAGTATTTGGACATATTTACACGTTACTGTTCCAACAGAACAGCTTAGATAACTAAATAAGTTCGGTGATCAGACGACGATCCATTCCCTAAAAGCATACGCTTACCCAGCAATGGAAAAGGACCGTAATTTCACCTCTTGTAGCGCTTTTTAGATTTTTTAAAATTTATTTTATTACAGAAATAAGCGGGAGTAAGTAGATTTTTTTATAAATTAAGCTTTTAATATTTGAGTGTAATTTGTACCCAGTAAACATTTATACCCATGTTAATTTTTTTTAGTGTATTATTGTAATGATATTTTCATTAATTTAATACTGTGCAGCACTATATATCGCAGCGGTATTATTAATATTAAAAAATAGCGGGAACCTGATGATACACTAGCTACCATCTGATTTACAATTTTTTGCGTATAATTTAATTTTATGAGTATAATTTCTATTTGACAGTTGAAATAGTTTATATGTGTATTCTGAAGGAACACTATTTCAAAGTTGGTAAGAATACGGACCCATGTATCTGTATTTTATTTCATAAACCAAAATTGAATAGACTTGAATAAAAAGTGATGATTGCACAACAAATACGACTATGCAGAGGTAATCTTATAAATAATTGAAAAGTTTCAAACTCTGTCATAACATAATTCAACCTCCAGGTCCATTGTTTCGAAATTAATTGTTTTATATTTACCGATGCAGCATAAATTTCTGCAGTGGATGTTTCATTTTCGTGTCACTCTCACTATTCAATTTCGTATTACCGAACATCTTGACAAACACTTTTGCAGACTCTGAGTAATGACAGAGAATTGACTGTCTATCTCTGACTGAAAGAAACCTTTCGCGACTTCACCAAGACAATGCGCTTCGCATTGTCTTTTGTCTATTGCTTCAATAGAAAACTTTTGCGCATTTTCAGAGCAAAGATTTAACCTCCAAGATCTGAACTACACGTGTATGCAAAATGTCCCTTTGAAAAGAATTGCCTTGAACCCTGTATATTTATCATGTTTGTTTTGAAGAAGATTTATGAAAAGATTTAATATATTCTTAGAAATCTACACTAACCTTGACGATCAAAAAGAATTGGAGCATAATTTACACACACCGCAAAATTACGGAAATGCCAAAAAAAAACCTATGTATATCAAAGTGTATGAACCCCCCCCCCCGTCTTTCATATATGTATACACCTAAATATGGCCACCTAATAAAGATTGATTTTCATTTATCGATGTGTTAAATATTGCTAGGTCTTTAGTTTTATGGGTGTTTAGTTTGTGATCACTATGGATCAAGGGTTATCATTTCTGCTCTTGTTGCTGTTTCAAAATTAATAATAATTAACAATTAATAATGTACAAATAATAGTAAATTTTGTTTAATTAAAAATCTAAATTTTCCATTATGTATAAATGATTAATTATAAATAATTATTACTCAAAAATAATAATTTTCCATTTTTACCTTTCGTTACCCTTTAGGTAAGGAAGGTATTGTCTTTGTTCAAAAAATCGATGATGAGTTTTTAGTGAAAACACACGTTTTAGGGTTCCTAGATTTTACCATTTTTACGATGATGTCTGTATCTACGTGTGTGTGTGTGTGTGTGTGTGTGTATGTATGTGTGTGACGATTTTTTCATAGACGATAACTCCAACACTACAATTGTAAAAATTATAATTCTTTCGCATTCCTTTTCTTTAAATATCGTTTTTTGACATTTAATATTATTATAAATATTAAAGAATATTTTATTATAATTATATTAAGAAAATTCTAATTGACAGATATCAGTGTCAATGAAAAGAAAATGAATGTGGCAGAGAGATGAGGATGTTGAGATGGGTGTTGAGGAAGACATGGAAATATAGGATAAGGAATGAGAAGATAAGGGAAATGGCTCGAGTAATAGAAGTTTCTAGAAAGATACAAGGGAGACGATTACAATGGTTTAAACATGTCATGAGGAGAGATGAATAATATATTGGAAGAACAATAAACAGCTTAGTAATTGCAATTTTCGGTTTGGAGATATATGAAAATTATGACTTTTCAAATATCTCATAACATAATTATTACCAAAGTTACAATTTCTAACATTAGCGAAACATCATTTTTAATTATAGTTACAATTATGTGATTGGATAACATACTAGGAGTTATTATTATGAATTACAAATTCAACAGATTGGTACTGAATAATGAATGACACTATGTCAAGAATTACACATACGGTGTATCAGGGGATGTACCATAGCGATTTCAGTATTAATTTTGTGTCAAATATTGATCCCCCTAATTATTTTACAACGTTTGAATAATGTTTGTAGAGATAAAAAATTCTGTAGCTAATGATGTCCTAATTAAAAAATTCTGTTATATGGAAAAATTAGTGACGCCATTAAACTGTTTCCATCATATAACCATTTTACTATTACTATCATTTCTTGAATAGTATAACATTTCAGAAGAGATAGTGTTAATATTAATTACAAGACAAATTTTAATTATAATGGGTCCGTCCAACTTTTTTTGAATTTTTGTATGTAAAAAGAAATTCTATATATTTGTTTTCTTAAAATTCTGTTTAATAACGCCTAAAATGGTTATTAAAATTTTGGCTCGAAAGATGTGACATCAGCGTCCGAGTCAGCGTCACTCCGTCATAAGTAGAGAGAACCGTTATAAGCTAGCATTAATACGGTAATATACGATAATTGTTGAAAGAATGGAAATATGTTTCTATTACAAACTATGAACAAAAATCTTTAAAATTAATAGTAATAAAATAAACCAGAAAATTATTGTTATTTCAATATATGTATATATTTGTGTGATGTACTTATATGATTTGGAGGAGTTGCGTTAAATGTTGATTTATTCAACCTTCCAGAAAATTATACATAAATAAATATCAGGCAAGTAAAATTAATAATTTTCGCTCGTTTTTAAAATCAGGTTCGTTATTGGCTTTAATTAATGTGACTTTTAAGACTTTCTTCTTTCTTTAATATAATATTGTAGGTGATAACGCTCATCACCTGTCGTTATTATAATTAAAATAGTATTTGCTATATTGGCCCCTATTCTCACCTCTTGACTTCCGAAAAATCACTACTTCAACTGTCAAATGTGAATTTTAATATTAAAAAAAAAAAGAAATAAAAATAAATTAAATTGTAAATAACACTTATTTCAAATAATACATCAGGCTTCGTTTACAAAAATATGAAACCCATACTTGTCTGATAAAAAGAAGTGAATATTTAGTTCTTGTAAGTGATCATAAATGCTAACGCAAGCAACATATTCACGTATTTCTTTCATGGCATTCTAATTCCATGTAAAAAAAATTAAAACATTCATTTTTTCCATTCTTGATACTCTTATTATAGCCATATTTTAATCAAATTAATATAAAAATATTATATCACTGAATTCAGAAATAAATTCTCTAATGAGGTCTCGTATTTAAGAACCACTGGTCGAAAAAAATATTTTTTCTTTTCTTTAAATTTGGCTTGTAAAATAGAAATTGTTTGCCCATTTAACCGTCTTTGTAGTTCTTGGGATAGCAATGGTGGTCCATTTAAAATGAACACCTATATATTGTCCATGTACAGACAATATGCGTATTAACGTACATAAGAAAGTAATAATTTTAATAAACTTTTAAAAATTTCCATCGGCAACATAAAATCAAGTTATTATTTTAATAAATACTTTGTAAACAACCACACTGAAACAATAGAAATATAAGTGAGGAAAAAAACAAAACACCTGCAGCTATATTACTAAATAATATCCGACGAATATTGGTAATTAAATATTAATCACATAAATAAAATAATATATGTAAGGTATAGCAGGAAGTTTTGACAGAACAGTGTTGGTAATAAATTATAAAAATAAATATTAAAGATATGAATTAGATATATTCAATGAGTAATAAAACTACAGTTAAAATAAGACATGTATACAAAACTATATATAGATGTAACATTAGTGATTGAAAATAGTTTTAATAAATGACCAACTGTTTATCTTCAATTTTTATATTTCACAGGTGACTATACTTGCCGCCAAATAAATATGATGGAGCTGGAGATTTCTACACTGTTGTCAATTCAGTGGCAATGGACAGGGTGCGGAGAAATCAATCCACACTTATTTGACGGCGAGTATAGTAGTCGTAAAAAATTTAAACTTACACGAACACAAGAGTAGCAACTTCATTTTAAAGATTTTTTTTAAAAAAATTGTGCTCGTGTTTTGAAACTTTCAACAACATTTTTTTTTCATATTACCTATTCGAAATTTTATTACTCTATTGAATATAAACTTTATCATCATTAGAAAGAAATATTTTAGAAATTTAAAATTTAAACCTCTAAATTGATTGAAAAACAATGAAACTGAATGCATTTTGTAATTAATTTTTAAATGAAATTATTTAGTAAATGCTATAACAAAACAATGCCGTGTTCTTCTTCATAAAATTATTTTCTATTCTTAAAGTAAAACATGCTTTACTCTTATATTTTCTAGTCACTTGTAAAATAAATAAAAAATCATATTATTTTATATAGGTTGGGAGAGAGATTCAGAGATCCTAATTTTTTTTTTTTTTATTGGAAGACGTAATAATAAAAAGTTGGCTACTTGTTGAGACTCTTTTCGTTCACTCTGTATGATGTTTTGTATAGTTTTTGTATACATTATACTTTTTATATATCAAAATTTGTATCAATTTAAATCAGTATCGTAGCCAATCTTAGAATTTCTGATTAAAATCTTAAATACCAAAATTGGAACGAAATGAATTGTAAAATGGTCATTGCTGTCAATAATTCGATTTAATATTGCTTATTTATCTAGAATTTAAATATTTAACTTGAGATTATAAAATTGAGGGAATTTAATCTAACGAACATACAGTTTTTATATTTGAAAGACATACGATGTACGATTTTGTAAGAGCTTGTAATATTCTACATTAAATATAAAAATCTGCATTTAATTAGAAGTATAAAATGCATGGAAATAAAATTATGAGAATTGCAAACAGCAATTTATAAATAGCAAGTATGCTGAGTTCAGACATACCGGGTAAATACTTGAAACCCGAATATAGCTTTATCACGGGAAAATCGTTTTTCGCAGACTGTTGTTCCCCGTTTTAACTGACAACAATGAGAACAATGGTTGTGGTATCAATAGAATGCATGTAAATTACGTAATTTTAGTGCCATAATTAATTATTAAATTTATTCAATTTCTTATTAATACTAATAGCCATGGTATTTGCACAAAAAGACAAACAAATGTTTGGCATTTTATGTCAAAATTCGTTAGCTATGATTTTTTTGTTTTAATTTCTTAAATAAATTAATTAATAACATTAAATAATAAAATTTACACAAGTTATAGGTTCTAACGAATACTGACTGATAAAATGTCAAACATTTTTTTTTGTCTTTTTGTTCAAATGCCATCACGGCTATCGATATTTTAAGAAATTGAATAAAATTAATAATTTATCTATGGGACTAAAATAATACGTAATTTAAGTACATGTATTTGGTGTCATTTGATGCAGATTTTTTTATCTATTTGTTGATATCACAACGATTGTTGTCAATTGAAACGAGGAGCGAAACGTCTGCGAAAAACGATTTTCCCGTGTTAACGGGCTAAGTACCCATTTACGGATATCTGTTACACAACATAAATTACATAGGCATACGTCAAATAATCTTTCTCTTTCTAATATGAAATGTTGCTAAGCTACAAATGTATGAAGTGCTGTGTATTCTTTCTTCGAACAAGTGACCTTGAATAGTTACTTTTCGTGAATCGAAGTATATAACGCAACAGAATATTAAAAAAAAAAATGCTATTGATAATACATAAATATATTCTCATAATAATGTGGAACACAATTAAAATATTATCACGATTTTTTTTTAACTATTGACAAAATAATATAAGTATTGCGTACTACACTTTTATTCCATAAAAGGTATTGCCTTCTCTATAATATAATTATACCGGGTGTTAAGAAGGCAAAACGGTTTTTTCAAATAATATTTTAGAGCATAAAATTGGCCAAAATAAATCTGCAATTATTTTTAAAATAAATGAACATCGAGTTAATTGCCAAACATCTATTTAATTTAACAGATGAGCCACATCTTTTTTTACCGTGAATTTAAATTAAGTTTACTAATTTCTCTAAACATTAATTCAAAAATTTTGGATTCAGAAAATTCAGAATTTTATGCTATAAAATTTTATGGGACAGATAATATTTGAGAAAAACTGTTTTCTCATGCTAAATTGTTATATCAAGAATTACTTGGGACACCCGGGATGTGTCGTAGTCGCAGCATTATAATAAGAAATTTAATTTATTTTTAACAAATGTGCTTTAAATTATTTTTCATAACTTGTTTAACATTTCTGATAAAAATTCAGTCATTTGAAACAATTTAATATAAATCTTTGAACGGCTGAAAAATAAAATAATCAATATCAACGTAATGCTAACGGTCAAATTGAGGTATAGTTGTTCAAAATACCAGGTTAATTTGTTTGACTTTTAAATCCATACCATTAGGATAACAATACCGAAAACCGCAAATGTAAATGTAAAAGAAAACAGCCCTTCCTTACAAACTATTTAGGTTAAAGCGTAAGATGTTATGATCGTAAACATTTTGTGAATAATAACTATTTTCTTTCGTTATATGTTCACATTTGCTGTTTTCGGTATTATAGGATAGGATGGTATGAGTTTAAAAGTCAAACAAATGAACTTGATATGACCTACATATATACATATATACAAATGTTCATGGTTGCCAATCTACACATATTATTTAATCATTGGTAAAACATTGTCCTAGATTTCGAGTAAAAAATTCCATCTAATTTAAATCCGGAAGTTAGTCATGACTAATTATGAAAATGAATTTAGTTTCTTGTTTCGTGAATGGTTTAAGTTATTCTCACCTGGGTAACTTGAGGACAAGGCCGAAGTTCCTTACGGGAAGGACAAGCAGCGATCTAACAGTGAGCATGACCATTTTTACTGGCTTCAAGTTCAACCAATACTACAAAACCGGCCAAAGTTCGTACAGGAAATTAAACTGACTATGTATACTGGAGGTCCAATACTCGTTCACGTTCGTATGGGGCCTTAGCATCCTGACCTACAAGGGAAGGGACATTTTAAGTTAACACACCTAACCTCAAACGAGGAAATTCTCTTCAAATTTTGTAACCATTATATTGTTCTTGATTGTCTATTCATATATTTGAATTGTTTTGTAAAAGTTATTCACCGGATTTTGTTAGTATTATGAAAATGAACATGATGATGAAATGTGAAAATAATGTCAAAATTAATATTCTAGTCAAATATTTTGCTAGCTGAAGTAATTCATAGTACATATTATACTTTGTTCACAAATTTAGGGACGGTCTCCCAAATAGCAATGAAAGATTGTATACAACATGTCTTGTAACATATAAGACATGCTAACAGATTGGAAACAAAAAAAATATTCAAGAAAATTTACAATATTACAAACTTCGCTCACACATCAGTTGGCCCACTTTTTAAAAATTCGTAATAATAATTAAAATAATCTTTACTTTTTATTTAAAATGAAAATATTTCAACATTATAACATAATTTAAAATTAATTTTTTAGCTAAAGATTAAATATATAACTTATGAATAATACAAATGATATGTTAATTTCATATTATTTATCATCATTAGGTAACATAGCCTCAATTCTTTTAGGTATTTTATGTAAAATATTTAAAAATCTTATGACAACTTTAGTTTCGAAATTCTTTATATTTTTCCTCTATTATTAGGAAAACTATTATTTTTTTACATTAAAGCACGAATTATTGTCATTTTTTTATGAGAAGGAAGTTTGGGCCCATCCTTTCGTACAAAATAATCGACAATTATGAAATGAGTTCTTTATACTATTTTGCGCCTTTTATGCGCTTTTTAAATAAAAAATAGTTATTTAAAAATTTAGGAACTATTGTGTTGGTGATTAATGTCAATGTGATATTTGACTTTCAACAACGTGACCTTATTTTTGTAACATCAACTATCTACGATTTATTTTATTTCTTTCTAACTTTACTACTTCATTTCTTCTCTTCTTCCTATTACTACTTTTAAATTCATAATTATATAAAAATAATATAATAATAAGAATCGTAAGAATCTAAGAATCAAAAAAATATTATGTAGTTATTTGTACTATTTTATATGATTATAACCGTTCTATGAACCAAGCCTATAGGCCCGTACTACGATCACGGTTTTAACTAAAACGCTGTTTTAATAAATGTCAAACTCAAATTTCAACATTTAATTTTGCACGTATGTTTGAAGATCGATTTTTTTAAAAATATTTATTTGAATACAAACTTATGTTCTGCTTTTAAATCATATTTTAATAAATTCGATATTATTTATTATTGTTATTAAATAATGATATCTGACACTTCTTAAAACAGCGTTTTAGTTAAAACCGTAATCGTAGTACGGGCCATAGTGTTTAGAAATAGAAGTGTTATACAATTCTAGGCGTTGTTAACATGTAAAACCAAAGATAGAATTATGTGCAAACTGCAAGTAGTAAAATATTTTATCTCATCATCCAAGGATTGCAAGAGTATAGCAGATTTTTTAACAAGAAGGAAAAGAACATTAACAAAAGCTGTCGTTATTTTTTGTTGAATAATTTTAAAACATAAAAATGCTTCTTTTGTATCCGTAATTTAAAAATATTTATAAATAAATAAAACTAATAATCTTTGTTTTATGATGCAAATAAAATCAATTTATTTTCCGTAAAAGCTAATGTAAATTATGTATTTTTTTTTGAAAAATAAAATGCATATGTGAATAATTACCATGTTGAATTATAAAAGGATTAAAAAACCTTTACATATTTTTTACCTTCCATCACCTTTAGTAAGGAAAGCATTGTCTGGTTAAAAAATTCGATAGTGAGTTTTTAATGAATATGCACGTTTTGGGGTCTCTAGAATACGAATATAGTATTTTTACGATGATGTATGTATGTATGTGTGTGTGTGTGTGCATGTGTGTGACGATTTTTTCATAGACGATACCTTCAACACTACAATTCTAAAAATTATAATTCTTTCATATTCCTTTTTTGTACATCCATGTGAAGAGTTGATTAGATTTTGGTTACAATTGGTTAATCCGAAGTACCCTAATTTGCAGATTTTAACAGTTTTTCTTGAACAAACGCTGTTAAATATCATTTTTTGACATTTTAAGTTATAAATTTTAAGGAATATTTTATCCTCTATTTGTTTTAATTATATTTTTTTATACTTTTCAAGGAATTTGAAATGTACTCATGTAGGTTTTCATATTCAATGAATTTAGAGATATTGAATTATAAAGAAATATCTTGCAATCTATGCTGCTGAAACTGCAACACGGAAACTGTTAGAATATTCAAATATTACTAATTGACAGATATCAGTGTCAAATAAAATTTACAAAATATCTTTGATTTTACTGGAAATATAAAAATGTAAAATAATCTAATATGGCAAAAACAAATCACATAAGGTAATATAACAGATTATAGCCACAAGCCAATTCAGCAGATTATTATATTGTAAATATAATGCTATACCTATATGTTTTTATTTTCTACTTCTTATTATAAAAAGCATACTGTTTTTTTCAGGAGTATTTCTGTTCAGTTCAGTACGAGGTAAGATCAGTTTATTTCTCCCCTAAAAATAAAACGCTTATACAATCGTTTGCAAAAAAATTGACGGAAGGTAATGTGAAGGCCACATCAGATTTTTTAAAATAACATTGTTCTAACATTGCAACGTATATGGCTGTATAGGTATGTATTTCTTACGATAAGCATAGTAGAGTAAAATGAAATGTATGTTTGAAATTTTTATTATAAATAGGATCGGAAGGCTCTTGGTTCAAATCCCATCGAGGTCCATTAATTTTTCACAATTTCATTCTTCGTTTATTTAAAATTTCCTTGATCTATTAAGCCCATTTATAGGATTTAAAAATAAATAAATATATCACCGCGGCATATTACCCATTGCTGAATGCAGAGCTGGGCAGTAATTTATTACCAAAAATAAAAATTAAATTACCTTTTCCCAAAATGTAACTTGTAATTAATTACTTTGTAAAAAAAGTAATTGTATTCAATTACTTTTAAAAATTAGATAAAGAATTGAAAAATTAATTAGTTTTTCAAATATTAATTACTATTTTGAAGTAAGAAGTAAAGGAATCCCCGGGCGACGCGCGTAGCCCATTTTATCTGCGATCTGCGTACGACGTACTTTTATTTTATACTTAAGTTGTTATTTTTTTTCTAAATCCAAATTTGCAATGTACTCATGTTCGGTTTCATACGAGTATAAATCACTATAAAATATTTTTAACAACTATCTCGTAGGTAACTTATGTTACGGAAATTCCAAATCATTTTAAAACATTTGCATCCCACTATATGACGGGTCACTTTCGTGTCTACTTGTAAGTGGTTTCCTTATCCTAAACAGAGATTGGTGCATCGACCTTTTAAAAAGGAAGAATTGTTCAACCTTGGGGTTGCATATAGTTTCAACCCAAAAAGGTACCCGCGACGTCAAAACTTTACAGTGTACGCTACCTTTATCGGCAATTCTTTATAAATTTGTTTTATTACTCTTATTATTTTATATTTGTTGTATTTCATATTAAACAGTGTAGTATTATTTATTATTTTTATTATTATTATTATTGTTATTAATGTAAAATGAATGATTTTTTTAAAGTTAAGTAATGTCAATTACAATTTAAAAGTAATTAGTAAATTAATTACATTGCTCTAGTTGTAATTATTTTTAAAAGTAATTTGATTACATTTTGGTTATTGTAATTGTAATTGTCCTTAATTACAGTTTGAAAGTAATTTGCCCAGCTCTGGCTGAGTGTGCCAATCTGCTTTGTACACAGGTTTCGGTAATGATAATGACTTATTTGTACCGTTCGGGCGTTTACCAGTGTCACCTGACGGGCACTCATTGTTGGCGTGCACAGTGCACCACAGGGCTCATTTTTGTGCCATTTAAAATTCGAAATATTTGGTGTCGGTCGTGATTAATAAAATTGTTGTTAATTTTATTAACAATCAATTATATTTGTCTTGTAGTAGAGAATGTAAAAATAAAATTATAATAATTAATTTGAGTGATTATATAATTCATAATTAATTCAGTCAATGACATTTAAGAATTTTACTTAGTTATCATGTATTGATAAGCGAATATACCCTTGAAGATATAATCGCTTTTCTATAATCGGTAGGTCCCAAATGTAATTTTGTCACAATAACCACCAGTAAACACGTTGTTTTATTTGTCAACAAACGTCAAAAAATTTATTTTATTTTTGTCATCAAATTTATTCATTATACATATAATCATAACATATAACACTTGTGTATTCAGTATTATCAGAATAAGTATATTGTGTTGATTCACTCAATATTATTTTAAAATACGGCTCGTGGCAACACAATATATTATAATATAACACACATGTGATATATAGAAAAGTAACTCTAACTACTCGTATGAATACATTACCTTGACTTTTGAAATTTTATAATAATATCAAAAAATAAATATTATCCATATTATATCTATAATTGTCTATTCACGATACTATTTATAAATTATAAATATAGAAATAAATATTCTATTTTTAAACTAGTCAATGATTCTATCACATTTCTTTACAAAAGAGTACATGCGATCACTACAAATTAGGAACAACGACTGATATCAATAGTTTCTTTTTAATTTATACATAGACAAATAGTTTATCTTTTGTATAAATCTATATCTCAAAGGGCAAGTCATTATTATTACAGTAAGTCAAAGATGGAAACTTCCAGCATTAATTTAAATTTTTGAATATATAATTTGAAAGAGTTGAAAAATTTATACTAAAATAGTGTCAAAACATATTATAATAATTTAGGAGCTACAAGAAAAAGATTATTTTATAATTGAGGGATTTCCCCATTTATTAAAGTTTCAGATATACGGCGCCATATCGTTCGATTCTGGTTGCATTATGTATATTGTTCCCTGACAAGTTTCATCAAAAACCAAACAAAACACAAAAATATAAGGGTGTTGGTGGTGATATAGTGTAACTATGGCGCCACACTAGCCATGTACTTTCTAGAACTATGTACGTAATAAAATTTGTGTACTTTAGACGGCGCGCGATAGTACAAAGCAATCATAATTAATTGGAGAACACGGTATTAAAAGTGACAGATAGTTTGTTATTTGAATTCTTTTTTAAAAAAATTCGTTCTTGTATTAGGTATATATGCGAAAGTGTAAGTAATCTTTATAGTTTGCCAAAGATGAAAATATAATAGAATAATAAAATTTAAGTTGCAATACAAAATAAGTAACTTTTTGTTTGGTGAAAATTATAATAACATTGTTTAATGTGGATTTAACTTTAATTGTAGTTTTAGGATAGAAACACAATAAAAAAATTATCACTGTCATGGAAGTCATTCAAAATTAGACGCGGCAACAGTATATGGCTAGGATGCTGCCATCTACGTTACGTTGAGCATTGTCCGCCTGCTCCCATTAAATTTGTGTATTTTGCATTTGAAAATATTTTTGTATTGATTTTTTTAGCAAAATAGTAAAAACTTTAATACTATAGGTACCTACTCGAAATTAAATTTGTAAATGTCATTTTTCCTTCATCATTTTCATAATTTTCACCCGGTAAATGCAAAATTCCTGCAAAAATAAAATTTTAAACTGTACTTTTTTATGCTTATTATTATGTATAGGCAGGAAGAAAAATTACCACATATATCTAGTAAAATCATACAAAGAACGATTTTGAAATATGTCATCATCATTTATTATATTAAAACTATATGACTATCAAAGTTTAAAAAAGTTATTAGTTTTTAAAATATTCCGAGTTTTTAATGGCATTAACCTCATTTTAACACCTACGTCACACATAATATACTCCAAATTCTTACTGTTTAAGTAAGTCTTTTACCGCCTTTTTGAAATCCGAAATCCATTTCTAAGCAAAGAATGCAGAAAATAACGAAACAGCAAAAGTAAACTAAATATGTAATACTTTTTGACTTTACAATGACACGCCAGAAAGATATGAGTTTGTAGGAAAGTGAAAGATACGTTGAATGACACAGGCTGCCAGTGGCAATTAAAACTCGGACTATAATATATGTAATTTTTTATTATTTTTTTATTATCCATTAACAGATCTGAACCGAATTTGTATTTAAAACGATTTAAATACGGTTCAAGTTCATTGACCTTGACAAATTAAGGTTGGATTCAGGTTCAAATTCGTCAAATATTCTGGATAATTCGGGTTTTCGGTTCAGGTTCGGGTTCAGTTACAGGTCCATAGATAGTAGAGGATCCCATTAAATACGCGTGTAAATATTACTCATCTTATATGTAATTTAAAATTGAATAACCTAACGTATCAATTTTTATACAGTAAATTTTAATAATGACGACTATAGCTTCCGTAGTTTCATCACGGGCATTCGGGTTCCTTGTGCGAGAGAAATATGTTTGTTTGAATTTACAGTCATACCGGTTAATGGGATAAAATAATAAGCAGGAGTGCAGTCAAAAGGTCTAAGGCCTTAAACTACATAATAAATTTGTGTCTGTTGTCCTGCTTACTATTTTATTACATCAATAACATCAAACGTGTACTCCATCTTATACCGGTTAATAATAATTTGAAACACTTATGAAGAAATATTAAAAATAGCTAATATTAAACATTGATCTATCGATTCATATTAGCATAGGTCAATGTACTCATCACATGATGTCTAATGAAATTGATATTATTGATTACGGCATTTAAATTTTATTGGATTATTGACAGATCTATGTATCAGATTACGAAAAATTTACTGTATTTCAATTTAACAAAATAAACTTTATCATAACACAAATTATATCTGAAGGAAGATGTTGCAATACTGCATATTAAACACGTTTTATTATTACTTTTTATAACAAATACTTGTTTTCTCTATTTAGACATTCGTCTAGACATAACATACGTATCGTGTTACTCTCATAACATGGTAATACAAACCAGAAGTAGTCATCATACACTATTAAAATTAATCATTTTCAGTGACTTGTAAAGGTTAACTTAAAGAGAATATACTCTTTTAACTATTGCTATTCTCTATTCTCTTAATAAAATATTACGGCCGAAAATGCTATTGTCATATTATGTATCCCATGACTTTATATAACGGAAATTATAAAGACTAACATTTATACCCGTACAGGATTTCAACCCGAGAACTTTGGATAGCGAAGCGACATCGCTGCTCCCATACTATCCTTGTTGGCAAATGTTATTATTATTATTACTGTTGTTCCGAAAGTAATGAAAAAGAGAACAAATTCAAAACTGTACGATGTACAGGGAGGCCTGATTTCGAAAGGGTTTATATCTTGGAAACTATTAAGGATATGATTTCGGTTAAATAGGAAATTTGGTGCGCCTTTGGGAGGCCATCTTAAATGTGCTTCTATTCTGTCAAAAATTCTTATAGATTATTAGAAAACGATAAAAAAAAAATCTTTGTCGAAACTTTCATTTTTAAATTCTTATGCGTATAAAAAACTGTTTTTAAAGTAAAAATCAATTGTGTTGTTATATCTCAAAAAATTACCTATGGAAAAAATTATATATATACTCGTATATATATATATATATATATATATATATCTAACTTGTTTTATTTGATGTTTTCTAGATTATCAAGTTTATAAGATTGTTGAAGGAATGGAAGGACCAACCGCTGGGGAATGAGGTCATAGACGATTTTTCATTTTTACCTTTAATCGATAGAGAAAATTGCAATTAAAAATGCGGCTGATTTTACATTACATTTCAATATCAACGGCCATTTTGATTTTTTTACTAATTTCTAAAAGTCAAAATGACATTTACGAAAGTAAACATGTCGGTGAAACGTTGATTTGTGCCATTGTACCAAAACACTAGCGAAAATATATTCAATCACCAATTCAATGCCTCGCCCCTCGCGTGCGTTTCTATAGCTAAACAAACTTCTAGCGTCTAATCTCAAATCTTTACAAAGAAGCAAAGCTGATGTGACGCGTGGATAACTTTAAGCCATATGAAAATTATATTTATAAAAATGAAAAGGATGTTGTTATATTAATATATTATAGCATATTTAGATATGTAATATTCAATTTATAGTCCATATATTTTTTACCTCTCGCTAAGAGGTATTAGAATCAAGCTAAAAATCGCATATGCAGACTTGTGTACTACGAATTCTTCAATCTAACAGTAATGGGAAGAGTTGAATAGATTCTGATAACAATTGAACAACCGAAAGTAGTAGTATTTTAACAAAAATCTTCTAAATATTATTTTTTGAAAATTTGTTATTACAAATATTAAAAAACATAAAAATCTCTATCCGACATATTTAATTTTTTTATTATATCTTCTATAGATTTAAAGTGATATGATTATCATCGATGATATTCTCGAGTGAAACCGAGCAGCAGATTTCACGAGTCCGAAGGACGAGTTGAAATGTGCTGCTTCAGTTTCACGAGCAATATCTTCGATTATTAATCATATCACGAGCTTATATTTAATGAGAGAATATAATGATTTTTTGCAATCTAACCTAACCTAACTTTTGATATACATATTCATATTGTATTAAAACATGGTACTTACCAGTTTTATTTAATATTTCGGAGTTTGAATTATTGTTATTATTTATTTTTATACTCAAAATTAACCGTCAATGTCATAAATAAAGAAACAAAATCCCTTAGTAACGATACGGTGTTTATTTCTTTGTTTTCTATCATCGCTGTGACAAACGCGTAGCTAGGGAGATTCTGAATGTTGATTGGCGGAAAACATGTCACGTGACTTAGGAATTATATTCTCTATAAAATAATCTGTTGTATTAAGGGCCGGTATTTTCACTTGCGAATAAAGTTATTGATAAATTTAACCTTCGGATAAATATTTTTGTTGTCTTTTCACTTGCAAATAAATTTATTCGAAAGAATAACATCTGTTATTCGCGGAATAAGTTATTCGGTAGTTGGGTAGCGAATAAAGGGTTTATTCGTAAGTACATTACATTTCTACATGGTGCAGATTTATTAACAAAGTGGATATATTTAATATTTTTAATGATTTTGATGATTGCTTGAATTATGAATGAATAAATAATGCGAGAAATCGAAAACGCACGATCAGATAGCGACCTAACCACACACATCAAGGAATTTTTTGACAGATTCCGATTATGAAAACAAACTCTTCTTATTTTATTATTACAAATTGGGGTTCGTATTTGATCTCAAACAGTGCATACATAGGTAAATCCCTCCTTGGATAAATCATTATAAAGATCCTGTCATTTGATGCTGGTAAAATATTTTTGGATTTTGAATACTTTTATACAATATTCATTTAACTCGAACTGAAAGGAATATACAAAAATTATAGGGACAATTTTACAATATACATATTTCGTTTACTGCGTATGATTACTACAATAGATTACTTGTTAAACTACACTCTCCCGGGGCTAAAAATGCAGAAGGATATAGATGACATTAAGGATGTCAAACAAAATTTTGACAAGTACAGATTCAAAAAAATTTGACACTTTTCATCCTTGTCTGCTTAACGTGGCTACGTAAAACTCCATCCTTCTCCACTGACACAAATTCACTCTGCAAGGTTACCAATTCACGAATGTTAAAATTATTCGACAGATAGCTATTTGTTTTTGTCAAATGTGTGAAAAGACTCAATGGAGTTATTCGTTGGATAAATATTCGAAACTTTATTCGGAAGTGAAAATACCGGCCCTAAATCTCACAGCCCAAACATCTCCATGGTAACCAGTTCAGAAATTAAAATGTCTGTAATTGACAGATAAATGTAACTAATGTCAGTGTCAAAAATTTAGAGATAGTACTGAAGGCTTTTTCTGGGAACGATATTTAATATTTCTTATTGTATTATTAATTATATATTTAAAATTATAGGTATATTACATGTATATATTATAAAATTAGTCTGAACTTAAAGTTCTGAAACGTGACGTCACAACATGGCTGGTTGTTACAACTTTTAAAAAATATCATACTTTAAAACACTATTAGACAACAAAAAATGTAAATAAAAAATAATTTAATCATACAGTACCATAAATGAAGACTATGCTTGATCGATTTAAACAAAAAAAAATGAACATTTTTTTTTTGCATGACCTTGTAAGGTAAGGCTTGTATGGTATTGTTGCATATTTATTGTAGTAGGTTTCGGACCTAAGGTAGGCCATCTTCAGATATAATAATCCGATTACATTTTACATTTGAAAATTGCATTAGACACATGAATCTAATTTGGCTACGTTAATAAATTTTTAAGATAACGCATTTCAACCAGCCTCCGAATTAATTCGGAGTTGGTGAAATATTGAACATACAGACCTTATTATTACACATTACAAGTTAGCTGACAATGAAAATTTCGATTAAAATCAATTTTTCGTCATGAGAATTTTTAGCAAAACAAACACATATCTAAGGTGGCCTCCCAAACAAGTACAAGATGTCCAATTTACCAAAAGTCGTATTTCTTTAGTGTCCTTCAAAATCTGGACATCTTGTATAATTCAATATAAGAAAAAATTGTTGTCATTTTTCTATACAATGATATTTATACTTTTCAGTACATTACTCGTACTGTTACATGATTCAAGCCAATCGCACCCTCTTCTCTCATCAATACAGGTAATTTCATATTGTTTAAACATTGTTTTAAATGAATTTTGGCGACCACTCTTTCTGATTACTTAAACATACATAAATTTGATGAAGGCTCACAACTCCTCTACGATGTAAATAACTAAGAGAATCGTTCCGTTTACACTCGCCACTTTTTATTGGATACTGCCAACACCTTTTATAAGGATGATTTTTTCCAATGCCTCCATAGGTGATATTTTTAAAAAATATTGTCAATTTGTTGCTATTTTTAAATCACACTCGTATTATAATTTATTGTAAAATAACATCTGTTTGTTGATTTATATTTATATGTTTGCTAAATATAGCACATATTTTTTTCTAATTACTTAAATACATAAAGCTGGATATATAATTATTGATTCGACATATAAAAAACTATTTGTTTGTTGTAAATTACACATTTTATTTTTTGTTTATATTCCTTCTATTTTCTTTTCTTATAAAAATAATCATTTATATAGAGCAAAGGTGTCTCAAATAAATATGGTACGAGCAAGTACCAGATTCGAACCTCTGTAGTACGTAGTTGGCAAAAAACCAAAAAAAAATATAGATAATGTTACGGTTCAATTTATTCTAATAATACTATCTATGTAGTTGTATTTATTAAAATTTTATGATTCACGCATGTTCTTGTTGTATTTGGAATGTTTCCACGTATAATTGAATAGAATACAATAGACATGAATAATAAAGAGAATTATGTACATTATTTAATTCGTGCAAAAAATATGGTTTACACTTTACACACACAATTATTGCATTATTTTTGGTATTGGGGTAATAATTTAGGAGAAATACTCGTACGAATTTTTTACAGTATTATCAAGTATGGCTGGAAAATATTTTTATTACTTGAGAAAAATTTGAATAATACAAAAGAAATATTACTTGAACACAAAAGATACTTATTCAAAAGTATTACATAAAAAATGAAAGGTTTTCCATGGGAAATATGGAAATTATTTATTTTTATTTCATATTAAAATACTCAATACGTTTTAGTATAGTGTGTCAAAATGTTACCATTGCAAAATCGGCGTTGTACAGTAAGCTCTGTCAAATTTGAGACATGATTTATGGCACCTAAGTTCTGAACAATACTCAGATTATATTCCGTAGAGAAGATACAAAACAGGGTATTTATTTTAAATGGGCCACCATTGCTCTCGAGAACTATAAAGAAATGCAAAGAAAGTTAAATTGACACAGGGCTAATAGAGGACCTGACTATTTTTTATTTTATATATATATATATATATATATATATATATATATATATATATATATATATTTAAAAAAAAAAATCTAAATTCAATGATATAGCAGCCTTCACATGTTGATAATTTTGAGAAAAATGTATATGTATAAAGATAAACAGTATTGAAAATATTTTGAACAATATTAACGGAAGAAAATTAAGATTAGTTAGAAGCAATTTACTCCTCGTAGAATCAGTGCACTGTTATGTATAAAAGACAATGGAAATAATTTTGTGCAGTATTTATAATTTATAAATATTTATTTATTAAAAATAATCCTCGATCCGAATAGCCTATTTCTACGATTTAAAAATAATAAAAATAAATTACTTTAGTATTAAGGGCAGTAATTGCTTCCTACCGGTTGAGGATAATTTTTTGTGAACCGGAACTAAATCCATTATTTTCAGGTTAAAAAAAAAACGGGATAACTGAATCAACATTTTTCATTACTTGTCACACAGTTGCAATCAATTAAAATAAGATTAGTTTTGTACTGAAATAATTACCTATTATTTTAAAACACAACATAGTTTGTATTCAGATAAATATTTTGGAATTTGGCATTTTCAAAACAGCGTTTTCAAACCAAGGCTTGTGATACCAGACAATAATATGTTATTTATATTTTGACAATCAGATTAAATAAAAATATTTTTTCTGAGCCCGAACCTCAGTCCGAACTCATTTTGCTTCGGTTTCCGATCCCTGATTTAAAATAAAAAAAGTAGACCACTGAAATGCGCAATAGAGCTGATTTTTTTGCAACAAGTTTTAACTAGAAATAAATCATGTGCCTCAAGTTTCACTTGTTTACTGCATACATAGATAACCACCTATCTGTACACAAGTTATATCTTCTGACAATATTGTAAAATAATAAATATTTAAGAAAATAAATAAATATATCTATGACGAAATATCTGTATTGTAAATGGAGCTTACTAGGCGTCTTCAGTTGTTGGGTAGAGAGCACTACAAGGATCCCTTTTTTGAGATTTATAAATTGGAAAAAATATTCATGTTGACTATGATCAAATTTGATCTCGAACTCGAGCTTCAGACGCACAACCGGTCACATAACACACTCAACCATGCGACTCCGTTTAGAAAATATTATCATTTATAGGACATTATTTTCACTGTCAAAATTAATATTTACTAGAAAATTGCTACATAATTATTTATTTTAGTACTAGTACAATGCTAGAATAATTGAGAATAAGAGATATGGTTCTCATTTTTAGAATTTAAATATGTTCAAAGTAGTTTCTTTCAACAACAAACTTCATTCTTTCCGTCCATTTCTTAATAGTTCGCAATCAATATTCTTTTGAATATCTTAGAAAATAATCATCACCAATCTTTTCTTCATACGAAAACCTGCTACCCCATATATTCCAAAAATAGCCACAACTCGCAAATTGTCAAATCAGGTGAGTATGACGGCATGACGAGTGTTCTTTTATTTTTTTTCGCCAAAAACTGAAAACGAACTATACTCTCTGGTTAATTCCATATTTCCACTCACAACGATTCTTTGAAAAACTAATTAATTAAGTTCTAATCGAGGTTCTTACTATGCTTTCACAACTTAATTTCAAATGATAATTTAAAATACTAGTGCAAAATTTGTTTTCCACGTTTTGTCTAATTTTCTTATTCTCAATAATTATTATGTGACGCTCCTAGACCCTTATATTATAAAATTATAGATTTACCTAACCAAATACAGCAACAATTCCTTTGGAGGTACATATCCTTCATGTGCCCATTCAATCTGTCCCAATTCAATACTTCTGGCTACCAGTCGATTCTTCGCCGAAGTCGGAGTCATAAGACTCACCCTCGCAAGGGATTCCGCCACTTCCAAAGAGTGCTTAATGGCCCCCAGGTCCATAACTGGTGGCAAACCATCATCACTTATCATACCGAAAAGTCTCAACACACTAATTTATAAACAGAGAATGAAATATATATCAAAGCCTCAAGGAAGAACGCGGTAAGAGCGAATATTCGTGAACTACCAGTTGTAGTCTCAACACACTATACTGTAACCTATGTCAGTCTCGAGACTTGAGGAAGCGCGCGGTTTTTGAGAGACTGGCCAAGACCGAAGTCTCTTTCACTTTTAATAAGAGCGAGTATTCGTGTGAGTAATAGCCGCGGCGATATGGTGGAACTAGTATGAGAACATTGTAACCCTCCTCCCGCGGAAGACGACCTTTTGCGATCAAGGTCATCCACTTGGCACCTGTTATCGGTAACTGATAATTCAGTTTCGCAATAAACGGAAATTAAAAATGACCGTGAATGTGGTTTAATAGTTGTGATTGATCTTCTAATTTAGAAATGAAAAAATAGAACGCATTTAAACAAGGATTACCGTAAAAACCTCGGTAAAAAGTAGACATTTTATTGTGAAAATACAATTAAATTAAATGTGTAAAGGAATTTAAATTCAAAATGACCCCGGTGATGTAGTGAGCAACGTCGCCGAGCCGACGCACGACCGAAGGGTTCTGGGTTCGAATCCTGGGTAGGATTTGGATTTGTGTTTATGTCCCATAATACAATGTATGCAACGACAAGGATACAAAATTACAGCAAAAAATGGCTCATCCCCATAATGAATTGTAATAAGTGTAAACACTTTAAATACAATAAAGAATATTATATTAATAATTTAAATTCAAAGGGATGTGTCTCTTTTACGTTTGAAAGTTATACAACAAAAAATGTTTTGCTGTCTTGCACAATAAAGATAAATTTTATAAATGTATTATATCATGATGACTTATTACCCAGTTCTGTGTGTACCTTTTTGTTCGCACATTTTAGTAATGACGATGTATATGTTACGGACAGTCACCAATGTCAACATTGGACGACGCTAATAGTACTAGATTACATTTACACTTTTTGTCGATACATATTATGATATTTCTAGCTAGCAATTTTTGTAAACATAGCTTAACATGATTTTATTTACTGCTTTTCTTAAAGTATGGGCATTTATATTATATAGCTTGCAACTTTTCTAAATTGACCGGGCAATGGCAGGTCTGTAAATCTTGAAATTTTACCCGTAACATAAAGGTATACGCGTGAATACGAGAATCCGTGACATAATTAGTTTAACACGGCAAAACAGTTTTTCTGTCCCACTGTAGTGCATTTTACATAGAAATTTAGAAAAAAAAACTGATTTTTTTTAATTTTCGCTTTTGGTCCCAATTAACTTAATTTAAAGACGTGATAAAAACGGAGTTGGTATGTGTTTATATCAAAAACTGAGGGTCAAGTAAACTGTCAAATCAAGGTATATATCCAAAAATAGGTATGAAACAGTTAATCGACATTTATTTCTTGAAATAACGCATACATTAACGTCTGTAAAGTTGGCTCAGCCTATATCGAATGCCCACTTGTATTGTATG
The DNA here is from genome assembly GCA_951394225.1 of Harpalus rufipes. Taxonomy (NCBI): domain Eukaryota; kingdom Metazoa; phylum Arthropoda; class Insecta; order Coleoptera; family Carabidae; genus Harpalus; species Harpalus rufipes. Next base: position 26,221,347 of record OX596275.1, on the reverse strand, counting down.
TAGATGGTTAGTTTTTCGTTAGGTGAGATAAGTTTTGCACCCGATTACGTAAGTTTCGCAAAACTTGTCTAACTTTAAAAAAAAATTTTGGGCCAGATTGACTTCACACTTGCCTGTCCAAACCCATATAATAAGATAATTCAATAGAAATATGTTTCCTTACCGTTAGTTGAATTAAGTTTTAACAGAATTAAGTTTAGTTTCGAACTGGTTCAGATGAAAAAAATAACAAACATGGGCATTCTAACTTCTTATTTCTGTAACCCAACGTAATAATTGATAGTTTAAAGTTATTAACATACATGTCTTGATTAGTTGTCATTAGTTTTGATATAATGGACGTTAGTTTTGGAACGCATTAGCTTGGAGATGCATGTACAATATTTGGGCAAGCCTGGAACCTGCTTTTTTTTAGTTAAAACTCTCAGTCAATGACAACGACGGTCGTACTATATACTGAGTTTAGTTTTGACAAAATTGACGTTAGTTGATGGTACATTCGTTTGTACGGGCATACTTCTAGAATACAAGCAACGCAGCTGGGTAGGCCAGAAACCTGTCATTTTTAATATCGTTTTAAGTTCTTAGTTTGTGACAATGGCGGTCATACTAACTGTGGAAAAGCGTAAGTTAGTGAAACGTTTTAGTAGGAATCTTAAGGAAACTGCTAAGAAGAGATCCAGAGCTCCTTAAACAGGTCCTCCATCCTTCAAATCATACTGCATGTACTGTTAATGTACATTGTTTTCTTTTTGCTATAGTTTATAAGAATTTGATATACCATATTATGAATATATAATATTGTGATACAAATAAATTCTATATAGGATGTTTGTCAAAAGTCCGACACCAAGAATATTTCGTTTATTTTGAGAGATACAAAAAAGTGTTAATAAGAAAAGTTAAACTAGACCAAGGGCACATAAGATTTCAAAATGGCGCCCACTTATTTTTAAAATATCATGTAAAATAAAACAGCAAGCTATATAAACGATTTTATTATCTTGAGACAAAAGAAAAAATATTTTCCTACCTTATTTTTGTTATTTAATGTGTGACAGTGAAAATTAATACTTTTTTATAATTTCGTTTCATAATGACGTCTTTTCGATTGTTATTTTAGTATCGAAATGACTGTTTTGCGCACTAGTGCTTAAAAGTAATTACTTTTAAGCACTAGTGCGCAAAACTAATCACATTTAAGTAAAGAAAAATTGAAGAAACTGATAATTAATTTATTTTTATTATAAATATTTTTGATACATGATGATAAATTACTAAATTCAATTTTATTTGAAGATTTAACGATCGATTTTTCTTCCTCCTGGAGAACTTGAACGTTTGTTCCAGGTGAAGATAATTCAGTATCCACAATATTATTTGTGAATAGTTTCAGCTTCTTCAATGTGTTTTCTTTCTCCCCTAGAATCTTCTTTCCGATTCCCTTTTTATTTTCTATAGAATTCTCTATATATGCCTCCGCAACAGAAGTAAAACACCAACCCCCATGTCTTTTGAGCGTTGATATATTTGCTCCCGCATTAGCTAAGAAGGTAGCAGAGCACCGTCTAAAACAGTGGCCTGTATACTCAATAGCATTGGGAACACCGAGAAAATCAGCCATATTTTTTGGTACAGCACCAAAAGTATTGATACCTACAGGTTGCACACCACACCTTGAATTTCTGTAGAAAATAAAAAATCGTCGATGGTTAACATTGGAAGGACGTATGTTAAGGGAACACCAAATCGGCCGAGAACATTCCCGTGGTCCGTGAAAGTGTGCAGGAGAACCCGAGACTGTGAATTCCTCGCCGTGCACAAGAACTCGGCTTTTCGCACACTTCAACTTGGCGAATTTTACGTCGGGACTTGGGCCTACACCCGTACAAGATCCAACTGACCCAGGAGCTTAAAGTTAAGAACCATAGACAACGCCGTTTGTTCGCTGACTGGGCTTCGGAGCGTTTGGAAGAGGACCCCAATTTTGGCCGAAAAATCATCTTTAAACGACGAGGCGCATTTTTGGATGAATGGCTATGTTAACAAACACAATTGCCGTATATGAGACGACGCCAACCCACACGAGGTTCAGCAGGTGGTAATGCATCCACAAAAAGTTACTGTTTGGTGCGGATTTTGGGCCAGCGGCGTCATTGGTCCGTACTTTTTTGAAAACGACGTTGGTGAGGCCATCACCGTCAACGGCAAGCGCTACAGAACGATGATAACCGATTTCTTTTTTGAACGATATGGAGATAGACGATATGTGGTTCCAGCAGGACGGCAATACGTACCACCCAGCGGACACCACGATGGACATTCTGCATGAACGATTTGAGGGTATGGTTATCTCCCGCAGAGGTGACGTGAATTGGCCACCAAGTTCGTGCGATTTGACCCCGCTAGACTTTTTCTTGCGGGGTTTCCTAAAGTCGCAGGTTTATACCACTAAGCTGCAATCAACCGATGTCCTTTAAGTCAACATAATCAATGCCATCGCTCAAATTCAGCCGGATCTATGCGGCAGAGTCATTGAAAATTGGACCACTCGGAACCGTGCCACCGTGAGAAGCCGCGGCGGACATTTGAAGATGTTATATTCCATACATAATGGTATAGATGGCCCTTTCAAATAAAAAAAGAATTTCATTAATACCTCACACACAGCTTGTTTTATTTCATTCCAACATCGACCCGTCCTTATTGAAAAACCCTTTACATAATTAATTGAGATTTGACTTTTTCTTCCATACTGCATCTGACAACATCCCTTGCAGTGTCGTCATGGCGTTCCCATACATTTCCTGGTCGACGGCTGTAAGCAATATAGTGATGTGGTCTATACGCCATAATATCTGTTAACTTGTAGACTGTTTCATCTAGGACCAACGTATAGTACGAGCGTTGTTGTCACAAGCTGAGAGCTTAAAACGTAGGTAATTAAAAATGACAGGTTTCTGGCCTGCCCAGCTGCGTTACTCGTATTCTAGAAGTATACCCGTACGAATGAACGTACCATCAATTAATGTCAATTTTGTTAAAACAAAACTCAGCGTATAGTACAACCGTCGTTGTCACTGACTGCGAGTTTTAATTATTAATTTTAAAAAGCAGGTCCCAGGCCTGCCCAAATATTGTACATTCATCTCCAAGCTAATGCGTTCCAAAACTAACGTCGATTATATCAAAACTAACGACAACTAATCAAGACGTGTATGTTAATAACTTTAAACCTTCAATTATTGCATTGGGTTGCGGAAATAAGAAGTTAGAATGCCCATGTTTGTTATTTTTTTCATCTGAACCAGTTCGAAACTAAACTTAATTCTGTTAAAACTTAATTCAACTAACGGTAAGGAAACATATTTCTATTGAATTATTTTATTATATGCGTTTGGGCAGGCTAGTGTGAAGTCAACCTGCCCCAAATTTTTTTTAAAAAATTTAAACAAGCTTTGCGAAACTTACGTAATCGGGTGCAAAACTTATTTCACCTAACGAAAAACTAACCATCTACATACACTACAAGTGGGCATTCGATATAGGCTGCGCCAACTTCACAGACGTCATACATTATATCCATTTTTACCACATATTTAAATAAGTTTACTCATCAAAGGAGCAAAATTTAGGAACCAGAAATTTAGAATCTTGTTCTCTAAAACTTTACGTATAAAGTACCGTATACAGATTTACGGGACAGATAGTAGAGAGTTGCCACATAACGTCAAAATAAATAGCGTGAACGTTAAAACTCATATTGGCTTCAATACTCAAGCGTACGTAAGTTTTTCCCGGTGTACCTACATATATATAATTTGTAATTGACAGTTAAATGCAAAATGTTTTACTAACATTACTGGAAGATTTAATATATCTTATTATATTATTAATTTGATAAGTACCTATTTAAAATTATAGGTATGTTAATATTACATATATCCTTAAGAAATACCGCTAATACCGTCAATGAATTTGAAGAATTTTGAACATATTTGACGAGTAGGGCGAAATTCCTCATAGAACGAAAGAAGAGATACAATTTCAATTATCTGTGTGTACAAGAAATGTTAAATTCGTTACATATAGGGCGCGAGCAGTCATGTGATTTTGTTGGCCTTGGCAAGCAGATATGGGGATCCGTATCAGAATGACGGCTAGTAGTTATTTACATAGATGTCACAATTGTCATATGCCATAATATTTTATTAAAAATTTCAAAATATTCTGATGGATAGAAAATCATGTTTTGAATGAAAAATTATGATACTGATACCTATGTACATTATTACTAGCTGTCATTCTGACATGGGCCCCCATATCTGCTTGCCAAGGCCAACAAAGTCACATGACTGCTCGCGATCTATGCAACATAAAATGAAACAACAGATTTTTAGATTTATACTTTAACTACGTAAGTAGAGTCCGTGCCAAACGTTATGGGCTATTGTGCAGGAAGCAAAACTCTTTCTTTCTCTTTCTCCTATTGCCTGACCTTTCTCTAGCTGTCTCTCTTCTTGATCTGCGCATTTCATAGCCCATGACATTTGGCACTACCGATACGTCTGATATTGATAGCACGTACATTAAGTACTTTTAAAAGAGTGGGCTAATATCAGAACGTTTTTAAAAAAAAAAACAGAAAAATTGTAGATACGTAATATTTTTTTTTTCGCGATCGTTCAGAAAATGAACTATTTCTGATCACTTTTAGACCGGAAAACCCTCCTTTACTGAGCTTGCTCGAAAAATTGCCCATAAGGGATTAGAAAGTAACTTTCCAATCCCTCCATACATGAATGTTTCCACGGCGATCAATTGTTTATTTATTTATTTCTTATTTGCTCGCAATAAAAATAAAATAATCTATGGCTATAGATTTTTATTTATTCTATTTTCGGCCCGGCAGTGTTCTTACTGGGCTCACGAATTTCCAAAGCTCGTCTATGCCTTGCTCTGGAATCACAGCCGCGAAAATAAATAGTTTTTAAATTGGGGAACTTTGTAACAGGATTGTACATTTTGTGAAAAAAAAAACGAATATGTAATATTAAAGGATATATTTTAATTTCTACGTCCTTCGTAGCTTGCCTTATCATTTTTGTTATCCTGCATACGGTGTGGGAGGACCACTTGTTTTTCTCAAGTATTAGGAACACGTTTGTTAAGAGTTACATTGTATATAAAAGTTAATTCAAAAACTATTTATTTTCGCGGCTGTGACAATATGCCTGTTCATGCTCACCCAGTAAAGTATCACTTTCGGTCTTGTTACGTAAATTACTATAGCACTTAGCTCGCTTTGAATTCAAATGTTTATTGTGGAATAAATTTTTATTTGTAGTGCTCGTGTTTCAGTACAATGTAGTAAACAATACTTTCTCGAATGATTTTATTTTCAAGAAGTAATATAATTTAATTTCAATTTATTGTCACATGTTTACATCATTACAAGAATAAAAAACGGCAATGCGGAATTGTATTACAATGAAAATGAAGTGACTTTTGATTTGTGATTCATGCAATCCAAATTTGAATATAACCAAAGTCCACCAAAAAAAATATTTCATTTATCGGACAGTAACCCTGTGTTGTGCTCCATACTAGTCAATACAACAGTTTCTAATACCCGTTAGGAAGATATTACGAATTGCATTTTTAAGAAACCATTTAATATAATTCTGAAAATTAAATAAGCATATTTAAATTTTGTTTCATATGTAACAATAAGCATCTTTATTAACAATTTATCATCCAAGCACAAAATAAAAGAAGGCGGAATCACTGATGTCATTGTCATCCTACCAGCCACCTCTTTTCTTATTATACTAATAAGAAATGAGGTGTCATCGTATCATCCTACTACAGTAACAATTAAAGAAATAAAAAAATTACGTCATCTTTTGTGTGTAAATGATAAATAATCATTTAATTTATGATCAAACTAGAACATATATTTCTCAAAAATAAATTGTGAAGTCAATAAATTATTTGAAAAATAAGTCACGTTATTCAATAAAAAAAAAACATGGGTATGTATACAGGGTGAGTCTGGAACCCCCCCTTAACTTTTTTATTAAAATAGAACAAAATGGTTCATATAAAAGTTTTATTGTTTTAAATATACTATTTGATGGCAGATGTATATATTTATTATAAACCTATAATTATTTTGGAGTAATGATGATCGACTGGAAGTTGATTAAAGGAAGAATAATTTAGTCGGAACGCAGTTTTAGGATGTTTATTTGATTTTAAACCGACGTTTCGATCATACAATGATCATCTTTAGGTTCAAATCAAGTCAGAAAAAAAAATCATAAAATTGTTTTATAAAATCGTTTTTCATTTCTGTTCCGTTCAAATTATTATAATTAACGTATTGTATTTCACATAAAAAAAATATCCATGTTTGTTAACGTTTTGTTACAAAAACTTTTTTTATCTTTCTGACTTGATTTAACCCTGAAGATGATAAATTGTATGATCGAAAGGTCGGTTTAAAATCAAACATCTTAAGACTGCGTTCCGGCTACATTATTCTTGCTATAAGCACCACAGGGGTCAATTTTGTGCCATTTAAAATTCTAAAATATTTGGCGTCGGTCGGGATCGAACCCGGTTCCTCAGATTCGCGTGAGGTGACGCCTGGCAAACGCCCGCACGGTACAAATACGCCATCATTATTACCGACATGTGTGTACAAAGCAGATTGGCTTACCCAACATGAGTAATATGTCGTGATGGTATATATTTTTATTATCTTACCTATATTCCCACATATTTACTTATGCTGGAAACTGTATTGTTCCTTTCCATATAATTATTTTTCCATTCACTGTTTTCATTTTAAAACGTTACTATTATTATTTGAAATGATTAATTTGTTTACAGTGGCATATATCTGCCAGTTACCTACATTTGAGATCTGAACTATGAAACAATGGAGTTGTTTTTAAAGCGTAGGCTCCGAGATTAAAATTATAGATAATTTTATAAAATCTCGAATAAATAACATTTAAAGGTATTTTTCGAAGAAAAACTATTTTGAGCTTCCAGTAAAGTTCCATTTCCGGTTATCTGATTTACACCAAAATCTAATGGCTTCTTTCCATATAAGAGTAAGATAGAAATACAAGGTTTCAAAATTTTCTGAACGATAGTATTTGAGTTAGAGCTTAAAGAGGATCCACACATACACACGCAAACACACACACACACACACACACACACACACACACACACACACACACACATACATACACACAGCCATCATCATGGAAATGTTAAAATTGGATTGTAGGGATTTTAAAACGTAGTCATTTACCAAAATCTCGATATGCGATTTTTAGCACGATCCCTATACCTCCCTTACCAAGGGTAGCGGGAGGTAAAAAATGGAGGTTTATATTTTAGTAAAATAATTATAGGTTGCTGTTTAAAAAATAAAAGTTGATAGTTGTATCTTGAAAACCTGATTTTATAGAAAAAATATCTGCATCTGCCATATAGTATATTTAAAATAATAAAACTTTTATATGTGCCATTTTTTTCTATTACTTATAATATTAAATCTACACACACACAGCAGACAGACGCACACACCGAATAGTAAATTCGTATTCTAGGGGCCCCAAAACGTGCTTATTTAGTAGAAACTCACTACTGATTTTTTTGACCAAAGACAATACCTTCCTTACCTAAAAGTGTCGGAAGGTAAAAAGGTACAGGGTTGGGGGGAAAGGCGTCTTCCCAGACTCACTCTGTACATATACTTCAATAGAATTTCATAGGGTTTGTGATTATTAATAGTTATTTTCCGTTGATCGTTTAGTAATGTCTGTTAATCGACGATTAATAATTTCAACAATTAACACACGCGTTAGTTACATTATTTTTCCGTTGATCATATCCTGTTAAATTGGAGAAAATCATATAATTAGATTCAATTACATTTTATTCCATGACAATTTTTAGGTTAGTATCATTTGATACTTCCAGTTTTGATATTAATTATTTAGTAGTGACATCTAAAGTTACATATACTAAAATACATTTTAATAGAAAATTAATCATAAATATTAAAACGAGTTTCTACATTAATGTAATTTACAAATAAATTATCAACAGAAAAGCAATAGTATTGCTATTATAGTCAGAAAAATTGACTCAGTCAGGTCCAGCAAAATATCGTAATTATGATAAAGCGGCATATCGCTCACTGCTTGCATTATAACATTGGATGCCAACGGGCCATTATTTACGCCGTTCTATTCGAATGAAGAGATGCATTGCGTGGTAATTCTTCCTGCTCTGAGTGCTCTGTATAGTAAAATAATCTTACTGTTCCTTTAACGTAAATCCTGTTTTTGTTAAGGGAAGATTATTTTACTATATTTTACTATACAGAGCATGTCTTTATTTCAACGTCACAGAATATTAAAAAAATATTACGGCTTAACGCATAACAATAAAGACTTTGTACAACTACAAATCGCTTTCAGTTTAGATGCAGTTTCATAAAAAAATATATAAAATTAATAGTGAAGGACTCTATTAAAATTCAAATGCATGTTTACACGAAGATATTTCATATACGTCAAAAAATGTTAGTTTACCTATTAGTTTGTAAAAATCAAACTACACGAATCGTTTCCTTCATATAGTTTTAATGAAAGTTACAAAACACGAAAAAAGGAAAACAAAACATTTTATTTTATTTTTGCCGGTTCCTGGACAATTGATCGCGGTAAATTTATCGCGGAAGACTCATTGCAAGGAAAATTGATCGCTGGTAAATTGATCGCGGGGAGAATTGATCGCGAGGAAAATTGATCACCGGAATATTGCTCGCCGAAAAATTGATCACGAGAAAAATTAATCGCTGGTTGGATATTAATAGCGAGGAAAATTATCGCCGGTATGATAGTGGAGAAAATTAATTGACAGGAAATTAGTCGCTTGGAAAAATTATTTGTCAAGAAAATTATTGTAAACTTAATAAATTCATATTTAATGAACACTGTGGGGCCAAAACGACGGCGGTGGTGATCTATCTTATCTGATAAACAATATTGTATTGTAGTTGTAAAATAAATGAATCCCTGAATTTTGCTAGGACACGAATGGGAATTCCTAGACTTTAGTTGGTTAGTTCGCGAATAAAATAAAATTATATTACAATCTCCACCTTCAGAATTTTCTGAAGATATGGATTAGATTAACAGCGTTGACTGGGACGGAAAAATATAATCAAATTGCTGATTATTAGTCGTGATAGTTTTTATTAAATCTGATTACCTAGTAGTTACACAATAATAATAATAATAATAATAATAATCATAATAATAATAATAATAATAATAATAATAATAATAATAATAATAATAGCCTTTATTTAACATACCTTCAGTACAAAAATAACAATATTAATATATTTTAGTATTCCTAATTAGAAATAAGTATATTAGGCCCAATTTTGAGCATAGGCCTCCCCTAACCTCTTCCACTCTTCTATATCTTGGGCTTTTCTCATCCATTGCCCACCTTGTTCTGCTACGATGCTATCTTCCCACCTTCTTTTTTGTCTTCCTCTGTTCCGTTTTCCGTCTAGTGGTAACCATTCGGTTGTAGTTTTTGTCCATCTGTTGTCTTTTAGTCTTGCAACATGTCCAGCCCATTTCCATTTTGATTTATTTGCTACATAAACTACGTCCATAATTTTTGTTGCTTTGCGGAGGTTAATGTTTTTTATTTTATCTGAAATTCTTATGTTCATTATATTTCTTTCCATTCCTCTTTGACATGTTTTTAGTCTTTGCGTTTGTTTTTTAGTAATCGACCATGTTTGACTGCCATATGTCAATATAGGTAGGATACATTTATCCATGATTTTACTCTTTAGATGTTGGGAAATTTTGCTTTTAATTATAGTTTTTAAAGCCCAGAAGCCTTTCCATGCTTTCTTTACTCTTGCATCTATTTCTTTAGTTTGACTATTCGTGAATGACACGATTTGTCCCAAATATGTATATTCTTGAACTGTTTCAAGTTTTATGTTATTTACTATTATGTTGGGTTCTACAATGGAATTCGACATAACTTTTGTTTTCTCTAGGTTTATCAAGAGGCCTACTTTTTTGCTTTCGCTATTTAGTTGTAAGATCATTTCTTGTAGACCCGCTTCATCTTTAGAAATTAATATTATATCGTCCGCGAATCTCAAGTTTGTAAGCATGGTACCGTTTACTTTGATGCCGTAATTTTCTATATTTATTCTTCTGAATATACTCTCTAGAACACTATTGAATAATTTAGGCGAGACCGGGTCGCCTTGTCTGACGCCTCTTTTGATATGGAATACTCTGCCTGGTTGTTCTAGATATATTTGTGCTGTATTGTTTTCATAGATGTTTTTTATTAGTCGGATGTATTTACTGGGAATATTTTGCTCTTCAAGGGATTTCCATATATGACAGTGTTCTAGGGAATCAAATGCCTTAGTAACTTAATACTAAGTTACACAATACCTAACGCCAAATCACTAACCTTACTGTTATCATCTCCCTTTAATATTTTTTTTTTCTGTATGTATAAATAAAATATATAAAATTCGTCTAGTGAAATATTTTAATAGATAAGTAATTTTAAACTAAATTATCAATACGTCTTGTAGGTACGTAATAGGTACATAATAATAATAATTTTTATTTTTTAACAAAATCTTTAACCCTTTTTTTGTTATAATAGTTATTTATGATGTGTTAGACGTGATATTTTATTTTATTAGAAGGAAGTTAGGAACACGATGCGTGGACACGAATCAAGAGCTGAGCGAAAAGAAATGCTTATTCCATAGGCGTCGTCAAATAATATTTATTATAGTAACTCAAAATAAATAAACTTCTTTGAGGACGCTCATTATCTGAGTATAAACAAAATAGGACCGACCAATTCTTGCACAGATTAACTGTCAATTTAGAAAGGCTGCGTAGCTTCAGAACTTTTTGGGCAACTGTTGTATGTTATATTAGGTAAGCGCTCCGTAAATTATTTGTATTCCATGTCGGTTTAAAAAACGGAACGCATATATTTGACGACCGTGATACGTGCTAACATTATCCGTGGAGTCACTTTCTGCGTTAACTTTAATCACTTTGGACCATGGAGGTAGGAATTATACGGAGAGAGCATAAACTTGAACTATGGGCAAGTGCAATGCAACCCGGTGGGGACGGACGCAGGTACGGTATTAGGACACACTGTAATGGGGATTCGCGAAACATCTAAAGAAAAACTAATATAAAACACGAAATATATCAAAACGTGGCAAACGCTTCTCCAACAAACGTCGACGTACAAAATCATGGCAATTCACAATTGACAGTAATAACCTTGGAATTTCAAAATGATATGGGGCACATTGTAGAGGAGGAAGCGACTTCACTAGTGATTGCAAATACTCCCTCCATATTATTTCTACCTCCATGCTTTGAACATGTCAGTAATGTCTGCACGTCTGCAAATAAAACTCTAGGTTTTCTATTGAGAATATCTAACATGTTTAATGATATTACCCTTTTAAAAACGCTTTATTTTGCATATGTCCAGACATCACAGAACGTTCCACCTACCAATCTTCCATACGGATATATTGAATCGCTTGCCAGTTTTTGTTTTGTGTAAAAATGCTGAGCTAATGTATGATGATATTTTTCTTTTGTAAATGATTAACAATTTGTTTTTTGTAACTAACCTATCTTATCTATTTTTTTTTGTGAATATTATATGCCTTGTAATTGGATATCTGTTGAACAATAAATTATTTATTATTATTATTATTCGTGTCCTTTACATTATATTATACACTATTTTTTCATTTAAATTTGTATTTCTAATTTTTTGACATAAGTGCGTCAAAAATGTCAATTTGTTCCATTCGTCATTATGAAGCTAACGAATTCACTTTTAACACTAGCGTTAAAAGTAACATTGATTCGCCATTTTTTAATCTAAACAAAAATAGTTATTTGTTTAATTGGGCACTATAACACCAAATTTTCAGCAAAGGCTGAGGTGAATGCTGCCGAAGCTGTAAATCTAAATTAATATTAATTAAGAGATTATTTTTCATACCTATTTTGAAAGTTATCGCCATCAAGTTATGTTGCTATGCGTTTGTTGACCAGTTGCTATGTAATAGACAGTAAAAATATTTAATGTCCGACCGTTACGTTATTGTTATCATAACAACCCTACTTTCAGGGTTGTTATATACCAAATAACACCCTAGGGTGTGTTATAAATTTGACGTTGTTGCTATTGGGTACAGAATACAGAAACTCTGGGGAGGATACAAACAAGAATATCGCGTTACCTAGTTACAGCGTTTGCAAGCAAATAGATTAATATCTCTAACAAAAATCACAATGATAGGACAAAAATCTTTAATAAAATAATATATCGGTCGGACATTAACCGTTGAACGTACCACGGGCGTTAAACGGACAATAATGCCTTCGGTCAACGTACACACCTCGGGCCGGAGGCCCTCGGAAAGCACACTGTTGACCTCAGGCGTTATTGTCCTTATAACACCCTTGATACGTTAATTACTATTTACTGCCTGGGCATGAATATCCTGGCGATCAATTTACCTCACGATCAATTTTCCTAGTGCTCAATTTTCTTAGCGATTAATCTGGCGATCAATTTTCCCCGCGATAAATTTACCGGCGATCAATTTTCCTTGCGGTCAATTTTCCTTGCGGTCAATTTTCCAGTCGTTCAATTTACCGGCGATTAATTTACCTTGCTATCAATTTATCGGTGATATATTTTCGAGGCGATCAATTTACTGGCGATGAATTTTCCCCGCGATCAATTTTCTGCGATCAATTTATCAGCGATAAATTTTCCGGGCACGATTTTTACCACTGTTTACCTCTGCTTGCTTTGAAATTCATGTTTATACTCAGTATTAATCGAGCTTTCTTCTAAGATTGTCAGAGATATTATATTGCAGTAAGTATGAATAATGTTAAATTGATGAATAGTAGTGGTTTTATTAAAAAATAATGTTTTGATAGATGAAGGTAATAACTTGGCGACAATTAGCAATTAAAAGAAAAGTTGATGTTTCATTGACGGTGTACCAATATTTTTGTACGGTAAGAACCTAATGTTACATAAAATTAAAATTGAAAGCAATAATTATATTTGTACATAACACTTTTTTTTAAACTTAATTCATACAATAAGTATTTGTGTATTACGAGCGTAAAGTGATACTTTTGTCGCTTAAGAAAGAACAAATACTTTTTACGCTCGTAATTATTTTTTCTGCGTTCGTTCTATATAGCAGTATTTCTAAAAAAAAATTACAAGCAGGAAGTAACGAAAAATATTATCTAAATAGGAATTAATAATAAAACTTGTCAAAAGTGTTCAATCTATTTCAATATTGTAAATAATTGAATAAAAATAAATTTTATTTTGGAGCGAGAGAAAAACATCAACTTTATGATGACGAATGAGAGCGTAACTGTTTATATTTCATAACACTCGTAGAAAAGATGTTTTTTATTGAAAATAGGCTTTTTAATGTTTGTTTTTAGGGTTAAAAATGTCATTTTTTGCCGATGGACATTAAAAGTGCAATTTTTTTCACAACTAACAATCTGTAAAATGTCTAAGCAGTAAAAATATTTGTACTGCTCAACAAACGCATGGCAACCGTTCATCAGCAAAGGCATACCAACATATTTTGATAGCAATAACCTTCAAAATAGGTAGTAAAAATAATCACTAAATTAATATTAATTCTAAAATCGGCAAAAAATAATGTGTTCAACACGGCACGGAACACAGATTTACAGCTTCGGCAACATTCACCGGCAGCCTCTGTTGTAAATCTGGTATTTTAGTGCCCAGTTAAACAATAACCAGTGTTAAAAAGTAACAGATCATTGTAGCTTTTAACACTAGTTAAAAGTGAATTACTTACCTTGGTAATGACGAATGAAAGAACAAGTCGAAATTTTTTGGCATATGTCAAACAAATTTCAGAAATACAAATTTAAATGAAAAAACAGTGTTTGTTCGAAGGTTTGAATCACTCCGCTTCGCGTCGTGTTACAAACTTCCTTCTCGCAAGATAAAATATTACTTTTAATATTTACATCATAAATAACTATTTTATATCACGATAAGTTATATGTTATTTAGTACTTACAATTTAAAAAAAATATTAAATGACCATGAACACAGTTCAAACGTATAATGCATGTATATTATACATATTTATTTATAAAATACATGAAAATCATTCTATTATGCATGTATACATTTCTAATAAAAAAATAGATATACTCATACACAATCTGTGGAAAACATTAATGACATTTTGTAGGTATGACTATCAGTCTTCAAAAATAACATATACGCATGTGTTACTAACACGGTGACATTGAAAAAGCATTCAGTACAAGCTGCTTGACTTGACTTCTGTAGCCACCATTTTAATGACAAGAACGGTAGGTCATTGTCAACATGCTATTTGTTTTCATTATTATTAGAACATATAATAGGTAATCAAGTATATGTATTATTAAGGTATACTTTAAAATATATTACACATTTTATAATAGGCAAGGAAATTTCCATTTAAAAATGAATACTATATTGAAAATACATCATGATCACCACTTATTACATTCTCGGGGTGTACCTAGTCCCGTAATAGGGTAGATCTGCTCAGAAAAAAGTCGGATATTTTAAATTTGTGGATTTGTTTTATATTTAGAGATCCTAATAAAAATACCAAATTATCAACCTTGGCGCAGTTACGGTCGCATCGACTGCGAGTGCCGTATAAAAAAATCTGTTGTGGCCATCTCAATACCTCTCGCGTCCTTTCCATTGTGGTATATAAAAGTATTTTATTTAACATTTCTTGTACACACAATAAATTTTAATTACACCTAATCTTTATATTTACGTATTTTCAATAATTTTAAATTCATTCTATGAGCAAGTTTTCTCCTTTTTACCTTCCGTCACCTCTAGGTAAGGAAGGTATTGTCTTTGGTCAAAAAATTCGGTGGTGAGTTTTCATTGAATAAGTACGTTTTAGGGTCTGTCTTTACAATACGATTTTACTATTTTTACGATGATGTCTGTATGTGTGTGTGTGTTCGTATGTGCGTGTGTGTGTATGTGTGTGTGTGTGTGTGTGTATGTGACCGCCTTTCATGCACGATATCTCCAATACTAGAATTCCAAAAATTACAATTCTTGCATATTCCTCTTCCTTACAACCATATGCAGACTTGATTAGATTTTGGTTATAATTGGTCAACCGGAAGTACCCTCATTTGAAGATTTTAACAGTTTTTCTTGAAAAACTTAGTTAAATGTTATTATAACTTAAAGAATATATTATTCTCTATACGATTTGATTGCACTTTATATTTCATATTCAACAGATATAGAGTTAAAGAATTATAAAGATAATAAATTTTATAATTCAGCCAGCTATGCTAACTTAACCATGGAAACTGCTAATATATTCAGGTAATTCAAATTGACAGATGTCAGTATCAATAAAATGTAAATCAATGAAAGAATAAGGGAAGTAATTCTAGTGTTAGAAGTTTCTAGATATAAGAGAGACGATTACATTGGTTTGAACATGTCATGAGGAGAGATGAATATATTAATAGGTGGAAGAAACATAGGAAGACCAAATATAAGATGAAAAGACTGTATTGCAGAAGACTTGAGAGAAAAGGAACTGAATGAGGTCGACACGCAAAACAAAAGAAGAAAATAAAAAATAGCGACCCCTAACGAATGGGAAAAACTAAAGAAGAAGATGCCAGTGCCAAATGCAATTTGCATAGTTTATGAAATAACTTTACTGGAAATATAGGATCTTTTGCAAGAAAATGTATGTGTAGGGCGCGGTGACATGACTTTGCTGACTTTGGCAAGCAGATATGGGGACCCGTGTCAAAATGACAGCAATTAATTATCTCCATAACTGACAAGTATTATAATCTTTCATTCAAAATTTCATAATTTTCTTATTTCATGTGGTTTGTTTGTTATCAGGAGTATGGAATTCAGTTGCCGAGAAAGGGAATCATAAAATACCAAAAATTTAGAATCTTTTGCAAGAAAATTTATTTATGGAATTTGTACATTATACACAGGATTGACGGAAGGTATTGTGCTGGCCACAACAGATTTTTTTCTAAATATTCGAGGTTTTTCCAATTCATTAACGGTATTGGCGGTATTTCTGAAGGGTTCATGTAATATAATACCTATAATTTGAAATATATAATTAATAATACAATAAGAAATATTAAATATCGTTCCCAGAAAAAACCTTCAGTACTATCTCTGAATTTTTGACACTGACATTAGTGACATTTATCTGTCAATTACAGACATTTTAATTTCTCAAGTAGTTATCACGGAGAAGTTTATTTTATAGATTTAGAGGCCTATTCTGTAAAATATTCACTTAACGAATCGTTATCATAACGAAATCGTTATTATGAAAATCGTTATTTCTACTTAACGATAATCGTTATCTTCGTATCCGTATTAGGTAACACATTTTGAAAAATAATAACCTTGGGATCAAGTTAAGAACTTTATTTCCTAAAATCAAATTATAATTTTAAATGAAATATCTAAAATAATTCAATATAACTCACAAAACTTCTAAGCTAGATTAGTTCTGGTGGGAGGCAGTTGTCAACCTGTCAGCTGTCGGACTCTTTCTTTTTCTTGTTGTAGGCTATGCTAGAGCTACTACTACCATCTGTAGACAAATTGGGAAGCTTGCGCTAGGCGCTACGAATAAAAACTTATGAATAACCCTATTAAACGATTTTCGTTATTACAATGACGATATAACGTTTTAACGATTCGTTATATCATAACGATGCTTACAGAATAGCCCTATATATATCTTTAAATCTATAGAAGGTATAATAATTTTTTTAAATGTGTCCGATAGAAAATTTTGGTTTTTAATATTTGTAATAACATAAATTTTCAAAAAACAATATTTAGAATTTTTTTTGTTAAAATACTACTATTTCCGGATGTTTACTTGTTACCAGAATCTATTCAACTTTTCCCATTACTGTTAGATTGAGGAATCCGTAGTTACACAAGTCTTTAGTCTTATAGTATTTGAGAAATCGTACATACAACAACTTCACACACAGACATCATCGTAAAAATGTTATTATCGGATGCTAGGGACCTTAAAAAGTGTTTATTCACTAAAATTTGGATATGCGATTTTTAGCATGATTCCAATACCACTCTTAGCGAGAGGCAAAAAATGTTTTTTTTAAATATCTTCAAAGCGTAGGTATTAGGGCAAAATAGTAGAGAACAAAATTCCCTAGAACTTTCGTCTAAAACATTTTTTTTTTATAACCAATATATAACAAGCTACAAAATGCTTCAAAATCACTAGACATTGAGAAAAAAATTAATTTTATTAAATTTAATTTTTACAAATAACTAAACTTCCACGTATGCTGAATTTTGATTTATACATCTTTAGAGAACTTTTTTATTTTCTTTCAAATGGCGAGTTTTGAATTTTTTATTGGAACTCCTAAATATAAAGCATCCAAAAATCAAAAATATCCGACCTTTTGTAGAATAAAACCTTATTTCTATATACCCTGAACCCTGAACTAGTCTGCTAATCTCTTTATTCGCAGATTTCAATAATGACGATATATCTAGATCTTAAAGCAGTCGTGGAGAACATTACCAAAATTAAAATCAAATTCACGTAATTATTGATGTTTGTTAGCAATTGTCTACTGTCTACTACGCAATATTGTTAAGCTTGATAACAATATTGTTCTTCTGGCAATCTCCTAATTCTTGTGGCCTTTATTAGCTTATTATTACAACAAGAATTGTTATTTCTGATTGCTAGCCAGGCGAGAACTAAAACTTGTCGCCTGAATGCAACATTGTTAAATTTTATAATATAAACATGACAAATATAGAATTTGTTTTAATTTTGGAAGCAATTGGGAATGAAGAACAGGGATAACAACATACGAGTAATAATCAATATATTTATTGTAATTTAAATATTAAAACTTAAATATATCAGATACAATTTAAGGTTAGCACGACAAAAACTTCATGATGCAAGTAATCCGTTGACGATACCAGAAAATCATTACTTTTTTTTCAGATTATCGCGATAATTCGCTAACGACTTCATTATAGAACTTACTCCACACTTACGGCAACTTAGCTGGCCACAAATATCTATTCCGGAATATTTAAAAATACTCGCATGTCTTCATTTCTTTGCATAAGGATCTTATCAAAAAAGTGTGGGGCAGGATTCATTTTTTCCCATGAGTCAATTATCTATGTGCTGCGGCCAGCACAATACCTCTCGTCATTTAATTTTTATAAATTTATACTAATATTTCTACATGCTGGCAACTGTATTTTAAATTTAACTATTTTACAAACTATAATGTGTAGTATTATTTTCATTTCCAGATTCTTACCGTTATTAATTCAAATTTATTTATTATAGTGAAATTAATTTATTTTCAATTACAAACAAGAAAATTGATATATTTATTAGGTATTTTATAAATCCATATCATAATATTTTCTTTCTAATAACCACTAAATTAATCGTCAAATGAAAAATATTTTCAGTCAACTGTGAAATGTCCCTACATTTCATCAAAAAATTCCCTAAATTCATTTCTAATTTATAACAATTGTTATGATAGTGAAATTGTTGAACGTCAATAACAAGGGTGCCACCTGAATACAAAATCAAAACAATATTGCAACAGCCTTGTTAGGAAAATTGATACAATGACAAGGATCACAAGAATAAAGCCATTTGTTCCAACAAATCAGTTCTACGCATGCGCAGTATTAAAGTAGTGTACCAACAAACATCAAACAGGACTCTGCTACTCGGACGTTTAAAAAAGCTTTGGACTTGGACCGGTCGCAAGCCAGTCAAAACCGTCAGCTGACTGAGGTATTCATATCCCATAGCAATGAAATTTATAAAACAGCAAAACTATTGAAGACTAAGTAAATACACATATATTTGTTCAATTGGGTGACTGTTTTAATTAGTTCTACACTGGTTTGCGATCAGTCTGAAGCATGTTGGAACGTCCGACTGACAGTCAAAATAGTTTATACTCAAAGTATGCCAGAATAATCACATCATATGGATGTACAATACGCCAAGAGTTTAGAATTCGTAGAATAATAACTATTTTCGTTTTGTTTTACTAGTTACTAGTATGTTATTTTAAACTGTTTCTATGCGAAAGTATATAAAATTTGGAGTTATGCTAATAAAATTACACAACATACAACATGCGGCGAGCATATAAAGAAGTTCTAAAATTTCATTATCGATTTTATTTTCCTATAGTACGTTTTTACTAGTTTTATTTTCGCATTTAGTGCCGCTTAGAAAACTTTTTCATTCATAGTAATCGTCACTTACACTTTTTTAACGTGAATATATAAAGTAAAAGTAAAAATTGAATACAATTATTATAAGTGATTTTATACGGATTTTTTGTTTCCCCTTCACACCGAAGATACTTTCGAATCGAGATGCACACAGAATTTTTTGTGGCACATTTCATGCAAAATTAACTAATAAATGTAAAATAGTTTATTATTTATCAAGTCCGGAAGGTGATGTTATACCTACTGGCTCGCCTACTGGATGAGCAAGGTAGACGGGTCCTAAAAGCCTTCGAATCCAGTTAAATGAATTTATGACAATGTATTCAAAAGCAGAATAATAAATGATATGGGAAATGAAAGATTATAATGGACACGGAAAATGTCAAAAAACTGCACTGCATTGACTAGTTAGCATTACCCTAGCAAAGAGTGATATAGTTTGTTTCAAGATGAGGAGATTCGATTACAGTAGATTTTCTTATTGGCCATTCTCATTTAGAGTAGACAGTCTACTATACTCGATTATTTAAAAACATATGGAAAAAAAATTGAAACGAAATTAAAATGTCTATAGTATAGGTTTTTCTACAGAATGTTCCATTTTTATGCAATGGTATGTAACTTTATATTTTCAAATAGAACATCCTATATATTTATTAAAATTTAAAAAGAACATTAAATTTGCTATCCAATAGTGTAGAAACCATCTCGGAAACCATCATATGTTACATTATTAAAATATTGCATTTTTATTAAATACTAGACTTTGCAAACATATTTTTTTTTAAATTAGATATCTGATAATATTAAATAACAGGTGTATTAATAAATATCGGTTTAAAATAGATTAAATATTTAATCAATTAATTTTCTTTAAATTTGAAAGGAATAATGTTAAAATAATGTAATACAAAACAAAGCCTATTGCATTTAATAAAAATGTAATATTTAAAAAATCGCCATTCTATTTTTTAATAATATAGCATATGCTTGTTTTATACTATTGGATTGGATATTAGTAAATTTCATGTACTTTTCAAATTTGAATAAATATATAGGCTGTTCCATGTGAATATACAAAATTAAATACCATTGCGTATAAATGGAACACCCTGTAGAAAAGCTGTATTACAGATTTATACACATTTTAATATAAAACAAACTTCGTTTGAAGTTTTTTCCACGCGACTCGAAAGCCATTGCTTAAGGGTGTATTCCTTGGGTAATTTTAAATCGAAAATGACGTATACACTTTTCACTGAAACTCATGAGAAGTTATGAGCGATATTAAATTTGACATAACAGGCCATGATTACACCTTTTATTGATTAATTTTAGCAATTGTTTCTTTTTGACGTTTTATATTTGTGTTATCTTAATGATAATTTGCTATGCTAACATTTTCAACTCAAGAATATGCCGATATTCGCTTTATTTATGGATTCTTTGACGGAGATGCAAGAGCGTCAGTACGGGAATATCGTCGGAGGTTCCCTGACCGAAAAATACCAAATCGGAATGTGTTCAGACGTGTGCATCGGCATTTGATGGAATAAGGTACTTTTCCTATACCTACTTTAGTAACTAACTTTGAGTTAAACAGTAAAATAAATAAAATAAAGTGTAATCATGACCTGCTCTGTCAAATTTAATATCGCTCATAACTCCTCAAATATGTATTGAATTTCGGGGCAAGTGTATACGTGATTTTCGACTAAAAATTACCTAAGGAATACACCATTTAACTATGGTATTCTAGTTGCGGGACTCCTGTATAATATAATCGAATTATTAAAAAAGAACAGACTCGTACGGAAACAAAAACGACTTCCGGAAAATATTTATTTTCCAGACAGCAGCAGATAAAAATATTTTCGTAAAGTATATTGCGAGGTACATTGTATATGTGCATGAAAAGTTTTTTTGATAATAAAAATTTAAACAACAAGGATGTTACTATCAGAAGTAGATGAAGAAATTTAATCACTTTTTACAAGTAAATTTAACTCTCGATTCAGCTCTTCTGTTTTTCGTATATATAAATTGATAAATAGAGAGTAAATATTCTGTTCTGGGCTTTACTCCGAGCTTTACTCTCACTAGTTTGTGTTAATTTTAAATCAGGTAATGGCCTACCTAATTCTTCAGTTTTTAATTTACCTTCTAAATGAAGTATATTAAAGTTCGTTTTAAACAACACATTAACACTACTGCCATATTAATTTATTTGTGATCTATAGTACCGCAAAACAATCCACTACAAACTACAAGGTACGTATTCAATTTTAAAACTGAACAGAAGCCGCAAAATAAGTGCGGCCACACAGCGCTTGCAAGAGATTTATGCACACAAACAATACGTTGTCATAGCAACGCGAGCCGCACTACTCTGGGCGGCCAAGATTTCAGCGCAGTGACAGTGGCACATCTCGCATATAGTTTAAATCTATATTTAACTCTATATTTAACTATTAACTACTTACGATACAGTAGAACCGCTTTATTTTTTACTACATGATTAAATTATAATGTAATTTATTATAACAAATAACAAGTTATTTTTATAGTTTTCTAATAATGGGGGGGGGGCATGCGGCCTCATTAATATCATGTTACATACTTCAATATATAATGAATTATAAGTATGTTATTCTGTAGGTACAGTTTTATAGTTATTTGTATATCAAGACAGTGTTTCACAAAAATGAAGAAACCTATTTTATATCCCAAGACAAGACAAGAAAGTATCATCAAGAATCAAGATTTCTTGTCAAGAAATTTTGATCGCTTGACAATTATTTTTGTAAATCCGCATTTATTATTAAAATATAAAATTTTGTATCTTTGACTATGATTTTCAAAACAAATAATTTTATTGAAATCGAAGCGACAGTTAAAGGTATAAGTTTAAATTTTCGGGTAAGTACCTCGTCCTTATAATATAGGCTTGTGCGTTAACAGATTGACTTATGAAAATTGTTTTTAATATACTATTATTTTAGTTGGCTATGACCTGTCACTTCAATTATTAGTTTTATTTACTTTATTCTGACTACGTTTTTTAACGAATGTATCATAATATGTTAGGTACGTTCCAATTCTTGCATTGAAATTGGTGGTTATTATTTGAGCAATTATTAATATGTAATAAAAAATGAATAAAATTATTTTTAAAAAAATTCAATGCTATAATATATTATATAAGTTAAAATAAACAAAACTAATAACTGACGTGTAAGTCAAAGCCAACTAAAAAGCCTAATGCCGGCAGTACATTCTCGCCGAGGCAAGGCGAGCGTAGACGAGCACGAGAGTGTACTAGCAGTACTCGGCTCGCCTCGTGGTGCCTCGCCTCGTGGTGCCTCGCCTCGCCTCGTAGTCGCTCGCCTTCGTGTCGGTTTTTCTGGCGCGAGTCAAAGGAACCGAGCGGCGTGCGTAAGCATACACAGTACACTCTCGTTTGTCGTGTTGATCAGCCTATTAGCGTGCAAGCTAAAATAATATTAAGAATTATTTTATTATGCAAAATGGGAGAATGGAGTAATGAATTCGTTTTAATTTTTTTGGAAGCTTATCAGAACGAGCATATTTTGTGGGACCCTGTGCATATATTTCATAAAGATAAAAAAATATTAATGCTGCAAGGATTCGTTTAAGTGAACTTCTAATATATATTAACATAATTATGCAATTGCACAATAAGCAGCAACAGCACCAACAGCAGCAACTCAACCTCAACGTCGTTCATGACGGTTAATATTGATTATTGCGCATGCGCATTGTGTAATCCGAGACGAGGCAAATCGAGAGTGTACTGCACTCCACTCGTGCTTCCTCGCCATAACAAAAGTCTCGCCGAGACATTCGGCGAGCGGTCTCGGCGTGTACTGCCAGCATAACACGTCAAGAAATATCAAGAATTCTTAAAACAAGACAAGAAATACGTCGCCAAGAAATGACCAATACAAGAAATTTTTATCTTCATGTCTTGAAAATCAAGACAATACAAGAAATGACCATCAAGACAAGATTTCTAGTCTTGATGAAACACTATCAAGACCACGAAATCTTTCTTTAGCGTTCAGAGAGAAAAAATTACACCCAGGCAGGACAATCTAGAGCAGGGTGGCCAACAGGTCGATCGCGAAGCGATTTTTGGTCGATCACAGCTAACAAGAGACAAAATTAGAAAGGGCAAAAAGAAAGTTGTAAATAATTTGTATAATTTTTTTTCAATTTGGCAGTTTTTTTTATAAAATATACAAAAAAATCTCATCTAAGAAATATATTATTTCTTAGATAAATAGAACTATAAACTCTTAAATATTTGAGTATGCACTTGACTTAGGTATCATAATTTAGATTTCAGAATATATATATTATAAATTTTACATTTTATTTTTAAACCTGCAAAAATGGGGAATCCCAGCCGGCGAATCCGACAAGCGTGCACTCGTGGGATTTATTTGTGATTACTTTTCAATTAATAAATATTATTAATAAAATATCATGTTGGTTTAATACCGCTCCCCCAAGATTTTAGTAGGTCGATCGCGACACATTTTTAAGAAAAATAGTCGATCATATATATAAAGAAGTTGGCCACCCCTGTCTAGAGGATGCTAAAGGATTTCGTGAACAACTTGTACGCAATATTTTTTTTCCTATTTTGCGTTTACAAAGTGAATTTTGTACAACTGTTTTACAATGAACAATTTTGTACAAATGTTTTTTATAGTAAAATATGTACATCAATCAGTAAAGCACTCTTTTAAATTAAAATTCAAAGTATTTATTTGTAGGTTCATAACATAATAAATATAAATTTTAACTCTAACCTAACTTGTAAACACCCAAATGTTGTCCAAATGTCAAAATAAATTAAATTTCAAATGTATATTGAAACTTGCTACCAACCTTGATATTTTAATTTTTTTTTCAATAATAATTTTCAAATAAAAATAAATTAATGCGAAATAGAAAACTAGTATGAAAAACACTTATTACAATGTCCATTTGTAATACTTATCTTTCAATATACTATTGTGCAACCGTAAAAAATATATAATTACAAATTTGATTGTATTTGAACAGTTTAAATTATTGAAATAGAAATATGGCTGTGATGGGCTTGATAATTGATAAACAAAACATTTATAGCGGTAATAATAAATAATTTCCCATTTCCAGATTAGTTATTCCGAGAATATCACTTAACCCTGTGTTAAAATGACGTTTATGGGAGTTTATTCTAGGGTTAAGTCTTATTTCATGTTTATTATTATACATTTATTTGTGGGTTAAGCTCGTGATAACTAGGAATAGCTATCCCTGTGTTAAAAAGAAGCTATTCTGAACTTAACCCTTGTTTATTATTACCGCTGTTAGTTTTGTAAAAAATCGTTGAAATGAGATTAAATAATTTCTAAAATAACTACAATATTTATTGTATTATTGTCATTGTCATATTATTTTCAATTCACAAGTGTCAAAGTGATTTTAGTTTACATCCAATTTCGCAGCCGTTACCATAACAACGACTGTGAAATTCGATTTCGCGGCCTGCATTGCACCTGCGAAATATTTAGTTCGCTTCCGGTTACACAAAAAATAATTTACTAATATACCTCCTTATAAATATTATTAGACTACGAGCCCAGATTCATAAAGTTTGGCCGGCTTACATTTTCTACAAACAAATTATAAAACCTACGCAAATGGAGAGAAATTTCTACAAATTTCTTTCGATTAGTATAAAATATAGATTTAAAACTTACAAAAAGTGAATATGTTATTCAAGTATTCTGCCATTTAATATTGGGTTACATCGCCTTTATTTGTAATACGTACTTTAATTAATTAGGTATTGTATCCACAAGTCCTGCATATTCCCTGAGTATTGTCCCATGTGTCTTGCAACTTGAAAGATGGGTTTTATTCTGCGCACTGGATTTTTAAGTTATTTTTAATTCTGCAAAAGTAAAAGGTCTGTAGAGGATAAATCTGGCCTAGAAGATGACCCTTTAAATGCCGGTCAAATTCACCCGTCAACTGTCAACATTTAGCCCACAGATTTTGTAAGATTTTAGTCTATAATTAAAGTAGTCGAAAGAATTTTGTAGAAAATTCTAATCATTTGTTTAGGTTTTATAATTTGTTGAAAATGTAAACCTGCCGATCTATTATGTTATGCTGTATTGTTTGTGCGTCGTAATGTTGTAATCAACAGGAAATACTGCTTTTGAATTAGCTCATTTGCATACCCAAATAGTAAACAACTTGACTTTTACGTATTATTTACTTGTGTGCTTTTATAAAATTATGATATTTAAGGTATTAATATGAAATGTATGATGTATAATGCTATATGTTTAGTTTGAATTATGAATATTTTATGAAGGGAAATATATATGTACATTGTACATGATTTTGGCACAAGGCAAACATTGGGTTCTATAAAAAACATCGGAAATGAATCAAGGCTAAAATGTTATTATATGATTGAATCCCGGTAATTGTTTAAAAATTGATTCTATTCCTCATTGTTCATGAACTTTACAATAAAGTGACAATCAAGTTCAACAATTGGCATCAATTACGACAATATAAAATGAAACCATGACCTTTATGTACTTATTAATTGTAGAAGTCATTCAATACGAGTGCAAAAAAGCAGGTAGTGCGAGCAGTTCGTGTTCGTGCACTACCAATGACATGGTCAAGGCAAAATAGTATGAAATTTAAGAAAAAGTTGTAAATAAATCACTACTCACCATGACAGATGCTCAATTAGTCGAGTGATATTGAACAGCGTCGTATAACCTAAAAAGTCCTTGATCTCTTTTCACACAACACTGAACCTTCTTCAAGGAGTTCTGCTCCTGGTTTGAAAACCACTTTAAAACACAGCTCAACAATTTCTGAAACACGTGTGTTGCAGGTTATTTTCAGATATCGCGACTTCCTACTTCAACTAACTCAGACTAACAAATGGCAATCGCACAACAGTTCCAACTTTTATACAGTGTCAGACAGTAATCTTATTCTCGGGTTATCTAGGACGAACAACCGAACTCTGCGTTAGTATTTTAACTCTTAAAAAATTAATCCAGCGACTTATGGATTTGATAAGAATGAACTAGTTTCTATTGGCGCGTTTGTGACGCAATCGGTTTTCTCACTCGGTATCACGTGATCTGTCTGTGAAAGGCGGAGGTCATAAATAGTTAACTCAAGGACTCGTTTGTTTACAAAATATTGAATGTTTTAACCCCGCCACCATAGATGAGGAAGGTATAGCAATCGTTCTAAAAATTGCATATTGGCTTCGGGATGATACTTCTGTAGCGTTGGGGACATTTATTAGGGGTGACCCTCGAAGACTTTCAAAGCTGCTACGGAGAAAACACTGCAAGATTCAATTTTTATGCTATTTGAAAGCCTAATATGGTTTCTGACACTTAGTTAATGTTATTAATTACTAATATTAATCCTTCGGAGATCGTGATATATATGATATATGAACATGAATTTTTTCAGTATTTCATAATTTTACAGAACGAATGTACGCAATTTTATTATATTTTAAGAATATTGACAGTAAAACATAAAACTTTGATTCTAAAGCAAAACAGAAAAATAAAAAAAAATAGTGAATTTCACAGATTCAATTATGACCCCGACATCCGAGAGGGTTAATATTTCATGGAGAAACTAAAATGTTTGCATTTAACACGTTCTCGATACTTACGTAAAATAAAATGGAATTGACGGGAGGTATTGTGATGGCCACAAGAGATATTATACAGATATAATACATTTATTATAAAAATTTAATGAAATTATGAAGTGAGCATTATTATTATTAATAACAGAAAAGGGTATAAACTTAATATGATATACATATTAATTGTAAATATACAACGTGCAAATATCAAATAAATTTTTGTTACGTGCACAAAATAAAAGGTGACAGACTTATTAGGGAAGACACTATTAGACACCACATTTAAAAAACAGCTTCTTATTAAAATATTGTGGTTCATTTCTTATTTGACTAATTAGAATTATATTAAAAATAAATAATATCAATGCAGGACTATTTCATTCTCATATACAAAACAGTTCATTCCATACATAACAATTTTAAAACCTAAATCTTTAAAATTAATTAAATAAAACCGAATTTGGGTCTTCATTATCCATTTGTTTTACATGCCGTAAAACATCCTTTTTCGTAATCACTCCCAGCAATCGTCTGAAAAAAAAGTAAATAAAATATATGAATAACAATTCAATTATTTAAGAGTGATACCAATTTTTCCACACTTTTAAGCCGGATCTGATATTACATACAATAAAAAAAAACTATCAAATAGGTACAGGTAAACATTTATACAAATCAGTTACAATGGAATATGTAATCAAAACTATTTTTAATCCATCTATACTTCGTTCAACGAGAACGTACCTGTTCCGCGCAACAAACTTTAAAATTTAGCTGGAGGAAGTCATACCAGAGTTCTATTATTATTTTCAGATTTAAATAATTAGTGTACTATAAATATAATATAAATTAGGAATATAATATAGTAAGAATAAAATAATAATACAAATTTGGTTCTTCATCGGGTAAGTTCTCTCGTTGAACGAGGTATAACTAGAGTTAAAAATAATATACAAGTATTTTTTTAATTAGTTAAATATTAATAGAATTCGAGAAAGATGACATTAAAACTTCTATAACGTCACCTGTGAAAAAACACATGCAATGAGAGCAAAAGAGACAGGTTTGTATCTATATTTTTCGTTCTTGTTGGCTTACATTACTTCGCACAGGTGACATAACGATTTTTTTTCTCGAATTAATTAATATTTTTCAAAATTTGATAAAGGTTATATACCCCATTCTAAAGAAAGGCATACCCAAATGATACTACAAAACAATGTAGACATTTTTTTTTAAATCATAAAATTTTGATAGCAAAACTGAGTTAAGAGTTTATAGACAAACTAATATAAGTTGTTTTATTGTTATTATTGTCACAAATGACAATATTTATTTAATGATACAATGCATTTTACTTGAGGTTATTTTATTACAGTTCATAGTTTATTACGAAATTTATAAAGATTATACGTTTTTCATTTTAATTCATATTAAACTTCAGTTTCCCCAAGCCATAGTTTTCTAAAATTTTCCTTCATAATGTGGCTTAGTTTTTGGTGATTTAGAAAGCGTAAAATTTTGACACTTTGATTTATGTAGAAAAAAGTGTGACAGAATTGTTATCACCCCAATTATCTTATCATTTACCCATTGTGGGTCACTAATGTCTGCCTCAGTCCCAATTTCCTAAACATATCAACAACTGTCTCCATGGGAGTTTGATCTGTTATTGTTATGGGGGCCATATCTAAAATCTTTTTCAACTTTAGAGGCGGCGGACCCAAAGTCTGCACTGGATTGCCACTAGTAAACAAAACTAAAGATTGCCCGCAGATTCCGTCAACCATCCTCCTTGCGTTGGCTGTAAGAATAAAAATAAATTTGACATTGGAGTCCTACGACGTAGATTGTGACGATAAACAGTTCTATTTGGGTACTGACCAATGGCAAGGTTAAGATCTCGCCTAAGCACGAAGCCCACAAGGTATTGGGATTCTTGTGAAACTACGACTGGGTAGCCGTTGTGTTCCGTTTCTTTGAGAAGGGCTTCAACATCGTCAACTGTCATCGAGTCTTGAGTTATTACACTCAAGTTTTCGTTACGCCTATAAATAAAAATTGTTTTGCACTAAATAAATATACATAATACATTTCAATTAGAGATAAGAATAATATAAAAAATGTAAAAACATAAAATGTTATTTTTATCTATATCCTAATCAGGTGGATGAAGCGTGATCAATGTTTTTTATACACAACAAATTTTGTTAAATCAGCATATATCAACATCTAAAATCTAAATATAATTTTACCATAATAATAATGCATGAACGTTGTATTATTGCACATATATAACATTTTACATACGAAATATATGTAAATATTTGAAATGTAACGAACAACATATATATCAAATAAATCAATCAAATAAATAACACCATCGAAGAAATAACAAAATAAACTTATTTTTATTCATTTATCGATGAAATTTATTTTAATAAATGTGATCATAATATCAATATTTTTAAAGATATTTTTAAAATGTAATTAGTATGGTTCACATAGTCGTCTACTAGTAAACAAAATAAAAACTGTTAAATGAAAACAAGTAAATAAATTAGTAATGAATTCATCTTTTTTAAAAAAAAATATTCACGTTTAATTTTTTATGGTCTTTGATAATTTATTTTAATAAAAGTTATTTCTAGGACAATAGTACATTTAAAAAAAAAAAACAAGTATCATAAGGCAATCTGTTACATATGAGTCCAAATTTAGAAAACGAGCCGCGTTAATCTTTATGAAACATGTTTTTTTTACTATTTTTTTATTGAGGTAATTTTAGAATATTTTTAAAAAAATACTTGATGTCTTTTATCTCCAGCTACCCTTGGTAAGGGAGGTATAGGGATCGTGCTAAAAATCGCATATCAAGATTTTGGTAAATGACCACGGTTTAACGTCCCTAGAATCCAAATTTAACATTTTCGCGATATTGTGTGTGCGTGTCCTCTTTACACTCTAACTCAAATACTATCGTCCAGAAAATTTTGAAACCATGTACTTCTCTCTTATTCTAATATGGAAAGAAGCCATTAGAATATGGTTTAAATCCAATAACCACAATGGAACTTTACTAGAAGCTCAAAATAGTTTTTCGTCGAAAAATATCTTTAAATGTTATTTTTTCGAGATTTATGTTATTATAAAAATTAAATATTATTAAATTTTCTACAGCTTTGTATTAATACTTTTTCTATATATTTTATGGATAAATTTATAAAATTATCTATAATTTAAATCCCGGAGCCTACGCTTTAAACAAAACTCTTTGGTTACACAGTTCAGATCTCAAATGTATGCAACTGACAAATAAATGTCACTGTCACAAAACTAATCATAACAAATTAATAATAGTAACGTTTTAAAAAGAAAATAGTAAATACAACACAGCAATAGTTATGTGGAAAGGAACTTAAAATAGTTTTTAGCATAAGTAAATATGTAGATATATTTATTTAAATTAATAAAAATTAAATGGCGGGAGGTTTTGTGTTGGTCATATCATGTTGTTTTAATCAGTTATGTTGCTAAACATTTGAAATATTACATTTTGACAGTTTATGTGGTTTGTGTGTTGTGAATTTTGTCTGATTGTATACATACATTAATACATTGTATCAAAAAGTGCGCTTAAAGATCTTCTAAACGACGTGTTTACTGTGATTTTATACTCATACACCAAAAAAGAAAAACAATATTATATGTTTCTTTATTAAAATAGTTCATTGAAATACATATTAAACTCTTTTATTATATGTAATAAAAATTTATAAACAGAAAGAGCGAAGCATTAAACAATTGCAAGGCTTTAATATATTTTGAAAATTGCAGAGCTATCTCGTCGCCTCTACGAGTACATTTACTATATTAGGTGCGCATAGTCAGACATAAGTATAAACTATATATTCGAGAGCTCAGTTTAGGAAAGAAGTAAAGTACTAAAATTTAGAATTTAAAAAAAAGTTGATAATAATATTATTAGGAGAAACTTGTACAATTTTTCCTACACTTTAAAAAATATGCTATTTTGTTTATAGCCATTTTTCTCTATAGAATATTGCTGTCAATTTTTATTTGACTGTCGTGTATATGGTCTGTGCGTGTAATTGAAAGTTGAGACTGACAATTCTTAAAAAAATAGTTTTCGTGATTATAATATTTTATAATAGGTAATGCATTGTCGAAGATGAATATTAAAAAAAAAAAAATAGAAATTATTTTGATTCAGCGAAGCAGTACGGATTGTACTGAAAAAAATCGAAAAGCTGTATATACTGCAATATGTGCCGAAGCCTGGCATACACAGCGTTTCGAAATTTTTCGATTCACCTGTAATTGCTTGACTATTAATTTTCGTAAAATGTTTTAATCACGAAAACACGTTATTGTTGTTAATGGATCAAACTCGTCATTATGAATGACAACAAACGCTACAAAGAAAAATAGCGACAGAACAAAATGGTGCCATTATACAGATGTTTCCTAAAACAAATGCTTTTTTGGGTGAACTAATAACTTGCGAGAAAAATGTTAAATAAAAAAAATGACCAGAAATAAGGGGCTAATTCATCAGTCGTCAGTCATAAACCGAAAATTGAACCAGTGGTTCTCAAACAGTAGAACAATTATATTTTTACCTCCCGCTACCCTTGGTAAGGGAGGTATAGGGATCGTGCTAAAAATCGCATATCGAGATTTTGGCAAATGACCACGTTTTAAGATCCCTACAATCCAATTTTAACATTTTCACGATGATGTCTGTGTATGTATGTACAGTAAAATT
The DNA here is from genome assembly GCA_951394225.1 of Harpalus rufipes. Classification (NCBI taxonomy): domain Eukaryota; kingdom Metazoa; phylum Arthropoda; class Insecta; order Coleoptera; family Carabidae; genus Harpalus; species Harpalus rufipes. Next base: position 26,189,308 of record OX596275.1, on the reverse strand, counting down.
TTTGAAAGATGTCCGATCAAAGTTGTCTACGAATTGTATGAATTCAGATTTTTGCTCCGCCCATCATGACAAATTCAGTAGTGTCGTTTGCTTAGTTTTTATGAGGGTACGTAAGATACTACTGTTATTTTATTATTATAAAAATATATATTACAGGAAAAGCATTCAAAATTCAAAAACAAGTCAACTAGTAAGTTTATAAGCAAATGTAAAACCAAATATGTTAAAAATAAGATACTGACACAATGTCAGTGTCAGTGACTCTGACAGAATATAACGTTATACGTACGGCTATGAATCCAGGTAATGTATAATAAATAAATGTAAAGTAATGTATAATAAATAAACTTACGTTACAGCGAAAGTATTATCAACAACGAGCATCGTTTATAAATGGAATGTCTTAACTTAGTCGAAACAATATGAATTTTTGAAAGACAAGCGTGTTATATCCATCCTTATCACACACTCTTACAGCCTTTGCAAAAGAAAGAGATAAATGTATGCCTATTTGTTAATTAGTTCGTGATACAGATGCCCTTGATCGGACATCTTTCAAAATTTTTACTGTATGTGTGTGTGTGGATCCTCTTTACGCTCTAACTCAAATACTATCATTCAGAAAGTTTTAAAATCATGTATTTCTACCTTATTCTAATATGGAAATATCTGATTAGATTTTGGTGGCAATCGGATAACCGGAAATGGCAGTTTACTTGAAGCTCAAGATAGTTTTTCTTCAAAAAATACCTTTAAATGTAATTTTTTCTCAATTTGTTATTATAAAAATTAAAGATTATTCCATTTTCTACAAGTTTGTATGGATAAATTTATAAAGTAATATAAAAATTATACACATAGGTAAATGGCGGGAGGTACTGTGTTGGTCACATCAGAACATCAGATTTTTTTAAATGGTAACCTGCATATTTTTTTTAATCCATAGATTTTTATTTATTTCAACAATATAAATATTGTATAGGGGTGCAGGTAGAACAATTATTTCGAGAAATATGGTACTAAAAATTAGAAACAATGTTACAATATTGAAATAAGGTGTGAAATAAGGTACACAACACTTATACAAACAAAAATGATACAGTTGACGTTGACATCAACGAGGAACGTTGACAGATAGAAAATAACAGTAAAATTAATACCTATTAACATACCTAGGATTGTTATGCGTATCATAATTGCCGCAGATATTGGTTTGAAATCAAAACTCGTAGAGCGAGGATTTTAAGACGTCTATTACTTATTGTTTTGATTCATTACATCCGTGGTTTATTCAATAGTTTATCGGTTTTAGAAAATGAAGACATTATTAATGAATATTATTTTTTGAAATTCTCTCATTAATGCTACTTTCAGAATGCTATGATTAACAGAACGATTATTTTGACATATGTCAATATGATAAATATTCAAATTATGTGTTTTATTCCTCATGGGATGAGATGTTTCTTGGCTGGGTAGTTGATGAAATGACAAATTTTCTGGGATTAAGCCATATTAATTATTTCAGTCTCGACAATTTTGACTTCACATGGGTCTTCTTCATTAGTTTTTGTTTTTTGTTAAAACTAAATAAATTGTATTGTAATATAAAATGAACACAAGTCAAAAAACAAAAATAAAATAGAATCAGTAAAAATTCAACACAATCAAAAATAAAAAAAAGTTTTCTTTTCTTAAAAGTAAATAAACTAAATATAAAATAAACACATAACTAAAAATCTGTTGTGGCCAGCACAATACCTCTCGCCACATCATTTTTTTGGTTACATAAGTATAGGGCGCGAACAGTCATGTTACATTGTTGACCTTGAGAAGCAGATGTGGGGGCCCGTTTCAGAATGATAATTAGTAATTATGTACATAGATGTCAAATGTCAGAATTTTTCATTAAAAATTTCAAGATTTTCTAAATTCACGTAGTTCATTTGTCACCAGGAGTGTGGAATTTACTTGTCAAGGTAAATAAACCACATGGAATTGGAAAATCACTAAATTTAGAATGAGAAATTATGATATTTGACATCTATATACATAATTATTACTAGCTATCATTCTGACATGGACTCCCATATCTGCTTGTCAAAGCCAACAAAATCACATGACTGCTCGCGCCCTAATGTATTTAACATTTCTTGTAAACTTACACTCTACACCAAAAATTATACTTATATCTATTCCATATATTTAGATTTTTTAAATTTAAATTCATTCTATGAAGAAATTTTGTCCCACTCTTTAATTTTTCGAGATGTTTCCAATTCATTGTCGGAAGTAACAGTATTTCTGAAGGGTATGTATAATATACCTATAATATTAAATATTTAACTATTAATACATTAAGAAATGATATAATGTATGTACTTCACAGAAAAAGTCTTCAGTAATGTCTCCGGATTTCTGACACTGACATTTATCTGTCAGTTACAAACAATTTAAATTTTCAAATATTTTCCATAGCATTCTTTCGGATGTAAAATTGATTACAACAGATTAATTTATATATTATATTTCTTTTATCTCTAAATCTATAGAATATATAATAAAATATTTTTTCTACTCCCATGCGTGAAGTGAGTAACTTCACGTATCAATTTTTGTGTGAAGCTTGATTTTTTGTACACTGTGCGTAAAGTGTCACTTCACGCATAGTGTGCGTGAAGTAAATAGTTCAGTTTTAACACATACAATGAATATCTTTATATACACGTAAATCATGTGTTGGTAAATGGTCCGTAGAAATAACAACTTCATGGGAAATGTGTTAATTTATAAAAAAAAAAATTATTGCAAGGTCGTAGAAAAAGTATAGTATGTAACACGTGTGTGAAGCCTATGTTACATTCGGGTGGTTTGCAACACTCGCCTTCTGCACCCTCATGTAAGAATTTCAGCTTCACACACTTGCCACATAATATACTATAAATGTATCAGATAGAGAATTTAATTTTCTTTAATATTACCAAGAAAAAATTTCAAAAAATAATATTTAGAAGATTTTTTTTCAAAAATCTTCTACTTCCAGTTGTCTAATTGTTACCAAAACCTTTTCAGATCTTCCCATGAATGTCCGATTGGGAAATACGTAGTTAAACAAATATAAAGTCTTATAGTTTTTGAGTAATCGTCCTTTCAACATCCCACATACACACACACACACACACACACACACACACACACACACACACACAGACAGACGTAAAAATGTTAAAATCGGATTGTAGGGACCTTAAAACATGCTTATTCAATAAAATCTCGATATGCGATTTTTAGCATGAATCCAATACCTCTCTTAGCGAGAGGTAAAAAAGCGAAATTTAAACACACGGCGTAGTAACCATTGCTATTTTCTTTTCTCCGTGTACCCGTACCTGATACCTACATTCCGACTTTTCAGACTTGCGGAGATATTTTTTAAAATGTAATCTTTTTTTGAGATTTGTACTATTTTTGAAATATGATCAAATAATTTAAAACTAAATAATTAAAAAAAAAAATTGCAGGAAATTTTGCGCCACTCAAATTTTGGCGCCCAAAGGGCTAGCTTCGTTTGCTTGCTGGTAATCCTCTGAGCATTATATTTTAATTTTTTTTTTTCATTTTGTAGACTGTTGTTTTTTTACATGCCATTATGGTAATAATATTACCGTACAGATACAGTTATTACTTAGTTAACAGCCTATTTTTATATATGTAAACAAAGGCTTAATATCCTGAAATCGGTAAAATAATCTAAATTCTTTCAATTTTAAAGTTTATAGTCATTTTTACCATCCGTCACCGTTTTACCTTCCGTCACCTTTAGGTAAGGAAGGTATTGTCTTTGGTCAAAAAATTCAATGATGAGTTTTTACTGAATAAGCATGTTTTAGGGTCCCTATAATACGATTTTACCATTTTTACGATGATGTCTGTATGTATGTATGTGTGTCTGTGTGTGTGTGTGTGTGTATGTGTGTGTGTGTGTGTCTCTGTGTGTGTGTGTGTGTCTGTGTGTGTGTCTGTGTGTGTGTGACAAAAGTTCCGGATCCCATAACTTCAATGCCACGATTCCAAAAATTATATTTTTTTCGTATTCCTCAAGTTTACATCCAGAAGAACAAGTGATTAGATTTTGGTTATAATTGGTGAACCAGAAGTACCCGCATTTGAAGATTTAACAGTTAAATTTGATTTATTGACATTTAACGTTATTATAACTTAAAGAATATATTATTCTCTATACGATTTGATTACATTTTATACTTCATAATCAATAGATATAGAGTTAAAGAATTTTAAAGAAATTAAATTTTATAATTCAGCCAGCTATGCTAAACATGGAAACTACTAATATATTCATTTGTGATATTCATATAATTCAAATTGACAGGTCAGTATCAATAAAAAGTAAATTAATGTGGCAGAGATGAGGATGTTGAAGTAGATGTTGGGGAAACACGGAAAGATACGGTAAGAAAATAACTCTAGTGTTACAAGTTTCTAGAAAGATACAAGAAAGACGATTACATTGGTTTGAACATGTCATGAGGAGAAATGAAGAATTATATTTGAACAAGAATGAGTAGTTTATTAATAGTTGGTTGAAGAAACAGAGGAAGACCAAAGATAAGATGGAAGGACTGTATTGCGGAAGATTTGAGAGAAAATTAACTGAATGAGAACGACACGCAAAAATAGGGACCCCCTAACGAATGGGAAAAGCTAAAGAGGAAGAAGATAGTTTGTTTATGAAATAATTTTACTGGAAATTTAGAATCTTTTGCAAGAAAAATTATGTATGGAATTCATACATTATACACAGGATTGACGGAAGGTATTGTGCTGGCCACAACAGATTTTTTTTCTTATAATGGCATTCCAATGTGATCACGTGATTGCACAGTATGAATAGAGAAATCACATATGTATTTAGCAACGTGTTTGTTTTATTCTTACGCAGCATTTGTTTCTGTATACCTAACTTGAGCTATATGAATAATTTGTATGATTACATGTGTGACAATAAAAATGCGAAACATTGACAGTCTGTAATTCGACGTACCTACTATTTATATGTACCTTGAAAGTAATTTTTTTAAGGCCCTTTTAAATCAATTATATGGTTATCTTATAATTAAATTAGAAATTATTCCTGCATTGTGCATTCAGACCTGTTTCTTACATATTAATTGTTGTAATCAATGTAATATTGTTGTAATCAATTATAATTAAAAAGAAAATAATTTTCATTATGAACGTTCATATTATTTCTAATTTTAAATTTTAAAATACACTATCGTTGTCAGCTCCATCGAGCAATCGTTTTCACTACTTGGATCATATAAATTAACTAAATGACGTCATCACAATGGAACGCCATTTTTAGAGAAATTAACATCTAAATAAAAATCAAAAAAAGTTTAGCTTGATGGAGATTCGAACATAACTTTCAAAAATTCTTTCATTCCACAGGCAGACATGCTAACCATTCACCTACAATAATAGTTGTAAATATTTTTATATTACATAATGAAATATTGAAACAAATATTTTTTAATATTTACTTTTAATTTTTTTTGATTTATGCAATGATAATAAAGTAATTAGTATTAAATAATGTACATGAGGTAATGTACTATTATCATATTAAATAGCATAGCTAATTTTCTGCCGGACACTTTTTATTTACAAAAAACTGTTTTCCCATGTTAAGCGCCTATGTCAAGGTTTTCTTGGGACATGCGGTATATATGTAGATGTCAATATTTAATTCCCCATTCCCATTATGTCCGATATTTTCATCTCTGGTTAAACTAACGGTTAACTTAACTGTTGGTTATAAGAACAATGTGGCATCGAAAAATTGACATATGTGTAATTTTTACAATGGGATCATTTAAAAAAAATCGTTGTTTTTTTTTTATAAAATCGTGAAATCCGTCCCATTTAATAAATATAGTAATATAAAATAGCATGAAATATACTTTTCATTCAAAAATTTGCTAATAATATTTCGCGGCTGTAAAATTCGTAACGTCACGGTTTGTTACTGACACAAAGGCATTCCTCTCTCACACACACACACATTTACGGTCCACGTGGTTTCCGTTTGCTGTAGTAAACAAACTAACCTAAAATTGTGACAAGTGACAGCAGAGTTAAGAGTAAAGGTACTCTTATGTAAATAAAACATTTATGGCCGGTTGCACCAACGTAACTTAAATTTTAAGGGTTCCTTAAATAGACAATATTGCATCGAAATAAAATGTCAAATGAATTATCATGCATTGCTGTCAAAATTTCGATATGCATTAAATTGATGAAACTGAAAGAGTATTGAAAATATTTTTCGAGTATCTTACAATAGAGTTATGTGAATATATTTATAAACCCGAACTTTCGACCTGGAACTAAGAGAATACAACTTTATGTAATAAAATAACATTAGGACAGTACAAATTTAATGAACGAAGAAAATGGGCTGCGCAATATATCTCAATATAGTTGTAAAACTATTGAAAAATTATCTTTGACATGTAGGCTACAACCGAAATGTTATATTATAAACAAGACATCGTATGTCAATGAAAATATTGATTTATTCACATGATTCAATTATAGAAGAGAATACACCAAAGAAATACCATATTAAATTGAAAATACATTTGAAAAATATGGACTTTTATATATCTTCTTCTCGTTGACATATCATTCTCGGTCAAAATTTCACGATGAACATATTCTTTTACTTCATTTCACGTAATAAAATAGTGTTGGTTTAGATAGGAATATAAACTTTGCCCTTTGATTGGTCAGAATGCAAACTTAGTTCACAAAAACGAAAAAAAATATCACCTGTCAGTTGACAGTTATCAAGTAGAATCTACAGAAATGAGTAATGTTTCATCATGTTGTAATTTTTAATATACAGGTCTTGTACATTTTTACAGATAAAAATATTTATTGACAAAGTTTGGTTTCACAAATTTAAATTATTTATTTAATGCATGTAAAAACGGTCGATTCTCAAGCGCCATATACTATTTTCTTACGTGAAATGAAGTATAGCTACTTTAATGTTCATAAATACTACTACTAACATCTATTGCCCGATGTTATACACATCAAAATTCTGTCAAATACAAATTCTTTGCAAATAATATTAAAACTGCAAAAAAAAATTCTCATCGAATATCCCTCGATCATTGATAAATAACTTATAATTTTATCACAACGTCCTCAAGCACGTTCCTTTTTGGTAACACCCCTCCGCCACTGGCGTCAGGCAACGTGCTTTCGGTAACTGTAATAAAATTATTTCGTAATTATCAATGACCTCGGGACATAGCTGATATATAATGAAACTTTATCATAATGTTTGTATGTGTTTATTGCTTAGCCTATATCAATACTGTACATTGCTTCTCATTTTTATTACCACTTTTCTCGAAATAATTGTTATACAATATTTATATCGTTGAAATAAGAAAAAAAAAACTCTAAAAATGATGTAATTACCATTTAAAAAAATCTGTTGCGACCATGACATTACCTCTCGCACCCTTTCCATTGTGTTATATATAAGTATTGTATTTAACATTTCTTGTACACGCAAAAAAATCTAATTACACTTAATATTTATATTTAAGTATTTTCTATAATTTCTATGAGCAAGTTTTTTCCATTTCTTCTAAATGTTCGAGGTTTTTCCAATTCATTACAGTATTGGCGGTATTTCTGAAGGGTGTATGTAATATACCTATAATTTTAAATATATAATTAATAATACAATAAGAAATATAAAATATCGTTCCCAGAAAAAGCCTTCAGTACACTGGCTTGCAAAAAAATCGCGTACACCTTAAAAATCAAGTAACCGAGTTTTTACCTTTTTTGAGCTATGTAAATACGATTTTTTAAAAATAGGTTAATATCAACTCAATGGAGTTGTCACTGTCATGTCATTATTTTAGGTATCGTGGAGCAAGTTCATTGTACTAAGTTACTACTAAATTACAAATATATTCTTTAAAATTAAAGAACAATCAAGTATTTATTTTAAATGGATTATAAATAAGTAAAAATTATGACTGAAACAAATTATGTACGAAGTAAGTAGTAATTTACCATCGCTCCATCAGTGTCCAGTCCTTTATTTAATCTTTGAGGCATGGAGGAAATAAGATTTCTAAAATAATTTTCATCTGGCTCAAGGTTTCCCAGGTGGTGACCATGACCCTGGAAAATTTGTTGTAAAAGCATCGTCTCTTGCTGTTTCAAAAGGATGTTCCCATAAATGATTTAAAAATGCTTCATCTTGATCATTGGTGGAAATTCTGGGACGTCCGGAACCTTCTTTCTTTTTTATATTTCCTTCATTTTCCCATCTACTCCTCACCCTCATAACAGTACTTTTATTAATTGTATTGTTATCCGTTTAAGTATTTAAATAAAAAGTACACACATATAGTTTCAGATAATATAATGACGAACTGTCTTTATTTATTGTTAACAAAATACTATCACCGCCTACTATAGACGCAATAATTAATGCCTAACAACACATCTCCCCTTTTAGGCTCAATGGCTGAAATGATTAAATTACAATGTTAAGATATTGCAATTACAAATGAATTGAGATTAACAGTTAATAATACAAATATTTACAGATCATGAAACAGTTTATAAATCATATATGTTCAATCAATCTCTCGGGTCGTTTAGAGACTCTGCCACTTCTTGTAACAACTAATCCTGGCTGTTGTTGAGCAGAAACCTCACTTGACGGTCCTGGCAATTGATTACGTTCACTGACGGGTTCCACGTCCTGTTGAATGGTTGCGCGTTGAAGCTCATCCGTCTGGTTGATTGCGAGTGGACTAAGATGAAAACGATTACGTCTCAGTTGTCCTTTAGGCGTGTCAATTATGTATGACCGAGGAGTTGAATCCTTTCGCACCACAGTACCAGTAGCTCTCTTATCCACGATCCATACTTCTTCGCCTGGTAGGAGCTCTCGTACTTTTCTCGTGCCATGATGACGATCATAATTCTTCTTCTGCTGATTAATCCTTATTTTCTCCCTTTCTTCGAGAATCTTTCGGTTAGGTATCTTTGGTTTTAACTTCGAGCTGGCTGTAGGTAAAGATGTGCGAATCCGTCTACCCATAAGTAATTCCGATGGTGAAAATCCGTTAGCCAATGGTGTAGCACGATAATTCTGAAGAGTACGGTAGGGATCAATGGACTTCTTGAAGCTCCGTTTAATGATCTTTACCGCCGCCTCTGCAAACCCATTGCTCTGTGGAAATCTAGGGCTCGAAGTGATGTGTTCAAAACCCCACTCCTTTGCAAATGCGCTAAACGCAGATGTCAGAACAGGATTGAAATGTGTCCCATTGTCACTATACACAACTTCAGGGGTGCCATGTCTCGCAAACATTGATTTAAGATGAATAATGATTTCGTTCTCTTTCAAACTTGATAAAAGTGCGTATTCAGGATAACGCGAATAATAATCCATGACTAAAATATAAGTCTTTCCTTCTAAATAAAATAAATCCATTGCAACCTTCTGCCATGGTCGATCAGGAAACAAAGATGGCATCAAAGGTTCGTGTCTATTAGTCGCTTCTTGAATGCAAATTTTACACTGTTTAACAAGTGTCTCAATCTCTTTAGATAACCCTGGCCACCAGATTGACTCTCTCGCTCTTGCGCGACACTTGACAATTCCTAGGTGTCCATCGTGGATTTTATCTAAAATGTCTTTTCTGAGTTCTTTTGGAATGATGATACGTGATGACTTCATTAATAGTCCTTCTGCGACTGATATATCGCCTCGATGTTGCCAATATTCATCTAGCTCCATGCTTAGTGCTCTCTGAGCTGGCCATCCTTGTTTACTAAACTTGATTAGTTGACAACATACTGGATCTTTCCGTTGTGCGTTGATAATCTGATTTAATCTGGAATCTGTAGCTGGTAAGTTTCTGACAATAGCTCTTACATATGCATTCACATGTTCTTCGAGATCTTCATCTACTCCTGTCACGCTAAGTGGTCGACGGGACAAGATATCTGCCATACCCAATTCTTTACCTGGGACGTGACGTATTTTAAATTGATATCGTATGAGACGAAGACGCATGCGCTGTAGTTTTGGCGTTAATTCATCCAATGGCTTTGATTGAAGAATAGGCACTAGTGGCTTATGGTCTGTTTCAAGCGTAACCACTAATCCACTGATGAAATCTTTGAATCTCTCACATGCCCATACGAGAGCATATCCCTCTTTTTCAATTTGAGCCCAATTCTGTTGTGCCTTAGTCAATGACTTGGATGCATAAGATACTATTCTGTAACCTCCTTGTTCATCTTTTTGCTTTAATGCTGCGCCAATGGCGTATGATGATGCATCGGCTGAAATAACAGTTTCCTTGTTTGGGTTAAACCATGCAAGCGCTGGACTCTTGATTAATTCTTCTTTGATTGCTTTAAATGCTCGATTTTGTTCAATGCCCCAACTGAAATGACTTTTCTGACTTAGCAAGTCGTTCAATGGCTTGGCTTTCGTCGCTAGGTGTGGTATAAAACGAGATAGATAGTTGATGCTGCCCATTAAGCTACGAACTTCAGAAGAATTTTCTGGTGCATCCATCTCTTTAATAGCCTTAATTCTGTCGTCATCGATGTGCACGCCTTCCTCGTCGATAATATGACCAAGATATTTCACTCGCTTCGTACAGAATGTGCATTTGTTCACGTTTAAGGTGATTCCTGCTTTGGCCAGTCGTTTCAATACAGCTATTAAACGTTTATCGTGCTCTTCAATTGTCCTTCCATATACTAGAACATCGTCACTGTTAACTTGAATACCGTCAATGTCCTCCAATATCTGTGACATGCGTTTTTGGAAGAATTCAGGTGCTGCCGAAATTCCAAAAGGCAATCGTTTATATTTGTATCTTCCAAACGGAGTGATAAAAGTCGTTAGCAGTTGTGATGCTTCATTCAATTCGAACTGCCAAAAACCACTATTTGCATCGAGTTTACTAAAATATTTAGCTTTTCCAAGTCGACCTAAGACATTTTCGGTTACTGGCATTGGGTGAATTTCCCGTTTAATGAATTGATTCAGTTTGACATAGTCCACGCACATGCGAATATCCCCATTCGGCTTTGGTACAGTGACTAAACCAGCACACCAATCTGTAGGCTCTTCGACTCTCTCAATGACTCCTAAGGTTACCATGTCATCTAGCTGTTTTTTAATCTTGTTTAACATCGGTATCGGTACGCGTCGTGGAGTTGTGAGTGCATGGGGTATTGCACCTTCGCATAATCGAATGGTGTAAGGAATCTTAACATGTCCCAATCCATTGAAAAGCTTAGGAAATTTCTTAATCGGATCGAATGACATGATTTCTTGATTTATAGTATCAATGTCCGCTCGCTTAACAATTCCTAACTCTTCGCTTACTCGGCCTGCTAACAAAGGTCTCTCTGTTCCACGTACGACGTAAATTTCTGCAATTGTTTTCTTACCGCGATAATGAACATTTTCGCAAAAATAACCAATAACATTGGTGAGGCGTTGATTGTCTGCACCATACAGTATGCGTTCAGGCTTGCTTAATTTAATGTCGCAAAAATAACTGTTGAACATCTTTTCTGGTATTACTGATACGTCTGCTTGAGTGTCTGCAAAAAATGTTATTTTTGCTCTTTTAATGTACACTGTTGCGGCCCATCGTTGTTTGCTTTTATTTGCTTCGATGGCCCCAATATAAGCATAGTTTTGATTTGGAGACTTCCGTCCGGTCTTTACTTCTCGAATTCCACTGTGTTTATTGGACGATCGGCAATATTTTGCATAATGGCCGACTCGTTTACATGATCGACATTCAGCCTTCGCTGCCGGGCATTCTGACTTTGGATGTTTGGGCTTTCCGCAATTCCAACAATGTTCGTCGGCAGTCGATTTATCGTTCCTAGACTGGACTTTGCGGTCTCGTTCGCCGGTTGACTTCGGTCTCGAACTGTATCGACCTGGATGTTTCTTCGGTGCAATCTTAATCTTGTCGACCTGTGCATCGCTTTTCTCTCCTTGAATAACATGCTGTTGAACCTGGACCTGGGCCGACTGTTTAGCTTTAGTAACGGCCATATCGAGCGTTAAATTGTCGATTAACTGCAATTGTCGAGATAACTGCTTGTCCTTGATTCCAACTACGACACGATCGCAAATTAATTCATCCTTCAGAGTTCCAAATTCGCAATATTCCGCCAATGTATAAAGATTAGCGACGAATTCTTCGATGGATTCCCCTTCTTTTTGACATCGCTGATTGAAAACTGCACGTTCATATGTACGGTTTCGTTTGATTTTGAATTGTTCGTCAAATGCATGTATCACTTTGTCATACTCTTTTTGATCTGCGTTTGTTAATCCAAGAGCGCTTAACAGTTTGTCCGCTTGCGGACCCATTATGTAAATGAGCATATTTACTTGTTCTTCCGGTGTTTCTTTATATAATTTAGTAGCAATCTGGAATCTTTCAAACCGCTTCTTCCAATCTGTCCATTCATTGGCCTTGGAAAAGTCAAAAGGTTCTGGTTCCCTTAAATTATGGTGAGAAGCCATTGTAATGATAAGATGCAGCGTTGAGTTACTTAAATCTGTTTTTTTACTGATTTGTAAGGCTTAGTTTCAGTTTTCACCTTAACTGACATTCAATGAATATATATTTTTTTGAAATGTCAACTGTCAAAATTTGGAAATAATTTTCTTAAAACTCTTCCTACGCGCTGGCTGATTAAATTGTGCCACTCTGGAGTTCAATTTTCCGCTGCCACCATGTATTGTTATCCGTTTAAGTATTTAAATAAAAAGTACACACATATAGTTTCAGATAATATAATGACGAACTGTCTTTATTTATTGTTAACAAAATACTATCACCGCCTACTATAGACGCAATAATTAATGCCTAACAACACATTAATATTAAAATGTTCTGCTACTGATCTGATTGACCACCCCTCTTCTAACTTAGAAAGTATTACTACTTTCTCGTTTTCTGATAATTTTGACATCTTAATTGACGTTAATGACACTGACAAGTTAACAATCGAGACCGACTCAATACAGCAAAAAACAGGTGTACGCATTTTTTTGCAAGCCAATGTACTATCTCTGAATTTTTGACACTGACATTAATGACATTTATCTGTCAATTACAGACATTTTAATTTCTCAAGTAGTTACCATGGAGATATTTGGGCTGTGAGCAGGCTATGAGATTTACTACGACAGATTATTTGTGGATTGTACCCATGTACGAATTAAAAACCCCAACAAAGAAAATCCAATGAAGCCGCGGATCGTTCCCTTTATTTTCCAATACAGCACCTTTTACAAATTGTACTACAATTATTTTCCTCTTCCTCAATTTTTATTTTCTATTTCTTTTCTCTTTACTCATATATTGTACTACAATTATTTTCTCCTCTTCCTCAATTTTTATTTTCTATTTCATTTCTCTTTACTCATATTCCCTGATTATAATAATTTAAGTATGTATTAGATTACAATAAATAAAAATTAATCTTAAAATTGTTCATTTTATATTATCTATAATTATTATTGCCAACCTACTAATATATTAAAGTATTAATACCTGTATATTAACAAACTAAATACTTGCTGTATTTACGTTTATTTGATCAAATTATTATTTAATAATATTATGAATTATGATATTATACTTCGCAACTTTTAGGTTTTGACAGATAATACAATGTTGCCAAGTATTGTTTTGCTTAAAGGTCATTGTTAGTTATCGTAGCTCATTTACTGACAGTAGAATAACATCAACTCTAAACACTAAAGATCACCTTTAGCTAGAAACCGTCTCTAAGCTATTTTAACGTTGACACAAGAATAGCACCCTATATATCTATATCTTCAAATCTATAGAAGGTATAATAAAAAAAAATAATGTGCCGAATAGAGAATTTTGGTTTTTAATATTTGTAAGAACATAAATTTTCAAAAAATAATATTTAGAAGATTTTTGTTAAAATGCTACTACTTCCGGTTGTCCAATTGTTACCAGAATCTATTCAACTCTTCCCATTACTGTTAGATTGAGGAATCCAAAGTTACACAGGTCTTTAGTCTTATAGAATTTGAGAAATCGTACATACAACAGCCTCACACACACACACACACACACACACACACACACACACACACACACACACACACACACACACACATACACAATCTTCGTACAAATATTATCGGATTCTAGAGACGTGCTTATTTACTAAAATCTGGATATGCGATTATATCACAGTATTAAACCTGTAGATCAGGTAGTATGAATATGAAATAATAGAAATCTTTTTATTATGACGATGGAGATATTGCGCATGCACACTCTCTACTTCAATATTTTTTTAAAAAAATCCACTAAATTTGCAACATTAATGTTGCTGTTCTTACAGAAAATGATTTATTCAATGAAGAAAATAATCAATAAAAAAATAATACTTACTTTGGTTGCATAACATCCGCAGCCAGTGACGTATGCGCAAACTCATCTTTGCTGTCCAGGAACGGATACCCATTCAGCGCTATATGCGCATCATAGATTCCTTGCCTTCCTAGTGCATCTCCCACCCATTTACTAGCCATGGCCGCCGCCATGAGGGGTACAATATACCTCACACCTCCTGTCAACTCAAACATGATTACCACCAGTGACACTGTCATTCTAGTGACTCCTCCTAGCACAGCAGCAGCCCCAACCATTGCATATAGCCCCGGCGTGATACAATTTTCTCCAGTGGAGCACTCCCCACTGAAGAACCAGATCTTTGGATAGTGGTAGGCCAGCTGTTCGACACCGATACCAACGATGCGACCCGTAATGGCGCCGAGACATAAACTAGGGATGAATAACCCGCAGGGAACTTTCATACCGAAGGTGAAGACGGTCATTATGAGTTTAAGGATGAGGGCGAGAACTAAGAGCCATAAGGCTTTGTGGACTCCTGGGCCAGCTTCGGCGATTTCGATGGCGGATTTGACTGCGGTAAATTTACGATCGTAATCACTGGAGAAGAAAAAGAAAAACACATACATGAGCATATCTTGTTCCATTTTAGGAATATATGATTGCATAAGATGGGGCTTATATTTCCGCGATGGTTATAGGTAATGCCGAAACAGACATACATTGTAAAAAAAATATTTGCCAAATCAATGGAAACGTAAAAAAAAAAAATTGAAAAATAATCCAATGTCATTGACATTTTTATAGTTTACTGGTATTTATTTAACCTTAATGTACTCAAGAACCATAGGGAAATTATTTTAATTTCTACTATAAATTAAGGCTAATATAATTAGGTATAATTATTTTTAAATTTACAATTGACGCTATCTGAAATTAGACTGAATATTCTGAAATTAAATTAAATATTCTGAATTACAAGCAACGCTGTTTGAAATAAAATTAACGATTCTGAATTATGCTTTTTGAATTATATTTATAAAAGGTAGGATCAATAAATAGTGAGACTCATGATTTTTGACTTGTCTTTCCTGTCGTTAATTTCGAACTACGTTCTAGATCTAGAAGGAGAGATAAGTTCCTATTACAAATATAACATAGAAATAACTGCTTTACTGAACTCGCACAGCACACAGAAAATAATTTAGCACAGCATATCATAGAATTTACTTACGGGATTTATAAATCGCATAGAAAAATAGTGTAAAGAAGCTGGTTATATACATTTTTGTTAACATTTTTTTGTTTGTAGAATTTTTAATGGACGTAGAAACTCTTCTAAGGGCCAATCTTACAACCTCGGGTTAAAATTACCTTTAGTGTGTAACAGTTATATTTCGGTTGCTTTTCTTCTGTACATACAACTGGAATATTATTATAAAACGAGTGTCCCACTTTTTGTACAAAAAAATTCAAATTAAATGTGCATAATTACTTGCAGTTCTGATAATTTTCTGATAAAACTTGTATAAAATATATGAAGTTTAATGCACTGGATTAGACATATTTTGCATTCTCATTTTATATCAAACTGCATTCAGCAATGTCTCAAATATTAATATTTATTTACATACATAAGAGTCAGGAAAATGGCAAATTGATGAGGACCCATATTGAAGTATGAGGCACTTCGTGCCGAGTATTTTAAGGATCCGAGTCAAGTACAGACATTTTAGTGGCAGTCATGTATTAATTTTTTTCTGATACCTTTGATTATAATAAAAATTAATTTTAAATTTAATAATTAAATCTGATTCTATAAGTATTTAGTAATGCGCTTCTCTCGTTTCTAAGGTAATAGAAAAAAATTAGTAAAGGAAAACCAATAAATTACTGTCAATTTGCACTTTTGGTGCGTGCGTTTTTGTTCACTTGCAATGTCTTGCAAAGTAAATAATTGCGACCAGGTTCCTTTAGACATTCTGGAATTAATATATCTAATTTACAAAACTCAACTATAAATAGTAATATTCATTTAAATTTTAAATAAAACTTAAATGTTTTCGTCACTACTTAAGGAAATGCACCTTTCGCGCCGTATTTTTTTCACGAAAATAGTACTTACGCTCCGGTTTAAAAAAAAAGTCTTTTACGACAAAAAACTAACATTTCGCGTGTTAATAGTTGTCATATAAATATCAACTTTTGAAGAAAGTTTTCGAAAAAGTTCATTTTTTACGTACCATAGATCATCGGAATTCGAGATGCCACATTGACTGAATAACAAATAAATAAGCTGGCTCGTATTCATCCGCGTATATGGGTTCGGATAAGCGATTATGGCTGTTATAACCGTAACCACAAGGACCTCCGTCACTGGATACTGACCAAGTTTCGAGAATTTGCGATATCTACACCAGTAAAGGTTTGCTTTTATAAACAAAGTAGCGATAACCCCCTAGAATGTACAGGAAAATTTGTGGTAGATTACGTTCATTAATAAATGAAAGACATATGACTTACCCCAATGATTCCCAGACCTACAAATGGTATAAGTTCGAAGAATATCCAAGGTTTGTTGTATTCTACGTAGAATAATACGGAGTGTTCGTTGCCGAATGGATTGATGGAACGTAAGATGAAGGCGGCGATCAACGCACAAAAGAAAGATCGCCATAGTGTTTTTAAAGGAAAGTAGTAGCTTACCTGTAATAAGAAATATATTTTTTTAGTGACAACCGATGAAATTTTTGGGATCAAAATGACTATATATTTGTGATAATATTTTAATAAAAATAACAATAAAAAATCGAAATTAAATTTTTGTAATATGAGTATTTTTGCAATTTATTTTGGCGCTACAGACATCACGTGGTCTGTGGCGTACAAGTAACTGATGACATTTGTAACAAATTTCTGCTACACCATTTGCAAGAAAGATTATGAAAAACTTTACGCAGGACTGCAGTCAAAGAATTATAATTTTATTCAGAGGCCAACGTTTCGCCCCCCAGTTGGAGCTTCATCAGGGAAAAAAAATATTTTAGAGATTAAAATATAACGTAAGTAATATAAAATCATGAAGATTTCTTCATAATAAAAAACACTTTTTCTGCCAACTGTCTTGTATATGTTAGTTTTATTACGTTTTATGTTATTACAAACTTTTCATTTCTATATTTCTAGTCATCAGTTCGTCCTACATTACATATGGTAAAATTCAAATTTTCAATAATATTTACAAATTCATATTACTGAAATTACATAAAAAAGAACTTAATATTTTAGACTTGTAATATAAATTTGCCAAAATTTCAGAATATAAAATTTTAAATATATTAGAATACCCCATTCTTAAACTTACAAGGTTTGTAGTACGAGAGGAGATTTTTTACGTAATCTACCATCTATGACAGACAACATTTGAATGTAAAGTATAGTACAATCTCGATAATCAGACACATATGGGACCACAGGGGTGCTGAATTATCGAAAATACCAGATTACTGGATATTCCAGAATAGAAACGAAATTACAAAAAATGCAATCGAAAACCTAATAGGACAGAAGACCGAATCGAACTATATGTACCAGGAATTGGCTAAGACGGAGTAACAAGGACTCATGGAGATGTTAGATTCACAGGGTTTTAAATATAGATTTAGATCGGTTAACTTCGCATCGCTTCGAGGGAGTGCCCACCCTCTTGAGAACTGGGAACTGGCAGATTATTACTGGACGTGTGGGAGTATCGAAGTGCCAAACTAATGAGTATTATTTTATTTAGTTGCTGTTCACGTTCTCACATCCGAAGCACATTTATGACATTCATTCTTCAGTCATTCTCAATTAATTCCCAATCCCATCGAAGTTGTTTATAACAAAATTTCACTATAAACAACAGAGCTGGGAAAAACACGTTTTATTTTTTTTAAAGCTCAGTGAGTTTTATTGGGCTTTCTGGGTAATATGAAGTATTTAAATTTAATTTTATATTAATTTTTGAATAATTGTATGTTAATGTTAATATATAAACATTATAAATTAACTATATTTTTAACAATAAACAATTTTATAATTTATGGAATTGTAAGATTAATGACCGATTGGACCAATATTGCAATATTTTAATTGGAAATTAAACATAAAATAAATTAAACGTTGGTTTATTTAATTTTTGTTTAATTACCAATTAAATATTAGTTCAACCGGCCGTAATTTTATTATACGTATATTGACTTAACTATTTACAGAACGGGACCGTTAAGTTTTTATGATTTTTTTTATTAAAAATTTAAAAATAGAAATTCCGGATAAAATAATTATTGTTTTTCTGCGTAAGTTGTGACGTCAGTGTCACAGTTGAAATTTGTCACAAGCCGCAGTGTAGATGTCACTTGTACGTCAGTAATTTTTTATTTGATATGTAGTGATGTCAGCGGCACTGAGTTACATGAAAAATTTGAACTGCATTATTATTGGTGTCAAATTATAAAAATATAAGAATTTTACTGTTCTCATTTGTTTATATTCATAATTCATATGCAATAGATAGACTTGGACACCATTTGGTTGTAAAAACTTCAATGTTTATTCAATTATTAGCTCATATTAAAAAAATTGTTATTACTTTTTATTAATTGGAGTGTTTGAAGTGATAACTTCTTATGGGAGGGTGAACCGGTAAGGAATTTAAGTCTTTCCGCTGCTCCAACGCCCAAGCTGCCGCTGATAGATAGCAAGCCAGTGCGCGCACAACACGTGCGACAAACAACGTTTCGTTTGATCTATTGTACGAACACGTCAATATACAAACGTCTGATTTATTTCTTCATAGGTTACTTAGTGTCTTATTATTATATATATTTTTTAAATATAGTATTTTTAAGAAAAATATGGAGAAGGACACTGACAGCGAATCTACGGATACACCAATTACAAAGCAATGCAAGAATACTATTATACAAAGTTATCAACGTCCCGAGACGCACACTTTTTATATTTATATATATATATATATATATATATATATATATATATATATATATATATATATATGTTTATTAAGTAATTTTTTAATCGGGTGGCTTTTTCATGTTTGGATTGGGGAAAATTAAACCCAGCCCTACTAAAATATGATGGCACATCTTCACCATGTACGCCAATGATAATTTTTAGTTCATTCAAAAACTTTACGAGTGAAATGCTATTTCACTTGACTTATTTTGATATACATATGGTCAGTTGCACCGCCTATAGTTAAATTGACAATATCGTATCGAAACGTCAAATGAGTTATTAAATATTACTGTCAAAATTTCGATATGCATTTTTATTGTTAACCTGTAGTTAAGACTTGAACTATTATGGCCGTTTGCACCACTTCGGGTTAACGCTAACCTTTGGTTAAAGTACTGGTTATCTCTCAAAGTGCGTTGCACCGATCAGTAACTAGTAGTTAATTCGGCAAACTACTGGTTTATTTTAACTACCAGAATATGTTCGGTTTAAACGATAACTTGAAGATAACCTTTAATTTTCAAAATTATTTGACAATTGTGACAGCTCCACGGACATTTATAATTTGTAATTTAAAATGAGTAATAAATTTAACAATGGTTTTGACGATGATGATGAATTACTGGAACTGGATATGTTATACCGTATACCAAGAAAACGAGTATATGAAAGAGCTAACCCTTTTTATGAATTGGACGATCATGAATTTTTTACAAGATTTCGCTTATCAAACCATACAGTAATGAATATCGAGGGGCAGGATTTCAAGCACGAAGAAATGTAATTAATAATTTCTTTGCATATTTAGTATAATTTTAGAATATTATGATTATTTTCTTAATTACAAAACTACAAATTTAATATTTTCAAAAACTTAAAAACAACGTTTTATTCTAAGCCTAACTGTCGTTTACGCATCTTAATATCTAATAATAATAATAATTGTCTTTTTAATTCATATTCTTCCTCTTCTCGCTTAATTTTGGCTCCATAGTCGTTTTCATCTCTTCTTCTTTTTAATCTTCATTTGGTGATTTGTAAAAATCTAATATGCGTATTTTCCCTATTTACTACTAGATTTTTATTTGAAGATCCAGAATTTGTAATATGATCTCTATCAAAAGTATTCTTCAACCCAAAAACAGTTTTTTTCATTTACTAATGATAACGTCAAATCAAAGGCAGGATCTTTCGTTGCAGTATCGGGAGGGGGGGGGGGGGCAGATCCTGTTTTTCGAATGAAAAGTTTCTGAGCTGTAGCTCTTTTTTCAAATTATTAAAATATTAGTTGTTCTGTAGAGCGATATACATCTAATGACAAGTCATTATTTTAAGAATCAAATCAAATAAATGCCAATTTATTAATAACCTGCTACAGATACAGCATTTAAATCTTTTTCTACATTTTGCCAAGCTGTTTCCTATCTTTCCAAGTGGCATGATTGGTTTTTTTATTGCAAATAATTGCTTAGTAAACCATTTTTTCGTCATTTGAGTAGTTTGGCTGTCGTGACCTTTTATCTGCCATCTAAATACTTAAATAAATTGAATACTTCAAAATGTATGTTATCTTTCAACTTGTTCTTGACTTACTATGCACACTGTATTTATTAGCTTTACAAAACGCTTTACACTTTCGCAAAAAATAGCAGATATGAATAAATGATAGCAAAATGTCAATAAGGAACAAAAAAATATATGAAATGACAAATTTTAAAATATAAATTTAAAAATGTCACACAAATGTCATAATATTGCCGGGTGTTTTTTAGTCATAAAACGAATAGTCCGAAAATCTGAAAGTTATCTTAACTATGACCTAATTTAATGCTGTGCAATGCATTTATTATTTAACTAGTAGTTAAACTAATCTCCAGGTTAACTAACTAATACATTTAACTAGAACCTGTGCAAATGGCCATAAGCGGTGCAAATGGCCATTAATCCTTTGCAGGAACTGCAGAACTCGTTTAATTTGAATAAAACGTGGTAAGTACGCAAATATTATTTTCATGGCTGAGTACATTGCATAATTTTTTTCTCTTGTATGTACAAAAATAAATACTATTAACAAAATAGTACGATGTAATAATAAAAGCGCGCTATTACATTTATTCTTATAGGTAAAAACATCATTTTTAACAAAAATAAATGTGAGTTCAGTGTATTTTGTTTAAATATGATTACTAAGGCATAAAGATCGAAAGGTGTAGGATATATTACGATCTATAAATATAATTTTTAAATATTGCTTATCTTCACTGAAACGTGACAAAATGTTTTTTTTTAATGTATAAATAATGAACTAATATACATATTTGTGTAGATTAGATTAAATTACTATTTTTTAAAGTAAAACGGAACAAATATTTATATTTTATCATTATATTTCTTTTCTCACTAACCTCTTCTAAGCTGAAAAGTACACCCCCAATGGGGGCACCGAAAGCCACTGACACCCCAGCTGCCGCTGCTGCTGATAAAATTTCCCTTTTCTTCGCTTCATTTCTTCCATATTTCGGGAAAAGATACGATAAAATATTTCCTATACAACATGCTATATGTACCATAGGTCCTTCTTTTCCTAAACTAAGACCTGCTGATACTGATAAAATTAAACCCACTGATTTAATAATCAGTGTCCATTTTCCTAAATATCCTCTAATGATGAAACCGCTTAATATGGTTTTAATCTAAGAATAAAATAAATGTTTAATATATTTATAAAATAAAAAATTATAAAATCTTACTTCTGGAATACCAGATCCACAAGCGTATGGGGCGAACATACGAACTAAAGATGCTGATAGAGCTGCGAATAGTAAGCCCCACATAATATAAAATAAGTATGATATTATGTAAGGCCCTGCTCCTTCTCGGCTTTGGCCGAATACCTCTGGCCACGTTAGCCACTAAAACAAAACGAAATTAATTATTATTTTCAACAAATCAGTTTATATAATTCATAATATTA
Source organism: Harpalus rufipes (assembly GCA_951394225.1). Lineage (NCBI taxonomy): Eukaryota > Metazoa > Arthropoda > Insecta > Coleoptera > Carabidae > Harpalus > Harpalus rufipes. The sequence continues at coordinate 26,166,790 of OX596275.1, read as the reverse complement.
ATTCTTGCAAAATATAATAAAATTTAATTGCGAAATGACATAACCTAGAAAAATATGTATACGCGCCACGAGCCCCTCCTCATATTTTTTTTAAGTTAATTTATATATAAATAAAAATTAATTTTTGTTTCAATGCTGAATAAACGCTTTACTATATTCTTTATAGATTCTGTCATATATTAAATGATAATTAAAAGTATTTTAACTTAAAACTTCCATATTAAAACGGAAGTATTTAGGACGAACTATTATAACGAGAGACTCGTAGTTAGAAATATTATTATGTTGCTTTAATAATATCATTAGGAGGCACTATTTATACATTTTTTTCTCTAAATAAATACGAAAATTATGCCTATGGCCTATGCCACGAAAATAGCGTTGGTTTAGTCAGAGAAATACATTTTGTCCTCTTGACTGGTCCGAATGCATACCTAGTTCACAAAAGCAAATCAATTATTAATTACGACCTGTAAGCTGTCAGTTGTCATATAAAATCAATATAAATAAGTGATATTTTATCATGTTTCTGTTTTCGACTTTGTTATATAATAGTTTTTTTATTAGAAGACTATAAAATTCTATTTTATAAATTATTTTTCGCCAGTCGATATATAATTCAATTTTATCGTCGTATATAAAATTCTACTTTTTTCTACAGCAATCAATCAATTATAATTTAAATTATTATTTAAGCACAATTTTATAATTTAATTTAAATAAAAAAAAATGAGTAGACAAAAGGAATAAGCATATCTGTTTTCAAATCTGCTATAGAATAAGTTATTTATTTATCAAAGTACTGAAATTCTACTTTTTATATAAATATGGAAATCTGTCAAATGCCGTCAGTTAAACAAACAAACTTATGTTCAGTGTTGCGAACCTCCGGACATTGAAGTTATCGTCGAATACTCAAAATTATGACTTCTTCATCGGAATTATTTAATTCGTTCTTCTTGTATATATTTTTTGTCATTTTACGTACACATTTACTCTTGTATATCGTACACCTACCCAAATTATCCTTATATGTACAATAATTATCACAAGGTTGACAACACTGCATTTGCAAGAAATCGTCGTATAATGGATTACTTTAGTGATGATTTCTGAACTTTGAATGACGATTTTGTGCACTGTAGTGACAATTTCAAACAAAAAATATGTACTCGTATACACAGTGTCCAGGATAGCTTGTCCAACATGGGGAATTCGAAACAATTAGAGATGGTATGAAGTCTGTTAAATTAGACACAAGTTGGCCCATTACAAGACCATTTTAATGGTGTTTTGTTTGAGGTAAAATGTATAGATAAGTAAAAATATTAATTTTTCAGTTTTTTATTTTTGCTTATATCTTTTAAATGTGAAAAATACTGGATTTTGGTTAGCATATATTTAGGGCACTTTTTTGTGTTCTTTCGAATAGCGTTGCTCATTTTTTATCATTGTTGGATTTCGAGTTATGAGGTCCATGTTTTGTGTTGCTTGAAACAAATGAATATACGCAATAAATTATACATAGTTGGAACACTAAAAAAAATTCTTTTCAGTGGTGTAAATTAAAACTTAAATATCATAACTCGAAATCTAACAGTGATATTTTTTTTTTTTTTTAGCAAAGTGCTAATTAAAATCCAGTATTATTTCACACTTGGAAGATAATCATATCAGGATGTAACACCAAAACCGACCACCAACATTATTTTATTTATTATTATAGTTACAAAAAAATATAGAACAAAGTTATAGGAGACCAAGGGGGACATCTCATTAAAGAAGAAAATAATTTTTTAAACCAGTGGTTCTCAAGTTGCAACGCAAAGATATTTTTTCAAATGGCATTATACATATTTTTTATGCCTGTGAATATTCGATAGCGTATTTTTTCTGAATTCAACCATGTATTAAATTTATATCTTTACATAATAAAAATATTGAAAAAATGCAATTAAAATTGAAATAAATTTAATTTTTATAATAATTTTTCAGTAGGCTATGTATGAAAACGAAAAACCTGCTATTTGTCAATTTGAATTATTTGGGATAGAAATCAAATAGAACACTGTTTATAACGTTGATAACAAATATTTGTTTTATTTTAATTTAAGCTCAATTGTTTTTCATTCATAGCCTACTGACAAATAACTATAAAAATAAAATTTATTTAAATTTCATTTGAATATTTCTCAATATTTTTGTTATGTAATTATATAAAAAAATCACATAGTTGGATGTAAAAAAAATACTCTATCGAATAGGTCAAAAAATATAAATCATCCCATTTAAAAAAATATAAATTTGTGTTGTAACTTGAGAACCACTGGTTTAAAAAAATAGTTTCTTCTCTAATAGGATGTCCCCCTTGGTCTCCTATAACTTTATCCTATTTTTTTGTAACTATAATAATAAAGAAAATAATGGCAGTGGTCGGTTTTCGTGTTACACCTGTATAATATCACGCGTGTGTTCAGGAGCTCAGTATTTTAAATAGTTATACACGAGGTTCGAAAATAATCGCATATACAGTTGAGAGGACGAAATGTGTTTCCAGGTAACACATCGAGCAAACTGTGTATTCAGATGATTTTCGAAGCTAGAGTTGTATATAACGAATCAACCAACGAAAATATTACTTGTTTATTTATATCCATGGATACCATGATTACATGCGAGTTATTTGTTTGTGACTCAAATACGCCAAGAATTGTTTCGCGAAACACATCATAGCAACGCAAATAACCGATGTTATACAGCGTAACCAAGAAAAATTGAGCTACCTATCTGATATGATCAATTTTACGATTAGTTGTATAGTCGAATATATTTGTTGCCACATCTCGTCCCTCTCATCTGTATATTCAATTATTTTAGAACCTCTTGTATAACTACTGATTATATCATGTCGTCAAGAGTATATTCACTTATCAATACATGGTATGGTAACTAAGTAAAATTTTGAAATACTATTGGCTGAATGTATTACGAATTATACAGGCTGTCTAGGATAAGTTGTCTGACATCGAGATTTCGAGAACTATAAGAGATACGAAGTCGATTAAATTAGACAAATGTTGCCCCATTAGGAGACCATTTTAGCGATATTTTTTATTGGAGAAAAAATGCATAGGTCACTAGGGGAAAATGTAAATTTTACAGTTTTATATTTGCGAATATCTTCCAAGGGTGAAATAATACTACATTTTGGTTCACACATCTTTAGGGTACTTTTTATGTTCTTTCGAATGGCGATGCTCAAATTTTCTATTGGATTATTGGATAATAAGTTATAATGTCCAAGTTTTAATTTTTATATGGACGCCATATTGGAAAGTTACACCACTGAAAAGAGAGTTTTTTAACTTTCCAACGTTTTATAACTTATCTATGTTCATTTGTTTCAAACTGCGAAAATGCACGAATTATTAAATTTATAGATTCAAAACTACTGATGCACTCGATCTCGAGCTTTGGCCCGGCCCGGCCGAAGCCAGGCTCGATCTTAGTCGATCATCCAGCTGGCCGAAGATATTTTTTCAAGGTTATTCATTCAATGAGGCATATTAATGTCAATGTGATGTTAAGCGCAGGTAATGAATTCGCAAAAGTCACCGAATGAGTAAAAAGGTTGCAGATTCTGTGAATGAAGGTTGCATTTAAGTTACGTTTTTGTTTTTTGGCTGCTAGCTATGGCAGGGTGATTCCATCACCTGGCCCTTATGTAAATGATCGTACTAGATTTATTAAAAAAAAGTTGTGTAATGTTGACCCATAAAAAGTTAATTATTTTGTCTCATATCAAAATTAGGAATGCCGTATGCACTCGATTTTGGGATTTGACCCAGCCCGGTCCAATTTTGAGTCAATTTTTGAGCAGGGGCGGTTAATTTTTTGTCCAGTCGATCTTCGAGTCGGGTCGGCAATTTTGTTTTTCGGGCCGAGTCGATCCAAACCTCAAAGTGTTGTTGTAATAAAACAATTGAAAAACACAATTAAAAATAATAATTTGGTTGTGTTCATTAACAATTTCATTATTTAATACTCAAAATCTTATAAAGACTTGTGAATTTCAAATAATTTTAATATTTTTATATGGACCATACCTAATAGGTAAATGAAGAAAATAATTAAAATTAAACAAAAAATAATACCTGAGTGATGAATTCATTTGTTGCATTCATTGCTTTTTTTAATTGTTGAACTTTTGCTGTTTGAAACAAATGAACATACACGTTCTACAACGCCCGAAAGCTAAAAAAATCTATTTTCAATGGTGCAATTTTCCAATATGGCGTTCATTTAAAACTGTAAACATAACTCGAAATAAAAAAAAAATGAGTTTCGCCATTCGAAAGAACAGAAATATCGCTAAAATGGTCTCCTAATGGGGTTAATTTTGTCTAATTTGACCGACTTTGTATCTCTTATAGTTCTCGAGATCCCCATGTTGGGCTAATTATGCTGGACACCTGCACGTAATTAAAATTACTGCAATACACATATCAGAATTATGTATCTCTATATTATTTTTTTTTTCAATTTATAAATACTTATAAAATATTTAAAAGTGAGGTTAGTATAAAAATAGAAATGATTCCGGTTTCAGATTTAATCGTCTTTAGAAGTATTAATACCTCTGGGCAAAGAGAAACACCTTAATGTATCTGTAGCATAAATATAAAAATAATATAAAAATCAAAATAAAATGAGTGGAAAAATGTGATTCGGATTCATGTATTGCACCTATATTTTTGATTCGCAAAAAATTACAAATATGTATACCATATAAATACGTTTTCATATTTTTTATAAATACCAACGTAAAAAGTTGAAATACTAAGGCCCGGTATTTTCACTTCCGAATAAAGCTTCGAACAAGTATTCGTTAGATAAATTTATTCTATATATTTATCCAACGAATAACTCCATTGAGTCTTTTCACATATTTGACAAAAACAAATAGCTATCTATCGAATAATTTTAACATTCATGAATTGGTAACCTTGCAGAGTGAATTGTGTCAGTGGAGAAGGATGGAGTTTTGCGTAGTCACGTTAAGCAGACAAGGATGAAATGTGTCATTTTTTTTAATCCGCACTTGTCAAAATTTTGTTTGACATCCTTAAGCCTGGTTTATAGATTGCACAGAATAGAATGGAATAGAATAGAATAAGGAATGGAATAGAACAGGAATAGAAATTTTTAAGACCATTTACAGATTGCATGGAATAGAATAGTTTGGAATAGAATGACGTCACTTTTGTGTTACTTTTACACTAAATTAACTGATTTATTGGTTTTTTTTTCTTTCACTAATTATATTTAGAATCGAATAAATGATATCATTGTTTGTTTTTACTAAAAAAGAAAGAATTTCTGCAGAAAAACTGTTGTTCACAGTAAGTTTTTAGGTTAGGGGATGGGCCAAAAGCAGTGGCGTATATAAGGGGGGAAGGGCCGAAAAGAAATTATAAATATTTTTGCAAGGAAAAAACGAATACTACATTTTGTTATGTAATTAAATATTACCACCTATACTTAATTAATTTGATGTACTTTTAGTTATATATTAAGATTATTTTGTACAATCTGAGCCCCCACCAAAATATAAATCTATATACGCCACTGGCCAAATGCAACGAAGTCACACCATTCACACGAATATTAACGAAGCAAGCCGAATGGAATAAGAATGGAATAGAATAGAATAAGAAATAAAATTTGGTTATTTCCTATTCTATTCCATTCTATTCTATTAGAATTGTATGGGATATCTATATATATTTACTAACACAATTATATTCACTAGAACACGAAATGAAAATCCTTTTATTTATGACATATAAAAATATTCTATTCATCAAAATTACCATATTACTATGATTACAATTTTATGCTATTTTTATTTTCAAAGCATGAGTGATTCCTAATATTTCAACACTCCTCCTTTCGAATGTTTTCGAAAATAAGTTTAGTAAAGTCCGATTAGTTTTCTCAGTTGCATAACTCTTGGTCCTGGTACAGCTTTTGTAAATAAATCTGCCTCCATTATTTCGGTGAGCTTGTATTCAATTTCTACTTGACCATTTGCTATTGTTTCTTTGATAAAATGTTCTTTTATATTTATATGTTTACTTTTTGAGTTTATGACAGGGTTTTTCGCCATATTTTGTGCAGCTTGATTGTCGTTTTCAATTTTGATTTTCTCTTGATTTATACCTATATCGTTGATTAATTGATGTAGATGAATCGCTTCTTTCGCTGCCTCAGTCATCGCCATATACTCATCTTCCGCTGTTGAAAGTGCAACCGTCCGTTGTTTTCGTGACTCATAACTTATGACGCTTCCTCCATAGATAAAACAATATCCCGTGTAAGATCTTCTGTCGAGGAAACATGATGCCCAGTCTGCGTCGGTCATCCCCACTAAAGGTTTTCTAATTTTTGAGTAAGTTAAAGAGAGTGTTTTTGTACCTTTTAAGTATCGTAGAATTCTTTTGACTGCTGTCCAATGCTCTTTCCCATAACATTCGTTAAACTGGCTGAGATGTGATACTGCGTACAGTATATCTGGTCTTGTAGCAACTGCCAGATACATCAAAGCTCCAATTAGTTGTTGGTAAGGTAAGTCTTCGCATTTCGTAGAATTCTTCTCTAATTTCAAATTTGTTTCTATTGGAGTACTTACTGGTTTGCAGTCCTTCATGTTAAATTTCTCTAATAATTTTTCTATGTAATTTTTCTGTGATGCTTTTATCTCATTTTTGTGTATTTCAAATTCAATACCCAAGCAATAATTTAGTTGTCCAATATCCTTCATGTCATATGTCTTCATTAAAATATTCTTCACGTAGTCCAACATATTTTGATTTTTGTATGCTATTATAATGTCGTCTACGTAAACGGCAATCACGGTATATTCTCCCCCTTTTTCCATTACGTAGATACATGGGTCTGCATTTGATTGTTTGAATCCCATTTCGTGTAGGGTTTCATCAAGTTTTTTAAATCATTGTCTACCAGCTTGTTTGAGTCCATATAATGCTTTTTTAAGCTCGCAAACTTTTTCTTTGCCTGGTTTTCTAAGGTTTTCTAACATTTCTTTTGCTTTTCTATATATTGAAATGTCATCGGCATTTCCCTCTTCGGTCATTATGTCACAGAGATATTTCTCTAAATTTTTTGGTTTTTCCATGATAATTCTTTCTTCAATATTTCCATTTAAATAAGCTGTAGTTACGTCCATCTGATATAATTTCATATCTTTTTCGGCACACATTGCTAATAACATTCTTATGGAACTTAATTTTGTAACTGGTGCGTACGTATCAGTATAATCAATTCCTGGTCGTTGTGTATATCCTTTTGCTACTAATCTTGCTTTCTTTCTTTCTATTTTACCGTCTGGACCAAGTTTGTCTTTTAGTACAATCCTGCAACCAACCATTTTCATATTTTCATCTTTTTCTTTTATTTGCCAGGTATTATTTCTTAAATGTGCTTTTATTTCGCTTTTTATAGCTTCATTCCACTCACTTTGTATTTCATCGTCTTTTTTGTACAATTAAATAATGTTTTATACTCATTTAACCATTTTGGTGTTCTTATTTCTCTTCTTGATTTATTTGGTTCGCTGGATTCCGTAATTTTTTCTGATTGTGTTTCATGTTCTGTTATTTCTTCTGTTTGTGATTCAGTTATTTCAACGATTTCTTCAGATTCTCTATTATTAGTTTTTGCCGTTTCAGTCATTATTATTTCGATTTCTTCATTGTCTTTTGCTGTTGCTATTGAATTTTCCATTTCTTGATTCTTATAAAACATTTTATTCAGTACTTTTACATCTCTGCAGTTTTCAATTCTATTTTGTTTTGGCATCCAAATTCTGTATCCTTTGATTGTTTCAGAATATCCCATAAATATTCCTATTTCTGATCTTGGCGCAAATTTTCCGCCATTCTTCTTTTTGTCTAATACGAACACTTTCGATCCAAATATATGCAGGTGATTGATTGATGGAATTTTATCCATCCATTTTTCAAAAGGAGTTTTATTTTCAATTATTCTAGAAGGTATTCTATTGCATAAATAATTTGCAGTAAAAATAGCTTCTGCCCAAAATCTATTTGGTACATTAGAATCCAATAACATGCATCTTGCTTTGTCAAGTAGTGTTCTATTTTTACGTTCTGCAAGTCCATTTTGTTGCGGGGTATATGGTACTGTTAATCTTCGTTGTATTCCCTGAAGACTTAAGTATTCATTAAATTCTTTATTGCAATATTCTCCTTTTCCATTGTCTGTCTGTAGAAATATTATTTTTCTATCCATAAAACGTTCTACTTCTTCTTTATATTGTTTAAACTTTTCTAAAACTTCATTTTTATGTTTTATAAAGTATACTTTACAGTACCTTGAATATTCATCTGTAAATGTTACGAAATATCTTGATCCTCCGGGAGTGACTTTCCGCATTGGTCCACATACGTCGGAGTGAACTATTTCTAAAGGTTTTGTGGTTCTATTCTTGATATTATCTTTTTCCTTTTATACAAGCTTCGCAATCTTCTAATTTTTCATTTTCATTGAAATGAAGTCCTCTCATTTTCTTATCCTTCATTGCCAATTTTAGATTATTTTCATTTATGTGACCTAATTTTTTATGCCATTTTTCTATTTGGTTTTCTATTAAAGCGTTTATTTCTTCTTTACTTTCATGATTATTCTCTTTTCTTCTATTTATGTAGTACAATCCGTTGATTTTCTTTGCTTGCATCACTGTATTTCCATTTTTATCTTTAATTGTAGCATAATTTTTTGAAAAAAGTACAGTATAGTCTTTGTCTGTTATTTTGGATACTGATATAAAGTTTGTCGACAAATTTGGAACATACAAGGTATTCCACAAATTTATTTTTCTTGTTTCTTTAACGTTGATCGTTACTTTTCCTTTTCCGGCGACTTTACTTGTATAATCATTTGAAGCTAATTTTAATGTAGATGTTTCATTTGTGTCAATATTGTCAAATAATTTTTTATTGTAACACATATGTGACGTACATCCACTATCTAGACACCATTGGTCTTTTTCAAAATTTGCTGGGTGTCTTTCTGTTGCTAAACATAAAGGCATTATATTGAAATTTGTGTTTGTTACATTCGCACGACAATCTTTGGCCTTATGTCCCTTTTTGTGGCAGTTGTAGCACTCTATAATCGTACGTTTATTTTGTAGACTATATTTATTTTTCCATTCCTTGTTTCCTTTTTTATATTTTCCATAAAATGCTCCTTCTGTGCTAGAATTATTATTTTTTCTTGCTTCTTGTTCTTCTATAATTTTTATTTTTAAATCTTCTGGACTTGGTAAATTGTCTCTTGATTCTATAGCTATGCGAAAATTTTCAAACGAAGCGGGCAAACTGTATAGTAGCATAATACTTAATAAATCACCATTTATATTAATGTTCATTTCATTAAGTTTGCTAACAGTTTCCATAAAGTCATTAACTTGATCACTAATGTCCATTTCATCGGATATTTTGTTTAGTATTAATTTTTTTAATAATGTAGCCTTTCGCGCTGGTCCTTTACTTTCGTAAGTCTTTTTTAAAATATCCCATACTTCTTTGGAAGTTATACAATTTTTTACTAGACGTAATTCTGATGGAGATATTGTTAATAATAAATCAGATCTTGCAAGAATATCTTGTTGTTGAAAAATGATCTTTTCATTTTCTTTTTCTGGATTAGGGATTTCTCCATTAACGTATCCCCATAATCCATTTTTTATCAAAATTGCCTGTGCCTGCACTTTCCAGGTGTCGTAATTGTTCTTTCTCAGTGGTTCGATATGAAAATTAGTTGTATTATTTTTAGCCATATTTATTACTTTTAATAAATACCTTCTGGGCCCATAACCTATTAGAATTGTATGGGATATCTATATATATTTACTAACACAATTATATTCACTAGAACACGAAATGAAAATCCTTTTATTTATGACATATAAAAATATTCTATTCATCAAAATTACCATATTACTATGATTACAATTTTTATTTTCAAAGCATGAGTGATTCCTAATATTTCAACATATTCTATTCCATTCTGTGTATAAATGGTTCCATGCATTTACATTGGTTTATATTTCTATTCCCTGTGCTATTCTGTTCTATTCTATTCCATTCTATTCTATGCAATCTATAAATCAGGCTTAAATGTCATCTATATCCTTCTGCATTTTTAGCCCCGGAAGAGTGTGGTGTAACAAGTAATCTATTGCAGTAATCATACGCGACAAATGAAATATATGTATATTGTAAAATTGTTCTTATAATTTTTGTATATTGCTTTCAGTTCGAGGTAAATAAATATTGTATAAAAGTATTCAAAATCCGAAAATATTTTACCAGCTTCAAATGTCAGGATCTTTATAATGATTTACCCAAGGAAGGATTTACCTATGTATGCACTGTAATAATAAAATTAGAACAGTTTGTTTTCATAATCAGGATCTGTCAAAAAATTACTTCATGTGTGTGGTTAGGTCGCTGTATGATCGTGCGTTTTCGATTTCTCGCATTATTTATTCATTCATAGTTCAAACAATCATCAGAATCATTAAAAATATTTAATATATCCACTTTGTTAATAAATCTGCACTATGTACATACGAATAAACCCTTTATTCGCTACCCAACTAGCGAATAACTTATTCCGCGAATAACAGATGTTATTCTTTCGAATAAATTTATTTGCAAGTGAAAAGACAACAAAAATATTCATCCGAAGATTAAATTTATCTACAGCTTTATTCGCAAGTGAAAATACCGGCCCTAATCAGTGAAATAAAGGTAAATAACTTATTTCGAAATATAAGTGATTTATTGATATCATAAGTTTTTTTTAAATAAATTTTGTTATATTTCTAAATCCTTCTACTACAGATATTTCAGAAAGTCTGGTAGTAGCGGTGTAGTTTAGCAAAGGTAACAAATAACAATGTGCGGTACAGGGATATATTTTTAATTTCAATACTTTTTTTCTTATTATTACTGCATGTTTCGTATTTTTAGTTACTTATGGCTGGTTTTATAAACGACATGAATTTACTTCCAAAGTAGTAGTATATTACATTCGAGATGGGATATGTGTCATTACAGCAGAGGGCTAACATATATTACTAAGAGGCGAAGCCTCGAGGTGAGATTCAGCGTGAGACTGTAATGAAACTCCTATCGAGGTATGTATACTTCTCCTTTTAAATCACTAATTTTTAGAACAAATAAAATAATTGAGTTATAACCATTAATTTTATCAATATTTTTTGACAAATAGGAGATATGTATAATTAAATTTTCTATCACTGTTATCTGAAATATTTTTCTTTAAAATAATCCATAAACGAGTGACAAAGCTAAAACAATGCGTCATCTCGATAATCACCCTTAATCTCTTGCTCATGCTATTACCCAATATTTTTATTTTCGTTGTAGTTTAAATTATAATAAAGAGCGATATTGTTTCACATTTACCTCAATATTTTTTATGTTGATTTTATTTGACAACTAGCAGCAAATAGCTGATATTTCATTTTTGTGACCTGGGTTTGAGTTATGACCAATTAGAGGAGAGAAATCAGTGTACTATATTTAAAAAAAATCATACCTGCGAGCAATTCGTCGAATCAAAACTAGTCTCATTACTTGACCAACAACACTGCTCTTGGTTAAACCAGAAAGCTTGCGGACATATTCCATATTTCAAGTCTGTCATCCAGCTTGCTCCGATGTCTATAACTCCTGCTACGCTTCCCGTGAATAGGCCAACCAGGAGGACACACACCCAGCCAGACCAGGCGTCGTGTGCACCTTTGATGAAGTCCCATAGTGAGTCCTGCTTCTTCTTTACGATGTAGCGATGTCGCATACGGTCTCTGGCGATGTCACGTTGCCAGTCGATTGTGTGGAAGTCATCGTATTGACCGATTCCTGGGATATCGTCAGTTTCACCCACTGCTAGAAAGAAGGAAAGAGTAGTTAGTAAAGAAATCTCTTATATAATTCAATAAATACATAAAAGGCTCTACATACGAATGAGGGATCGTTTCAAAAGAATTAAAATTCCAATAAGTTGTGGTTTACGCAATTTCTCTAAATACACCTCAACCACAGCTTTCTCTAATATACAAGCCATGCTGTTCGAATGGCAACGGCGCAAAATCTGTTCTCGGTGGTCCTACCGTCATACTAAGTTACACATATTTATTATGTACTAAATCCTACATTTAATTTTAATAATGTAGTGCACAGAAATATATTATTTGTATTAAAATTATTTTTTAAAAGTATCTAGTTTCCTTTTCTTATTTTTTGGACATGATTCTATATTTTTTCGTTGCTCATGTTTTGCAATTATTTTTATTTTTTACATAATTGTTGGCAAAAACACTACTTAACATATTCATAATATGTATATAGTTATCAACATAAACACAAATATTGCGAAAATCGTCAGAGAAGGAAACATGTTTCAGACTGAGAATGCTCAGTTCACATAATAAATTTTGTTGATGCTTACATCTAAGAAATTTATATTCTAAATCATTATCATTAATAATGTATTGCAAGATAGTATACATGTGTATAAATATTATCATTACAATTGTGGGTAATTTCTCGACTGTAATGTGGATTAGGTGTTAACAATTATTCGAAAGTTCAGTCAAACAGCATTTATTCTTACTAAACTTGCGTCTTCTTCAGGGTAGTAAGATCTTACAAATTGTTACAAATCATGTACATAAAGTACATTTGTACAAAACATTCAGTTAATTTATTAAACATCGTACAAAAAATTAACTGAATGTTTTGTACGAATGTATTTTGTGTACATGATTTGTAACAATTTGTAAGATCTTACTACCCTGAAAAAGATGCAAGGGTACACCGAAACGTTGGTTTAGTAAGAAAAAATGCTGTTTGATGGAACTTTCGAGTAACTGTTAACACCTAATTATCATTACAGCCTCTGTAGGAATTGGCAATCCTCCTTTTTGCAAATGATTAAAATATTCATTATTCACGGACGGTACTGCATTTTCGACCAGCTTTGGTTGTCTAAGCAACAATTGTTGATTATGTTCCATCACTTTTATTCAATAATTTATCATATTTAATAATATCACTTTCTGAAAAATGTTTTGCGTACACTACTGATGTAGAGACGTAGGGGGTTCATTGTTTTCGTGGAATAGCTTTATCCATTTTTTGTATAATTTAAAGTTCCTTTGAGATTCTTTAATAGCCGTCTGTAAAATTATTCTTCGGTTTGGCCATATTTGTGGTAGTTAACGGCAATGCCCAGTTTAACGATGATTTTTACACACCAAAAATATTCTCTTCCATAAAAAACGTTATTGAGTTAAAGAAAATCTTCAATTTCGTCTTTAGTCTAAAAGAACAGAGATTTATCCTCGTGTGTTATTTTGTCTTAAGAGTAGCGTTTCTTAATCTGGGTTCCGCGGAGCCCAATGAGTCCGTGAGGCATCTTTAAAGAGTCCACAACTGCAGCGAGAAATAATATACTTAGGTATAGGTACCACCAAATAAATAAACAGGTGAAGCTGTAAATTGTAAAACAAATCTTCAAGGAACAAAGTCTCGCGAATTTTTAGGCTTCTTTACTTCCCGAGTAAAATTAAACATTTTTTTACACACAGCAGCAACACAACCGAACAGGGTCCGTTTGGCGACTGGTTTACAGCCGAACCTGCGTCGAACCACCTATGCACGTAACAAGCCGTGCGGCCGTATTGCATCAGTAGTGCAGCCGAATATTATTTTCATTTGTACTCAAGTTGAGGTTGCTGCTTATCCTGCTCTAGCGAAGAAGACATTGAAAGTACTGATCCTATTTCTAACTAGGTATTTGTGTGAAAATGCGTTTTCTGCACTAGTTTATACGAAAATCAAACAAAGGAATAGATTGAAAAATGTCGATTGTGATCACAGAATACAACACTGATATTAACAAGCTGGTTAGTGAGATGCAGCATCTAGGTTTCATCTATTTTTTGTGAACGAGGTACTCGTATTCCACAATTATTTTATTTCTATAGTAGTCCTGTCTTTTGTTAAATAAGTCTCATGTTTAAATACGAGTAAGTAAAACATTACAGACAAAACTTTAGTTTTTTAATGATTTCCCGCTTCATTACTCCTTCTATAAAACTTAAGTTAAAAAAAGTTCTATTTCCACACTTTACTAGTGTTTTTAAAAGTTTAATATCTCGAATGATAATGCAAAGGGGTTCGCGGTGTATAAAAGGTTAAGAAACGCTGTCTTAGGCCATCTTTAATTTAAACTTATTTCTGGATGAGACGCTGTGACTGGTATTTTAAAGTTTTGTAGCAGATATATAGCAGACAAGATATCTCTAGATAATGATGAAGAAATATTTAAACATTTTCCAGCTATTCACATCCACATGCCACTTCCATCTTTGTCACCTGCGGTGAAATTTAAAGGGTTACAAATTTTCAGAATGGGGTCTATTTTTTTTTTATTATTATTTTAAATGATAGTTCGTTTAATTTTGAAGCAATTTGTGGTGTTAAAAAATTTGATGTGGTCAGCACATTACCTTCCGTCAATCCTGTGTATTATGTATAAATTCCATACATAAATTTTCTTGCAAAAGATTCTAAATTTCCAGTAAAATTATTTCATAAAAAAACTATACAAATTGCACTTAACACTGACATCTTCTTCTTTAGCTTTTCCCATTCGTTACGGGTCGCTATTTTTTATTTTCTTCTTCTACTCATTTTTGTTTTGCGTGTTGTCCTCATTCCGTTCCTTTTCTCTCAAGTCACCCGCAATACAGTCCTTCCATCTTATCTTTGGTCTTCCTCTGTTTCTTCTACCTTGTACTCTACTACTAACCTATTCATTCTTCTTTCAATATATTTTTCATCTCTCCTCATGACATGTTCAAACCAATGTAATCATCCCTCTTGTATCTGTCTAGAAACTTATCACTCGAACCATTTCCCTTATCCTTTAATTTCTTACCCTATCTTTCTGTGTCTTCTCCAACATCTATATCAACATCTTCATATCTGCCACATTCATTTTCGTTTCATTGATATTGGCATCTGTCAATTTGAATTATCTGAATAATTAGCAGTTTCCATGATTAGCATAACTGGCTGATTTATGAAATTTAATATCTTTATAATTCTTTAACTCTATATCTATTGTATATGAAGTATAAAATACAATCCAATCGTATAGAGAATAACATATTCTAGTAGGGTAACAAGGCGGATTCTAGACCAATTGGCTTCCAGGTGACCTGGTTCAAGGCCACCATGGCTCAGACGCCGCGTCCCATCATCAGCGGACCCCATCACGATTTCCTGGACCTGGTTGGAGGCCACTGCTACAGCGCAGGTCCATACTCCCATCAGGTTTTTGGTCTACCCCCCGCCCACTCCCCAGAGCGCAGGTCCGTACCTACACCAGGTTTTTGGTCTACCCCGACTAGATTTTGCGCATGTTAAAACGGGTTAATTAACATATTGACATTATATGTTATTAACCCGTTTTTTTTTTCAAGAAAAACTGTTAAAAGTTGCAAATGAGGGTACTTCCGGTGGACCAATTATAAACAAAATCTAACCATTTCTGCATATGAATCTAAACTTGAGGAATACGAAAAAAATATAATTTTTTGAATCGTGGTATTGGAGTTATGCGATCCGAAACGATCGTCCCATACACACACACACACACACACACACATCATCGTAAAAATAGTAAATTCGTATTCTATAGAGACCTCAAAACGTGCTTATTCATTAGAATCTCACTATCGAATTTGTTGACCAAAGACAATACCTTCCTTACCTAAAGATGACGGAAGGCGGAAGGCGATACCTATTGATGTTAGAAGGAGCTTCACTCTCAAATAGTTTTCGGTAATATTTTGTTTTTTGAGATTGGCATGACTGCAATAAATACACTAAATATCTAGGTAACGGACAGAACAAGCACAAATCACTCTTACCAACCTAATAATTCTATCAAAAAATTCTCTTAGGTAATGGTTACTGTCAAATATTTTTATAAAAAAATAATATAAATAAAAGCCTTAACAGAGAGAATAATATAAAACACACGTTACAGAAAGTAATTCAAGCACTCGTTCGTCCGCCCACTCGCCGCTGCGCGCTCGTGAGCAAATTTGTAACTCGTGCTAGAATACGTTGTCTTCTATAACTTATGTTTTAATATACTATCATCTACATTAAAATTTAAGTATTTATATTTTTCGATGTAGGTATATTCTTCGCTTTTAGTGTTTAATTTGCGAAAACGACGTTTGTGACATAAAAGACATTTGAATATCGATTAAGAGAAAATGAAACAGTGGCTAGTAAAAGTACATATTATTCCGTGTTATAAGTATATTATTTAATTATTTGTATATACAATGTAGTGTTTAGTCCAAGAAAAAGATAGTTCATTATACAGGATGTTGACCACGACACCGGAACATAGGATTTTACTTTAACAGGTAAAATTATATTTTCGTAATTTCCTGCTTTCCTAATTATTTTAGGTAAAGATGCTTTCAAATAAAAATTGTGAGTCAGTAAGCAAAATTAATTTTACATGCTCTATAATGGCAGAAAATGTCTAAAATTATCCCAAAATTACCGACAGCCGTAGAATTGAAACATAAATTAACAAATGTTTGACGTTCTACCTGTCAAAGTTACGTTAATATATTTTTATTAGCCATTATTTGGAATATCTATTCAAATCAACAATTATCTATTAATTTACATAAGTAATTTTTCATTTTAACAGAAATTACAAATAAAAATAAACTAACCTAGCTTGACAAATCGCTAACATTTGTTAATTTTTAGTTTCAATTCCATGGCTATCGTTATTTTTGGGGTGATTTTCGACATTTTCATACCTAATTTGCCAGTGATTCTCAAGTTATATTTTTTAAATGGGAGGTGTACATTTTTAGACCCATTCGATACAATATTTTTTTAATTCAACCATGTACTTTGATTTTTATAGTTATTTTTCAGCAAGCTATGTATGAAAAACAATTGAACTTAAATTAAAATCTCTTTAATATAAAAGTGAAAATTTGACGTCTACACAAATCTACACCCTTTTAAATACGACACCAAATTTTGTTGAGATGTTCTTTCAGCTTCCGGATATGTCGTAGAAGTTATCAGAGTTCAAAATTTTGCAGTTTTTTTTAATAATTAATTTTCAAAGTTTACACAAGAAAAGCATTGGTTTATAGAGCGGCGCTAGCGTTGCTAATGATTGGGATTCAGAAGTATTCGCAAGTAATCGTTGATAATCGAGTGCGTCTAAAACATTACCTCTTTCAGTTTGTTTTGTTCTATGACAGCTGCTCATTGCTGTGATTTACGGCCGAATTCACCATTAATCCGTTCATTAATAATCAGTTGATTAAGGAATCAAGCTGATCTGTAGATCAACGTATGTTCTAATTCATCAACTTGATTTCTGAATCAAGGAATCATGATCAACTGATTCAGTTTTGTTTTGGTTTTTGACAGTTAATGTAACTGTCATGGAATTTTATTCGTGGTAATTGTACTTTCCGTTAAAAAGGTATTGATATGTAAGTTTTTCATTTATTTATAAAATATATTTTATAATTTTCCTATAATAATATTATATATTTATTTTGATATAGGTAGAAATTACACTGATTCCAATAAAGGAGTGTTTTTAAATATAGTGAAAATGATAGATGTAAAAGTATAGTTAAAAATAATAAAACCAATGCGGTTCTAAATAAAGATAAAGAAGAAGAATGAGGCAAATTTACACATGGGTGCAACAGCCAGAATCCTAACATAGCTATAAATGTCAAAATTAGGATTCAAAGATGTGATCAGTCCTTGATTCATGGAATATGACGAATCAGTTGATCATTGATTTTGATTAATAGATTAGCTTGATTTTTAATGGTGAATTGGATTGATTTAGGATCAGCGTTGATCTGTAAATCAACTCATGATTAAGGAATGGTGAATTCGGCCGTTAGTGTTCGTCAACCGTAAATAGAAAATTATTCGACAATGTAATAATAGTGCATTCGACAACGATATAATAGTGAACCTTGCAAATCCGATTTTCCCAAGGATCCAACTTGACCTCACGGATTTACTATTAAAATTATATTATAAAATGAAAATTTTATATTAATAATGATATATTAAAGAATGAACGTCATAATTGGCACTTTATTTCGTGAGAAGGAAGTTTGCGCCAAGACGCAGAGCGGAGTGGCCCAACTCTTTGAACAAAATAAGCGACAATTATGAAATAAGTTCTTTATACTATTTTTTATTTTTAAACAAAAAATAGTAGTTTCAAAATTTAGGGAAATTTGTGTCAGTTGATGATATTATCGAACTCTTTTGGGTGCTGTAATAGCTTTGTTACAGACGCAAAATAGGAAAACGCGTTTAAAATTATAATGTTGTAATTATTTTATAAGAACTCCAAAAAGTGAACGAACTCGTGTGACATTTAAAAACCAGGATTAAACAAAACAATGTACAACACTCGTGAAGAAACTATTTTGTTCACATGTGTGCCTTTGCATACACGAGTGTGCATTTTTTTTGTTTCTTCACTTGAACTGCAATATACTATAAGTTATCACTCTTTAAAGTAGAAGCAGAACATTCATTTCAACCATTGAAATTACTTTTTTTTCAGACAATAATATACATATTTATTTTCATGCGTAATATAATAAGTGATATGATTATCATCGATGATATTCTCGAGTGAAACCGAATTGATACTTCGGTTTCACGAGCAATATCTTCGATTATTAATCATATCACGAGCTTGTACTGCTAACCTAACTTGATATACATAACATTCATATTGTATTAAAACATGGTACTTACGAGATTCGTTTAATACGTCGGAATTTGAGTTATTGTTATTACTCATTTTAATACTTAAAATTAACTGTCAATATTGTAAAGAAAGAAAACAAATCCCTTAGTAACGATTATAAATAAGGTGATAATTTCTGCGTTTTTTTCATCGCTGTGATATACATGTAACTAGGGAAATTCTGAATGTTAATTGGCAGAAACACGTCACGACTAATGAATTATATTCTCATTTCAATATGGTTTCAATTCAAAATAAATTGTGAAAAGATGAAGTCCCGGTAGATGACTTTTTAACGTGTAGAATTACCCATTAAAAATGAAAACTGAAGTACGTAAACATATATACAGGGTGTTCATTTCATTTTGTCCCCTAATGTCATCAAGAATTATAAGAGCTCCAAGATCCGTTAAATGAGCAAACAATTTCTATTTTCCTAGAATATTTTAATGAGCGCAAAATTAATTTCTAATTGAGAAAATATAGTCCAGCATTCTAAATAACGACAATTCATTCTTATCTCAAAATATTTTGGTTTAACTATATTATTATGACAAGTTATTTCAATATTAAATCTAAAACATATCACATGCCAGTCACAAATTAGCATATGTTTACTTCCACCTTCCACTCAGCTGATTTTGACATAAATGTCAACGTGACGTGCAGACAGACTCTTTGTCATAAAGTAAGTGAATATGTACATATGTATATCCATAGCAACCAATAAAATTTGATTGGTAACTATCAAAAGTAAATATATCCACATAAAGGTCAAATTTATTTTTCAAATTTTGTCAAAAAAGAGGTTGAAGGTATCTGTGGAATGTGGAAAAAAATTGTGTCACTCGAGAGTAAAGACATGGAAATTTACACATACGGTGTTAATTTTCTGCTTGCGGATAAAATATGTGTTTACTCACTTGTTCCATAAAATAATCATTAGTACATATTAATAAATGTAAGTAATATACTTTTAATTATAATAATCGTTCTTATAATCACACTTTAATAATTAAGAACAACTGAACTATCTAAATAAAGAATTTTTAATTTCTAATTATAAAACTCAGTAGCAAAGATGCAGCCACTGTATGCTTTTAATTATCTATTCCAGTGCTTTCCAACCTTTTTGATAACGCGATACACATGTGACATGTGAGTTCTTATAAAAAATGTGACTCCCTCAAGTATTACTTTTCATAAGTCTCATCAAAAAATGAATCAAATTCTTATACCAGTAAAAATATTACATTTTAGTTATTAGTGAAAAATCGTCGTTGATGCACATCACAAATTTCAGTATATTCACTTTGATTTTTAAAAAGCATTTCTTCATCTAAAATTTTTAGAGATCTTGTCGTTTTAATATTTTTGCCATGGCAGAAAGTCCTTGTCGCAAATTTTTGTCGTGGAAAACTGTAATAATAATAATAGGTAATGTATATTTTTTTGTTAATAGAATACTAGATAATCCTTTTCAGAGAAAATTCAATAAGCATCTATAGCATTTCTTCAAATTTTGTGTCATAATTCCGAAATTTTACAAAACTGATTTTTAATACACCATTTTTTTTTAAATGCTTAAATTAAAACAACGTCCTTATTTTATTTCTAAGCTCTTAAAATTAATACAAATAGTAATTTCTGATTTGACGAGACAGCACTATTGTTCGCGAAACTGATGTCGAACATTATGTTTACGAATACTGTTATTTCAGTATCCAATACATTTATTACTACTATTAGTAGATACTGCATGCCATAAGTTGTCGCTCCTTAGTTTTATTTTTGTAGTGACAAAAATTAATATTCGTTTGGTGTTGAAGCAAACTTGAAGCAAAAATCGTTTTTATGTCAAAAATTTATATTTACTTTTATTACTATTTATTACATGCATTATATATTTTTATTATGCTTAAGTTTAACTTTTTTTCGTTTACCCCAAACAAACATCGAATAAACCCCCTCCCCCTCCCCATAAACAGTGCGACCCGTAGAAAAATGCAAAATAGCTAAAGTGGTCCGTGGTACAAAATGAATTTAACATGCCTGTCCTAGTGTGTCGCGAAACACCGGTTGAAAACCACTGACTATTTTAACGGCTAACGACAAAATATATGCAGTACCTACATACTGCTTATGTTTTATTTACATTGCTTTACAAAGAATTAAATAAATAATTACGTTTACCTTCTTCTTGTAGTTTGTGATACGCATAATCGGTTATCGGCATTAAAGAAATTTTACATTCATAGAAGCATGAAATCACTGATTTTTTTCCTTTCGCTTACAAGGAAAGATAAATTCTAACCACAAATTGTAAATAAAGACTAGATTTATTTTACGAGAATATTCATGTACATTTACACAGACAATATATCTAAAATAAATAATTCTAATCGTATGTTAAAATATTGGAACTGACTTCGCTTATTAAGCAGTTTTCTATATTGCTATTACAAAAATGTAAACCTTGAAAATGAACATATGTATATGTATGTTTTGTATATTGACGGCATGATAAAATTACGATATGTTATTATCAAATGAAAAATATATACTTCAGATAAGAAATCGACACTAAGAACACAACACTTTTCACTACGATAAATCCAAAACTATTAAAAAATATGTTCTCCCTTTCATACTGCGTTGCATACGTAATGTTTTGCACAAAAAACTAAACGATATCTCAGATTTCTATGAGTCACTCTTATAAACACAACAGATTAAATTTCACTGCTGTAGAAAACCATAATATGAAACATTCCTGAACCGGAACTTTTACCATAATTTTCTGTCTTTCGTAACAGTGAGAGCACTTTTACATCATTAGTTCTGACGTCATACATTCGCAATCAATCCAGTGAACAGTGTAAACAATTAATAATTTATAACAGGTGAATTATATAAGAAAACACGTGCATCAGTGAACAATATGTAATTAATTTTATAAATGATTGTGACAGGAAAATTAAATGGTTTTAATTATTACTACTTTAGTTTTAAATTATTGCTACTCACCATGCATACCATTGAAAGTCACAGAACCTAGAAAAGGTAAAAAAGTTATTAGAAAAAAATAAGCATTTGTAATTATGTTAAAAGCAGAATAAAATGACAATGAAATAAGAAGTATGTAGTTAGTTTTTAAACGAATTCACAAAAAGTGATAATGTGGTATTTGAAATCCGAATAATACGCAACCATTTGTACAGTTATGGTACACACAATGTATAAATACAATTTAAAAGCATTGAAGGCACTGAACATTTTATACGAGTATAATCAGTAATTGAATCATTTATATTCATACGGATGTATGGACCAAAAAATATTATACAAGGCTTTTAATATGAAAAAGTTACATGAGCCAAGCCTAACATTCGAGAAATACCTATTACAAGGGTCATAAAATTCCAAACGTGATTGAAATATAACGTAAAAGATGGAATTCATTTTATGAACAAAGGGAAAGAATTATGTAAATAAATAAGTACAAGTATTAAAATATTTTAACCCAAATTCTCAACCTCGACCTCAGGGTCATAAGTTTTTGTATGTATTTAAACAAATTGAGTAAGGCTCGATATTTTCAATCCCGGTTAAACGGTCTGTTTACTGTCAGTTAAAATAAAAGCATAGCATGGTTACTATAGCATAAGTTGAAAAATTATACCTATATGTAACAAATTTTCGATGCCACATTGTACTTATAACTGATAGTTAAGTTAACAGGCTGCTTTACCGGAGATAAAAATACCGGGCCTATGTATATTAACAAAAACAGTTGTATTTAGTTAAGGAGTTACGCAAAAATTTGGACTTGGAAACGGAAACCTATATGCCAACTTAGGTAAGCGACAAAACATTTGTAAGAGTAGCAATTTACTCATATATACTCTTTATTGAACCTTATACGAGGTGTGTTCAAAAACTATCGCGAATTTTGAATTTTCGCGGGTTACGTATATTCGAATTTCGATCTTTTTGTGGCTTTATGTTGGTACTCATGTCTCTCACTTATGTCGACAAGCTCGGCCATTTTGAATGTTCACTTACTTGTTGACAGCTGCTTTGCTTGCACGTGTTTTGGATCGTCTTCGATTTTTACCTATTGTGCTTATTCGTTAAAAACTGACTATGAATTTTTTGACCAAGACAATATCTTTCTTATCTAAAGGCGACGGAACGTAGAAAAAAATAATTCATTTAAAATTTGTCATTGTCATAAAATGTTTTTATCAAAGAAGTTATTTCATTTCTACTCGTAGAAATGAAATAACTTCTTTGATAAAAACATTTTATGACAATGACAAATTTTAAATGAATTATTTTTTTCTACGTTCCGTCGCCTTTAGATAAGAAAGATATTGTCTTGGTCAAAAAATTCATAGTCAGTTTTTAACGAATAAGCACATTAGGTAAAAATCGAAGACGATCCAAAACACGTGCAAGCAAAGCAGCTGTCAACAAGTAAGTGAACATTCAAAATGGCCGAGCTTGTCGACATAAGTGAGAGACATGAGTACCAACATAAAGCCACAAAAAGATCGAAATTCGAATATACGTAACCCGCGAAAATTCAAAATTCGCGATAGTTTTTGAACACACCTCGTATAATTCAAATTATGCCCTGCTGCCCCCTGAGTACGCCACTGATAAATCATGTAAACGTCATAATATGTCCTCAAAAAATAAAGGTACAAAAATGTCATAGCAAACTGATAATGTATTAAAGTTAATAATTGGGTTACTTTTTGATTGCTAGTATTTGGCATCATTGTAAGGCTAATTTATATTTATCGCATAATATAAATACCATTTCAAAATCAATAGCGATAGCTCTTCCTGTAAAACCGGAAGTAGAATTACGGACTTTTTTACACAAAATAAAACCAACCCCAACTTTGTTTAAACTATAGGTCTAAAATTAATAATATACAAAATATCCATTTGTCCTTATTCAGTTTTACAAGCTTAATGTCTTAATTTTTTTCAAATAATGTGGTTGAAATGCCGAAAATATATACAATGATTCTTGCATTAAAGGATTGTGAGTATTTAAAATGTACATATACTTGAAACAAAATTGAAAATATTTATATGAAATGAACTAATAAAAGAAGTTGCAGCTATTGTTATTGTTTCGTGCGTAATACTTTTTGTTGAATAACAAGAAATTGGTACTTACAATTACAATTAGACCTCGTTGAGTTTACAGGGTTCAATTCATAGCAAGTGTTTCTATTTACATTCCTTTCTCAACTAATAGACCTTTTCAATTAAAATATATATATAATACACCATTAAGTAAAATGCCAGCAATTCAAAATATTGAGGAAGTCTGTAACAGGTTTAACGAACTTCTCAATGGAAGATCAAAAAGTTTTATTGGGGCTAAAATGTCAAACGATGCAAATTTTTACCGAGGATACAAGTATTTTAATGACCAATATTTTTGACAATTCGATTGACAGCCTAGCTCACAGTTTTAGGTGCCATTTTTCAGAGATAGAAAGAGACAACTTATAAATTGAAAAGATCTATTCTTTAGCAAATATATAGAATTGAATGGAGAATTCAAAAATTGTAATTTCGAGTTAGTATATCGACATTTGGGTACATTTTTGTGAATTCGTTTATTATATCAAAATTTACAGGATTAGACTATATAACAATACAACACATCTAAATAGTACTATGTAAGAATGACTCACTACTGCAGAACAAACAAACACATTTATTTCTATGAAAACTATTGTTACCAATATTTTTTTATATACAATAGCTAATATTTTATAGGGAGTCGAACCCACATAAAATTAAACCAAAAGCATTAAAAACAAAAATCATTTACATTAAGTATTCAACTACAATTAAAAAGAAAATTAGTTTCAACACAACGAATATTAAGTTCAAATATTAACTATTATTTTCCGCTCGTCCGGTTTTTAATTAACTTAAAGTCAATTTAATTTAATGTGAAAATACAAAGAGAACTTACCCGGAGGGTCACTCGAATACAAAATGGAAACTTGAAAAGGAAACAAAGGAAGGATGAAATTAAAATATGCATGAAACCAGTAAATTGTGCACTTACACTACTCTTCCAAAACCAAGCACAAACAGCAACATTCACGTGAGAGTTACTAAGCGATGATAGATTTAGATACCGTATGTGTTCGTATTATCAATACTACATCTGGTGTGATCTCATCAAAAATACCGGCAGTAAAAATATTTAAGTTTATACTAAATAATAATAATAAACTTTTAAATTAATACATACCTATTATTTGTAGAATTTTCTAAATAATAATAGGTAAGCAAAATGTTATTACAACATTTATAATTGCAAGTTGAGTAAAAATTGAAAAGTGATCTATCTAGCCTACCTAGCGATTTGAACAGTACATAGCAGTAAGTTAAATATGCAATTGTTTGGAGAAAATTGTAAAACAACAAGTACAACATGGATTTTATACATGTTTATTTTGATTTTTTATTGTGTTTATGAATGCATATATTTTTTCATAACAAAAAATCAAATTATAGTGTGTTTGTAGATACAGTACGTTGACCGTTAGTTGACTTTTTCAGCAGACATCTATTACGACAATTATAACTCTAAAGTGACTCCCGTGAGTGCCCGTGAGGTGACGCATGGTAAGCGCCCGTACGGTACAAATATTTCATTATTACCGATATCTGTGTACAAAACAGATTGGCATACCCAGCAATGGGTAATATGCAGTGATCATATATTTATTTATTTTTTATAAAAATTATAAAACAAACTCTACTCTAGGAATTGTCTATTAATATTTAATTTAGTGATGATACGCAGCGGCGGTGCGTGCATTTAGAGTGAGCCAAATATTCAAAAAAATAATCTTTTTTAAGGTCAAATACTTTTGAATAATCAACACACAATAATTAAATATTATACCTATTGTATATGTACGGAAAATTAAAAAATATATATTAATATTCATTTGTATAGTAAATTAATTCGGCATTCTGTCAAATCTGTTGATTATGTCATCGTAAAATTGTTCCTTTTTTTGGTAAGTCAGTTACCAATTCTTTTTCTATAGAAATTAATCCTGGAATGCCAGGCAAGACGCTAGAAAGTGCAGCGTGTAGCCCAGCCAGCTACTCCAATGCTTCTTTTCTGGCCCCCTAATGCGGAGCAACTTTTGTATTTTGTGCAATTTAACCGACTTCGTATCTGTTATAGTTCTCGAGATCCCCATGCAGGACGCATTTTTTGGGATACCTGTACATAAAGCCCGTTTAACAAGGTTATAATTCTGTTAACAAAACATTTCCCGTATAAATGAGGAATATTTTGAATAGAGTTGTTAACACAGAAAGCAAGACGGATCTCTTGAGGAGAAAATCGTGCTTTCCGGCGTACTAATATTGAGGAAAGAATTGTTTCGTTTCTTTCAAAATAAAAACATTTTATTCGCACGAGATCGTAAAAATAATATGTGGTATGCTCAGTGGAACTATTTAATAGATATTTTTAATTATTTCAGTCAATACAAGTATACTGGGTAAAAATGAAGATATTTTAACTACGACAGACAAATAATCAGCATTGCATAAAAAGATTATTGTTTGGAAAAAGCGAGTAGGAGAAAACAATCTGAAGATTATATATGAATTTACTTTTTTTATCAGTTAACAAGTGTTCTGTCCTTCTGTCCTATATCAAGATCGGCGATATTTATTTGTCGATACACAATTCCCAGAATTTCGTTTCATTCGACCAACCCCCCAGCATCTGGCCCCTGATGCCCACAAACAAGTCGAGAGATATCTGAAAGCCTGTAATATTGCAAGACAGGCAGTCCCGTTGATTTTCTGGCGCTATGAAGTTCTTTCCGCGAATTTGAAAAAACTACCGCAAAATTACTGCTGCAGATAGCATACAGACAGACTTGCGAAATAGTTTGTCTTTGCATATTTAGCGAGATATTTAGGTAAGGAAGGTATTGTCTTTGGTTAAAAAATTCGATCCATTTGCAGACATGATTAGATTTTGGCTATAAATGGTCCACCGGAAGTACCCTCATTTGCAACTTCAAACAGTTTTTCTTGAAAAAAAAAAACAGCAGTTAAATATCATTTATAGACATTTAATGTTATTGTAAATTGAAATAATATGTTATTCTCAATACGATGTGATAGCATTTTATACTTCATATTCAATAGATATAAAGTTAAAAGAATTATAAAGACATGAAATTTCAAAAATCAGCCAGCTATGCTAACCATGGAAACTGCTAATATATTCAGATAATTCAAATTGACAGATGTCAGTATCATTGAAAAAAATGAATGTGGCAGAGATGAGGATGTTGAGATACATGTTGGGAAGACACGGAAAGATAGGGTAAGGAATTAAAGGTTAATAGAAATGGCTCGAGTGATAGAAGTTTGTATATAGATATAAGAGAGACGATTACATTGGTTGGAACAAGTCATGAGGATTGATGAAAATATATTGGAAGAAGAATGAATAGCTTATTAGTAAAAGGTAAAAAGAAACAGAGGAAGGCCAAAGATAGGATGGAAGGACTGTATTGCGGAAGACTTGAGAGAAAATGAACTGAATGAGGACCATACGCAAAACAGAAATGAGTGGAAGAAGAAAATAAAAAATAGCGACCCCTAACGAATGGAAAAAGTGTCAAGTGCAATTTGCGTAGTTTGATTATGAAATAATTTTACTGGAAATATAGGATCTTTTGCAAGAAAATATATGTATGAAATTTGTACATAATACACAGGATTGACGGCAGATAATATGCTGGCCACATCAGATTTTTTTTAAATAAAAATCATTTAAAAGTTAATTTTATTTACTAAATTTTTGAGAGGTATGGGTATCAGTATAGCCGATATTTTTCATCAAATAGCGGTATCGTATCGGCAGAATCGAGTATCGTTGCTTTCTTATTATAAAATACTAAAATGCGAGAATGCAACTGTTTTAAAAGTTGTGACCACACATATGGCAAATTTACATGCCATATGCCATCGTTTATTGTTCTCCCCCAAATATAGCCGAGTAGTCTTGCCGGTTACCGCGCAATTTAATACATCATAATTATTCGAAATTATTATATTACTAATACTAGTAGTAGATATTATACAGGATGTAACAGAAATATGTACATTAAATTTAACCAGTGATAGAACTCGTCGAGAGCAACAATATTTCTTAATAACTTTTTTTTGAAATCTCATTTTTTTAGCATTTTTATAGGTTGTTTTGGACAGTATTGAGGCTCAACCAGAGTCTAGACTCGAATAATAGCACTACAACACAGAGTGTCACATATGATACTTTGGAGGATTTTGAATGAACAACGTCGACGCCTTCAGTATTGTATTGTATCTTTTATCGTCCCTGATTTGTGTATAGTTTCATCTTCTGGTGTATCTGTCAATATATTCACCAGTTTCTAATCTTTCATGTAGAAATTCATTCTTTTATTGTATTCAGTCACAGTCACAAGGTCACAACGGAAACAAACCAAAAACAGCTGTTGCTAAACACACGCGCACGCGCAGATAGTCCCATTTTGAATTTTGCCATTATGTAACGCACTCTACTTTTCCGATATTCAGGTTCGACCATAGGCGGGTAATGAAATTTGTGACAAAAATTTGAAGAATTTAAACTCAATATTTAGAAGGTTTACAAGAAAAAGTTATTAAGAAGTATTCTATTACATCCTGTATGTAGATACTCAAATTATAGTAAAACATCATTAAATATTAAATTTTATGTTAGGGAGGACATTCTCATCGCAAAAGAGCACGGGGGTCAATATTGAATAAAGGAGGACGGAGGATGGGTAACAACCCTAGTTCCGCCAAAAGTTCTTGCTCACAAAAGTGTTCGGCGGTATTGAAACGATTGAAAATCACTGATACAGAGGTGTTCCATTTGAAAATTAAAAGTTGCCATCAATTATTCGAAAACCGGAAGTAATAATATTGAGTTACTTTCGAAATTATGTATGTAGAGGGGTTAAAATACTATAATTTATGGTATGTAGTTGAATTTGCTACAATAAGCGAAATAAAAGGGTGTACTCATTTCTTCAACACCAGGACTTGAACCCGGGACTTTTGCTCCTCCGGCAAAAAGCCCGTGTTCAAGTCCCGGTGACTGACAATCTTTTCACAATTTATTTCGAATTGATACCATACTGTAATGAAAATAAATATGTTAATGTTAAAGAAAAGTAATTGTAATGGTTGAAATGTATGTTATACTTCTATTTTAAAGAGTAAGTTATAGCATATTGCAGTTCAAGTGAAGAAAAAAAATATATACACGCGTGTATGTTAAGGCACACATGTTAACAAAATAGGTTTTTTCACGAGTACTATATACCGTTTTGTTTATTCTGCTTTACAGTGTCAAAATAATATTTGAATTTGTCGAGGAATTTGTAGTACTTGCTATTACGAGTACTTGGTATATATGGTTAAGAAAAGAGTGCGTATTCATCAACAACATAGACAGCTATAGTTCGTGTAAACATAAACATTCACAAATGTCAAAATTATTTCTTTCGCCCATCCGTTGGCATAGGAATAACTTGAGTAGACCAAACAAAAGGTTTTAATTTCTGTATCCAAGTAAAAAACAATTTTATTCGATAGCAGGATTAAGCAATAGCTATTTGTATCACTATTCTAGAAACTGCATTTTTGCGAGTAGTCTGAGCCGGAGGCGAGGCCTTTAAATACGAACAGCAGGAGCACTCGCAAATCAGTTACATAATTTATTTACATTTAGCTTAAAATATGTTCATTTAAATTTCAATTAATAATTTACTATTAAAAAGCTGGGCAAATTTTGATAATTCTTGTGATGAAAATACTTATAAGTTGACATTTCACCAGAATAATACCAATTTATAAACATAAAACTCACTTTTTGCCGGCCAGCCGACCTAGATATGCAAAAATAGATATTTGTGTATCAAGGCTGTAAAAGTGATCATTTTTGGTCGAATCTGAAGTTTGCAGCCGAAGCCAGTAGGGTTAGGGAAATATCACAAAATTATTCATTTTTATTTAAAAATACATTTCATTTCTTCAATGATTTATGTCACTTGTAGAGTGCTGTGTAGTTATCTTGACAACTCACAAAACAATTGGGCACAAATAACATAAATCATATATTTTCGGTGCTTTACATGTGAATAAATTCTTTTTTTTTACAGCATTGATAATGCATGACAATATTGGATTATTTCTACTAGCAGAAAAAAACAGTGAATTTAAATTTTGCGCGCCCAAACAAGTGACCAGGAAATCTGACCTTACTTTTTTTACCGTCAGCTGCTATGTGGGAACCACATGGCTGCTGAATGAGCCCAATCTGCATACTGTCAAAATATATTACAACTTACAACCTATAAATGAAAATAAAATAGCTATATTAATTAATGTTTTGAGCAAGAAAATGAGTTATAAGCAATAGTGGTCAAAAGTATTCCAATACTCCGCTTAAAAATTATGAAACTACATACAAGGTGTTGACTGCGACACTGGAACATAGGACTTCAACATGTAAAATCATAGTTTCGTAATTTTCTGATTCCCTAATAATTTTGGTTAAAAATCCTTAAAAAGTGTAGAGCATAAAATTCTACATCAGAACCAGTAAACAAAAGTTATTTATGCAACAAGAGTGTAAACACAATCTTTATGACATAAGGTCAAGTATTATTATCGATCGAATGTCATAAAGATTGTTTACATTTGAGTTGCATACAATATAAATAAATAAAATTCTTGAAACAAATTAGAAATTTGACAGATGAGCAGACGAAAATTTGGACATACCAAATACCGAGTTCACATTTAACAAATAACAGATCTGAAGTTGAATACTACAGTTCTGTCAGTATTACCAACATGAATGTAAGTATAGAAAAAACTAAATTTAGGTAAGACAATTTAAATCCCAAACGTGTATTGATGGTGGTAGCTTTGTAATGTATAAATAAAATGCGAAAATCGTTTACTTTACACATTGTCTGCAGTGTGTAGAGTATCAACTTTACACATTGGAGTATAAAAAATCTGATGTGGCACAAAAATGACCCCTGTGGTACATTCTCCACGCCAGTAATAAGTGGTCGTGAGGTAACACCTGGTAAATGCCCGCACGCTAAAAATATGTCATCATCGTTATCGAAATTTGTGTACAAAGCAGATTGGCAGATATATTTATTTTATTTATTTATATATTTACCTATATTCATTGGCTGCGTGGATTCGTAAGTACCTAATTGACAAAATCAAAATGGTGTTACAGGCAAAAAGTATTTTTTTATTAGTAACGGTAGACTTCTGAGAAGAATACAGGTACATACTTTTATAATAATTAGTTAAATCGAAATTTAAGTACGTATGTGAAAAGAAACATATTATTATTATTGTTAAATAGGTATGGTGAAAATAGTATTTACAATTATTTCTAAGTCAATCGTTATTCCTTTTATGGAATATACAATTATTTGAAATAATTGTAGTTTATTTTCGTACCATACGTTGGCACTACTGAGAATGACCATGTTGTGTCAAATAATTTTATATTCCGTAAAAGGAATAAGGATTGCCTTAGAAATAATTATAAATTCATTAATATCTATGTTTCTTTAATACTAGTATATTTTTTATTTGTTAAAAAAATAAATAACTAATAATTTCTACAAGTTATATTTCATTTTATAAGATTTTTTTCAGGTTGATGACGTGCGTCTTCTGTCTAATTATTCTCACTATACCTATGTGTTTACATAAAATAATTGCTTATCGGCCACGTTAACTTGATAATATATTTATGTGCAAATTTTTTGATCCAACTTCAATTTAAAAAAAAAAAGTACATTCAATTTCGAAAAAAGTAACTTCAATTTCTGAAAAAGTAACTTCAGTTTCAGAAAAATTGTATCAAAATAAAATTTACCTTCTCTGAAATTGACTACTTTTTTTGAAATTAAAGTTTTCTGTGAAATTGAAGTTGAAAATGAATAGGTAGTTTGAATATAAGACGTTTATAAAAATATACCCTGGGAATATGGTTTTGTTACAGGCAATATTACCCGCTCTAAGGGTGATTAATCTGGTCAATTTTACTCTTGATTGAATATTTGAAAGTTTTGCTGTTCTAAATTAAGGGATATATGCAGAACAACCCCGGTGAATATGAATTTATTATATTTGATATTAGGTGTACAGTCTTACATTTTATAAGGAAATACAGTTTTGTACTTGCTACGAGTGTATGGCACCAGGGTTGTCCAAAGCATTTTACTTAACGAATCGGCTGCTAGCTTCAGGCTCATACCTAACTTGACAAGAAGTAAAACGTCACACATTTGATAATTTATCTGTTTTAATTCCATGGCTATCGCTATTTTTGGTCTGATTTTCGACATTTTCATCCCTAATTTCTGCCGTTTCAGACCATATAAAATTAATTTTGCTTATTATTAATTCAGATTAAGCTCTACAACTTTTACTTGAAATATTTTTACCTAAAATAATTAGGGAAGCAGGAAATTACTAAAATATGATTTTACATGATGTCGTGGTCAACACTGTATAATACAACACTAAATTTATTTGCGGCCGTAAACTACTCTTTGACAGATGTCAAAATAAAACTGATACTTTACGGTTGCCAAAGGATACGTAAAACCACTATTTATTAGTCCTTTGTTTTAAATTCCATTAAACCTGTTTGACACGGTCATAATTGTTATCAAATATGTTAATAATTAACAAATAATTGTAAACAGAATTATTATAACATAAATAAACAAAAAGACGTTTAGTTTTACACAATGGGCCCGTCCAAGTCTACGGCTGTTTATAAATTATATATTGCATATAATTTATGAATATAAATAAATAAATAAAAACAATATAAAAATTCCCATATTTTTGTACTTTATATTCATAATAATGCAATTAAAAATTTCATGTTTACCAATGAAGCTGACGTTACTACACTGCAGATAAAGAAGCGACTAAGATTTGCAATAAGTAGCGTTTGATTTGCTAGAAATCTCATCTCAGCTCACTTCAACTGAGCTGAAATACTTTCAAGTTAACAGCAAATAAAACGACTTTAGCAAGATGAACTGTTTGATTTATTAATATTTACTGATAACAGTGTTAAATTTAAAAGGAAAATTGCTAATAATATAAATAAACAAATTGAATATTATTGTTTTATCCAATTATATTTATTTCACTATTATAACAGATCACAATTATATAATTTAACTACATATAATCAATATCTGCATCATTTTCCACGTGCTACAGAAGAATATCCCTAAAAAGTTAAAAAATAAATGCTGACCTCTAAAAATGCTGAACAAGGGGAGAGGTAAGTTAACCTCACTTCGCCAGTTACGCAGATGTCAAAAACGGCTGTCAAACTGATATGGGCTGCTGAGATTAACTGAGACTTATTATAAATCGTATGCTACTATTAATGACAAGTGACATCTATACAGAAGCTTGTATCAGATTTGATGATTTGAACGGTAACGTATTTCAGTTGTTTTCATATGCCGCAGTCACGCGACGTTACAACATACTCACCAAAACTAATATTTATTTTACCCATTATTAAACAAAATTGAGGAAATTTCTATTTTAAATTTGTAATAACATATAAAAGAAATAAAAAACTTAGACGGGGATATTTTTTTATAAATTATGACCGTGCCAGGCATTAGGTTTTATTTAAAAATTAATGATCGGTATAATAATTCAATCAATCAAAATAATGTTTTTTTTTAAATTTTGTGCGTCGATCGTGCAAAAAAACGTAATTATAATAATAAGATATTAAATAATTACTGTATGTGCCTACAATATACACCGATTTTTCTCACTTGAGCTTCACGTTATAGTTTGATGTTCGTATGAATCAAATGGTATTAATTATGATGGAAACTTGATTACCAGCAGATCTCAAACAGTTTTGTGTACAAGGCAATTACGTCATAGACTAGCCATGGTTACACTTATAAAATACGAATATATTGATCTTTTCATTTCCAAAATATTATTACTATCAAAATTATGTATTTTACTTTAATTGTGTAGTACCGAGTTGTGTATAGTTCATCCAGGGATCATGTTCCGAAGACTCGTTATCGTTTTATTATGGGTTCACAATAGCTAAAACCGCAATGCCAAAATATTTCGGTCCGTACAGTCGACCAGTTCAGTATTTGCAATGCTGGTATATATTTTACGCCCAGTATTCGACTGTAGACCAAGACTGCACTTTTCAGATTTTCTAAACCGATTACCAGGGCTGTATTTGCTAATATTTAAAATTTTAATGCGTTAATCTTTTGAACTTAGAATTTCCCTAATTTTCTTATAGCTTATTATAAGGTCTGTGAACTTGTCTCCAAAGGATTATAAAACCGTTATTTGTGGCTATGTAGGTATATAAATAGGTGGTGAGTTGTTTTGTTAAATTAAATTCAACAGTCAACAACGTTAACAATGTTTCGCCCGTGGGAAGAAAACGAAGAATTAGAAAGTGCTAGTAAAAGTGTATTACCATCGCCTAATATATTTAAACCTTTTTTGCACGAACATGGACAACAAATCGTGTTGAATGTTTACAATGGACTTTTGGAGGAATATGAAGAATCAGTTGCTCTTAAGAAAACTTGCCAACTAACAACGGTATGTGATAAAACTGTTAAAAAAATTATCAGAATAGGTGGTCCGGTACCTAAAAGAATTCGAAAAGATTCAGATACTGACAAAATAGATGATTTTACGAAACAATATATAGTACGAACAATACATAATTCTTATGCTAATAATATTGTTCACACATTATCATCTTTACATACAACGTTAAGAAAAGATATTTCTTTTGTACCTTCTCGATCATGCCTACATCAGTGTTTAAAGAAAATGGGTTTTGTTTACAAAAAATTAGATCAAAGACAAGCAGTACTAGAACAACCGCGAATAGTTGAGTTACGGCACAAATATTTAAATAAAATTAAATCGTACCGCGAAGCAGGGAAAAATATTGTCTATCTAGATGAAACATGGTATGACACGCATGATGTTGTTGAGAAAGGATGGGTTAATGATAAAGGTAAATGTTCGCTAAATGCACCTGTATCGAAGGGACGACGGATAATTATTTTACACGCTGGTGACGAGAACGGCTGGATTAAAAATGGACTTTTGTTATCAGCAAAAGATTTCAAAACATCTTTTGCAGACTATCATGAAAATATGTCGGCTGAACTCTTCGAACGTTGGTTTGAAAATAATTTACTTCTTAATATTGCACCAAATTCAGTAATAGTCATGGATAATGCCACCTACCATTCGCGACAAGAGAATAAAATTCCGACGACAGCAACAAGAAAGGCTGAAATAATAGATTTTTTAGTAAAGAAAAATATGCCAATACCAGAAAGGGCAACAAAAAATGATTTACTTAAAATTATAAAAGAGCAGAATTTTGTTAAGTCTTACGTTATAGACAATATGGCACAACAGGCAGGGTATAAAATATTACGTTTACCACCTTATTATTGCATATTCAATCCGATTGAGTTAATTTGGAGCCAACTAAAAAACAACGTTAGATCAAAAAATGTATCACCACAATTAAATTCTAGTGTAGTTCAATTAGTCAGGGAAGAAGTTGAAAATATTGGCCAGCAACAATGGAGTAACTGTATTCAACATATTATAAAAGAAGAAAATAAATTTATATCACTTTACAAAGACGTGAATCCATTAATTATATCTTTAAGGGATTCAGATATGTCCGATAACAATTCTGAAGACGAGGACGAGTGCACGATGTCCGAATAAATATTCATATATTTTTTTAAATGACATGTGGTTATAGGCCTCTTGGGGAAATCGCCACTATAAACAAAGATTAACGGTCCGCAATTAGTACCTCCTGGGTGGTCACGGAAATCTGATTATACAATATATTTTTTAAAACAGTTAAATATTAAACAATTTTTTTTTACTGTTTTGAAAAGTAAAATGTGTGAAATGAAATATTTCAAACCCCTACTCAAATTTTTCATTACAGCCCTGGCACATGCCAGGCTATTGGGACCCTCTATTGTACTGCCGTAATAAAACGATAACGAGTCTTCGGAACATGATCCCTGGATGAACTATACATATTTATACACTTTTAAATAATCAGGAATCACATATTTTTTCATCTTTTTATTTAACTTGCGTTGTCTGTCTGTTCCAACTTTGTACAAACAATTTTAACCGACATTCTAACGATATGCGGAGCAGAAATTTGGTACCTACGTAGTTGGAATAAAATTTTCTTTTATACATGTGGCAAGTAAAAGGTTGCAACTTGTTGTTTGATGTTTCAATTTCAGACCACGTTCATAATTATTCATATTCGGAGCGTAATTTGTCGTTTGAAATTCATGTGTTCGTATTCCAAATTGTTCAAATTTAACCTAAATTTGTAAATTTAATACTGAATTATTTCATTCTTGAACTAAAATACTACTCCATTTTACGATTATTCCTAAAATAATCGTAGGACACTAGCATGGTTACCATGGTAATATAAAAATTTCTTGGAATTTTTTTTATTACTTGGCTTACCTAAGCAAAATTAATAAGTGAAATTTTTTTGTCAAAAATGTCAGTTTGACATTTTAAATTAATTTTACTTTCTGTGTTGGTGTCGTTACGATTTTATTGCCGAATCTGCCCTCGAGCATTAATTCATATCCGGGAAATTTTTTATCGTGCATTCCAACAACGTAATCTGCACTCGTGTTCCACTCGTGCTGATTAATACGTTGCTGGAATGCACTCGAAAATTTCCGGAAAGAATTAATGCTCTGGGGAGATTATAAGTGAATATATTTACATAATAACGAAAATCATTGTAGGAAAGGCTAAATATCACCAATAAATTATAAAAATAACATTACTATTGACAAATATGTACATCTTAAATGTCAAACCTACATTTGAGATATTTCATAATTTTTTATCCAAAATGAAATTCATACTTCTCGAATTTCATAACACTTAACGAAAACAATGATATATAAGTGTAAGCATTAATTTCGCCTGAATTTGGGTTGCGAACGAGCATGTAAAAATAGTAAGTACCACTGCTGTCAAATGTCATATTCAAATTTTGTATGTAAATGCGTTAGTAAGACAAAAATGAAGCTATACTTTGGTTCACGAAAGATGACTATTCAAGGACACTTGTTCGAAGAAAGAATACACAGTACTTTATACAGTAGTAGCTTAGCAACATTTCATGTTAAAAAAAGAAAGATTATTTGACGTATGTCTATGAAATTTATGTTACGTGACTGATATACGTAAATGGTAAGATTACTTTCTAACACATTACAAATAATAATGATGTTTGTCGTAGCGGTACAGATATCTAATTATGTTCTACACTGCCCTTTGTGTTAATGTTTACCCATTGACATTGACATTTAAATCAAATTATTATTCCATGGTTTATGTAAATTTTATGTTTTTGTGTTTTGCAAAAACATAGGTGAAAAGCATAAATCTTTGAGAAAGGCATTATTTAACCCTTAAATGCATGAGTGGGGTCCGCAAAGGACCCCAGTGTTGAATTTTTTATGTTAACATTTTCAGCCGCGCCATCTATGAACTGTGAGTTCAGCTATTTGCTTCTGTCAATATTTAGATTATGTTTAATGTGTTTACAGAAATAAATTGTTTCTGTGATCAAAGTTAGCAAGGAATTAGGTAATTGGGATCCTCAATGGACCCCATGTATGCATTTATGTTCCTAATATTTAGTATCTCATTGTACACATATTTTTGCAAAATTGCACAAAATGGCTAACTGGGAGAAAAATAAACCTCTAACAGAAGAAGAGCTAAGAAAAGTAGATGAAAGCATTGGTGAATCCGACTCGGAGGTGGAATGTGGTGGCGACAATTCTGAAATCGATGACGATGCAGAGATTTTGGAAGAAATAGTGTCGGAATCAGAAGACAATTTGGAATCGAATGTTTTTTTGCAATAAGAACAGCAGCTCGCCCAGAAAAATATAGAAAGCCGTGCCAAAATTCGGAATATGTCAAAATATGTGAAAGATGCACTTAGGGATTGTGGAGTTGAACCGGAGCAATCTACGCCATCTAATTATCAACAAGAAACAAGCTTAAAAAAGCGGGGAAGATGCTACTTGTGTTCTCGAAAGGAAGACAAAAAATCACGCATTATCTGCAAGCTTTGTGATAATTTTGTTTGCGAAAAGCACAGAAAGGTTGAAGGTTTTATGTACAATGTGTTCCATAATAAAAAATAGAAATTTTGGTTGCAGTTATGACTTTCTGATTATATGTTTTGGATTAAAATGTTTGTTTTTACTTCTACAATAAAGCTCCTTAGATATCATTTCTCTGTTTTATAATATAAGCACATTTTAATCTGGGGTCCATTAGGGACCCCACTTATGCATTTACGGAATTTTTTGTTACCTATGCACTTAAGGGTTAAAAAGAAACATAATTTTCAAATAAATCACGCTTAATTTTTTCAATTAAAATGTATCCATACATATTTCATGTTGCACGTTTATGTATACGAAATGCAAGTGAAGTTATGTGCAAGTAATATTATATCATACGGTTAATAAATGACCTTGAATAGTCATCTTTCGTGAACCAAACTATATTAGACATACGTATCAAAGATAGAATGTAAGAAACCATGAGTAAGACAGAGATAAATATACAATTACTTGTTATTTTGCGGTTTAGAAATCAATGATGTGAAGGTCAAGTGGGAAAAATCGGTGTTTAACTTAAATTACATGGCTTATCAGGTTAATTATTCATAATTTATCTCACGCTTGTAATTTATTTATTCAATAAAAATTCACTTCGAACATATCGTAATTTTACGTAGATTCCAAATATATAAAAATTATATAGGGTGTCCCATTTGAAATATGAAAGTTAATTGTCACTTCCTGTTAAACCGGAAGCACTACCAACATGCCAAATATCATGATTTGTGAGCTCCTAAGCCTAGTCTCGAGCCTAGTATACAAATACACTAAAAAAATTGAAAAATAATTATAAATAAAAAAGTTATGAGTGGCCCGGTTTTCAGTCAACCTGTGTATTTGCGTTCTACAGTTTTTGCCGTAAAATGAACAGAATAGGAAATGCTTAAAAATTATATCACATGTTAAAATCCTATGTTCACCACCCGATATAGGTACTTAGACTTGTACTGTGAATGCTACTTATTTAATGTACATCTCCGTTATCATTTTCCGGAACTAAAAGAAAATATCACTTTATATTCATATCAAGAAAGTCCAACCCTGTGTAACTCAAGACTATATTAATATCCATTAAATTACTTATACAAATGTAAATTAGAAATTACCAGTCATAATTTTAAATTAAAGAGTAAATAAAAAAAATGTTAAAATAAAGTAACTTTCACGCTTTTTTATCGATATATAGGGTGTGACTAATCTATGCACAGGTTTCGGTGCATGAAATTTAATCCTTCAACCGCTTACCAGCTGACGAATGAAAAATAAACTGCAGGTATGCGTATACAATATTTGAAAGTGAGATACATATACTTATTTTTTTAATACCGAACACTACTTTTCTGGCGAACTGTACAGTATGATATTTTAATAATACAAAAATATTTAACTAGCTAATTTTCAAGATAAAGTGATACATGATATCGTTATTATAATACTACGTCAAACAATTATATTGCCGACAGACGAGATATGAGTATAATGAAATGTTCATCACAACAATAGCAAAAATTGACACGTATTTTAAATAAAAAATATATTCGAAAGAATTTCCCAAAAGTGTCGGAGTGACACAGAAAAGGATTGAGAACTTAATTTTTCTACATTGTAATAAGTTTCACCCTTCAGTCTCTTCACGACACTTGTTTTTTTGAAAATGTGCTCTATTTTATAGCTCATTTTCTATACATATATTAGTCTAATCTTAACTATAATATGAAATAATTCACGGCCAACAACGAAAAATTACTAGAATTTTGAATCTGTGCGTATTTTTATTTGGATGCGAATAAAATGCTACATATGACATTAACAAATACTATGTATATACAAAAACCGTTAATGCTATATGAAAATTAATATTTAAAATTAAATTTTAAGACAAATTAAAAAAACATTAATGCTATATGAAATAATTAAATTTGTCATACAATCATAAATTTCCCTTATTAAATATATTGTATAACAAACCTAATCTAATTCAAATTTAGTGTTTATTATTACTTCCAATCTTCAATAGAGTTTATTCTTAAGGTTTAACCATTCTTTATAACGTATATTTTCCTAGATAACGTTTATCCATTTTATTTAGCGTTTATCCATTTATTAGCAGTTATCCATTCTAGCGTTCACTTTTTGGCAGTGCCTTGGCAGCCGACTTCAGCTAAATAAAAAAAATACTAATAATTGTTCTCTTTATGCACTTACATGCACCATAATTATTTTTTTAAGCAGCTAATAACATAAATAGTTGTTTTACGCCCCTTTGGCAACCGTAAAGTATAACTTTACGGCCGTTTTTACTTTACGGCCGCATTTTCTTTCCGAAGTCAATTGTCAAACGTTTGTTTAAATAGCAAATTATTACATG